>NWSH02000210.1:3413422-3446938 GCA_002382865.2 Heliothis virescens
CTACTGATCGTGAAATATATTTCCTAATACCATCCCGGGGCACAGTTAAATCCATATTAAGTATCGGCAATACACTTTTGTTAAGCCACATCTTCTCAAATATTAACACATGGTAAGTAGAGTGTTAAGACAAAATGTAGGGCTTAAAAAACCTTTTAATTGGTATATGACTCATTGCTAGAGGGGAGATATCATTCATTAAATCCACATAAAGTATCGACACTACGCCGTAGTTAAGCTACACCTTCTAAAATACTAAGAATTGATAAGGGGTATGTTAAGACGAAATGTAGCGCTAACATAGGCCTAACGATTAATATATGGCCCATTAATAGAGGGGGCATATTATTCCTTACAAACACTTTCAAAGTATCATCAATTACCTTTAGTTAAGCTATATCTGCTAAAATACTAAGAATTAGTGAGTGGTACGTTAAGACGAGATGCAACACTTAAAAATACCTTTTGATTGGTATATGATTCATTACTAGAGGGAAGATATTGTTCCTTAAATCCCTATTAAGTAACGGCAATACACCTTAGTGTACCACATCTTCTAAAATACTAAAAATTGGTAAGTGGCGTGTAAATGTAGCGCTTAAAAGACCTTTTGATTGATATATGACTTCTGAATAAAGGTGGGGCACATTAACTGTAAAACATGTTTCGATTATATGCTTTAAGGGTGCTTCAGCATCTTAAGTACTTACTATTTGTGAGTAGTATGTTAGTACGAAATGTTGCACTTGAAAAGACCTTTCGAATAATATATGACTCATTACTAGAGGGGGTAGACCAGCTGACACACACTGCTGGGTAGAAAAACACGCTTTAAAAAGTGCACGTAAAAGCCAAAAATCGACTTCCTCATCAGACCTTGAAACCTTATCGTGATCAAAGTTCATTACACGACCTTTCTAAAAAGTCCAAACACAGATATGATACGATGTTCCATTATGAAGTTCCAGTTCATACGTTTCGGCTCCATCATGAGATCAGTTCGACAGTACCAATTTTCATGATGCTACGGTCCTTGGAAGATGGTGAAATTAGTGATCTCAGATTTGATTAGGACATTTAGTTAGTTACATACAGGTGAACCTAGTAAAAGCGTGTTAAAAATCAAGTGCACAGCTTTTGAATAGGTAGACATTATTATTTATCTTATTCATAACATATTGCCGCAAAAATCATTGAATTCTATAAAGTTGCTGAGAGATCCGAGGTTTTGCCGTTTTTAACGCCCCAGTAACTCCACTACATATTTAAATAAAGAATTAATGCGAAAATAAATAAACTCATTCGTATTCAAGCAAGCAAGACAAACGGAAGCGGTGATTTGTTAACTTTATCTCGATGCAGACGTCACTCAGTGTTGCCTAGCAATTATTGTGTTGCCACAGCAATTAACTGAGTTCATGTCGTCATGATTAATTAAGTAGCACCTCATTTGTTATATTGCGGTAGAGATATAGCAACATTAACATAGCTGCGCGTAGGTAATATTAACATACTTATAGTTACAGTTAAAAGACACGATTTTACTGGAATAAAAACACAAAATCTGTACTTGTCTACAGTCAAGTCAATGGTACTCATTGACCGGGGCTGTGGGATTGTTCGAAAGAGTTACCGCAGCCCTGGTACTCAAAAGGCTCCAGGAGGAACACGGTGGGTTTTAGTCAGTAAGAGTCTGACACTACCTCACACTGCACCAACAGCGGGAAGGGTCATTTGATAATTACCCACCAAAAAGAAATAGTACTCAATAAAAACCGAACTCCATCATTACTTCCTACATTGCTTCCTTGCTCAAATCTTTAAATCTTCAGACACATTTTAAGTAACGGTATTCATAATTACTGATGCTGGAGTAGGTATGTACCTCCTTGCATTTCAGGTTTGTATAATTAAGTACCACATAGCGATGTATTGACATGATAAAAAGTAACAGTAAGATCCCGTTAAAGTACCACAAATGCACTTTACAGGACCGAGGGAAATGCACATGTACAGACTTCAGAACGCCAACCTCCCTGAATATCTCAAATTTTAAAAATTGAATATTAACTTTTCACTATTGTAATAAGGTTGAAAATCTATTGAAGAATTTTGACAGATTGTGGCAAGTTGATATGCTGGCGTCTGTAGGTACAAGTCTGTTTATTTATCGTTTTATCGCTCGAAATTATTTATACGAAAAGAGCGAATTGAAAATGACGGGACCGTAATATTTTATGCATTACGGCAAAATTTAAAAAAAAATAATTTAGATATAAAAACATTTAGAGGTGAATGACTTTTAGGGACACATTGGCGTAATTTCAATATGAAATCTGACTGTAATGACTGTAGTGAGTATCAAATGGCTTGATTAAGGTCTCCTCAGTCAGAGAAGATAAAACCTACAATCTACATATAATTTTATGTTGATATTTCAAATGTTTTGAGTATCCCCAGAAATAAATTTGCTAAGCAACATTACCCACTTATATATCCGTGAGAGCCATAAAGTAGATTTCTAATGGTAAGTAGTGCATAATGTAAGTCTATAAATATAATTTTAATCAAATATTTTATTTATTATATTAATCTACATATCCAATCATAGTCTAATAATTATTGAACATGTAGACTAATACAATAAATTTTAGTCTTAGACAAGTGTTGTAAATATGTCTAAGTATAAATCAATCTAGGACTAGTATAATTAAATCGGTCTAAAGAGGACAAATGCTAGAAGTTTATATTATGATCGACATTGAAAAATAACGTCGCTAAACTAGATTAGGAGATCTAACATGACAGCTCACATGAATTGATTTACTGTTTAAACAAAACGACATTTAGTAGAAAGTAGACCAAATCATCATCAGCGTCATTATCTATACTTAATATTATTTATTTATTTATTAATAGGCACATCAACAACATAAATACAAACATTTACAAGAAATATAGGAAATATATTATAATATAGAAATATATTATAAAGAGGTAAAATTGTTTGTAGGGGGTAATCTCTGGAAGTAATGAACCGATTTTAAAAATTCTTTCACCATTCGAAAGCTTCATTATTCACGATTAACATAGGTATATATTTTGTCCGGGTACGGGCAGTAATTCCCACGGGAGGCGAGTGAAACCATAGTTATTAATATTTTGAATAAATAACTTCACACTATCCAAAATGATAATAGGTAATTAAGCAGCATGGTATATTTTCATCACAAAAAAGGATACTTTTCATGGTGGATTTTCATTGGTTGATTTCAAAAAGCTGTATTTACGAGGAAAAGTATTAAACAGCAGCAAATTGAAGACCAACTATACATTTGGAAAATCAATTTGAAAATTGCTAAAGAAAATCCACCATGAAAACTATAATTTTTGTGAATCATGTATGACAATATACCTATATACTTATCACGTATCCTTTTGAGACATGTAATTTAATAATTTTACCGTTATTCTTGTCAACAGCACATGTTAATTTTATAGCAAAACAAGTATGTTTAAAAGATTAAGTACACAAGATTGTTTGTCAACTTTCAAGTGAAAGCTGGCTAGAAAAGAAACCTAACTGTGTCTTTTATAAATGCAATAAAACCTTAATTAATGGCTATGTCAGTCTTCATAATTAATGTTTTTGAAATAATACTACATATAAGGATTGATTTCTCCCTTATGTTGATGTGCGCAAGATTCGTATTATACTTGTTATCTAATCAAACTAGTAATGTCTCTTTTACTCATCTTTGTATTGTTTTTAACCAACTCCAAAAAAAGAAGAATGTTTTTACCTCGACCACGTTGTATATACCTTTTTCTTCTTTTTATGGAATAAATCACAAAATTCTGCGCACAAATCAGTGATCTATCGTCTTACTGACCTTCCTAGCGTAACTTATAAGTGGTGTTTTTTGCAAAAAAGAACGACCACTAGTGATGTAACTAAGTCGACCGATTCGCAAACTTTCCCCGGTTCGGGTGTCCGTGGCGTCTAGTGACGTAATTACTCGCTAACTTGCCTATCTATTATCTAACTCATATCCGTATAATTAGTTCCTTTAGCGTTCATTTTGATATAAAAGATACTAATACAAGTTCTTTTTGTTATGTAAGAAGAAAATTGTAGTTTTTTGGTGTCCTACTTTGGGACATTGAATGGCATGGTGTAGTCATGGATATGATAGTGTGTGACCTTTTTGGATTATGTTGCCTATGGGAAGGCCTTGTGGCTGTATCATTACAGTTTATGAGTCGAATTTTCTTTATCTGAGATTTACTCCATGTCTCTTCAGTCGGTGTTGCAATTTACATCCAGCACAATCTTAGGCATTTCTTTGCTTACTTATTGTCGAACTACGAAAATGATGACCCAACTCTCTACTCCTAGAGTATCCAAGAGTCTCGTCGATAAACTGATATCGATGATTTCAATATTGATGGTGTTAAAAGAACTAACGGTCTCTACAATTGCTACTGAAGATTTGTCAGATCTCACAAATGCTGAAAATAAAATTGTTCACTGGTTTATAGTAGGTAGTAGCAAACCACGTGTACAAACTACTGTGTCGTAACAAGCAGTCGCTTATGTAAAAATAGTCCACTAATTAGTGATTAACAGTCTAGCATCCAGTATGAAATTACAGTACTAATAATTACAAATCTACGTAGCTAGTAAACTGGTCACTTTGGTCAGCTAAGGTACCATAATGCATAATATAATTATTGGCTGCCATTTCCACTTTCTACCGTTTTATAATATAAGGAAACTAAATATTAGTGCAACTTTTCAATTTGATCAAGGATCGGTTTTACTTGACAGAAAAATTAGTATGGGTATCGCCTTAATAAATTGCTTTAAGACTGTAAAGATAGGTATTTATTTTATGAAATGGTGTGACAAATATTATCTACCAATAGAACATAACCTTCCACTATCGTAATAAAACTGAAAGAAATTTGACAGATTGTGGTAGGTTGCTGTACTAACGTCTGTACAGACGACAGCACATCAAGTTGCCACAATCTGTCAAATTTCTGCGATAGATTTTCAACCTTATCACAATAGTGGAAGGTAGATCTGTTTACACACTGTCTACATCTCTTTTATTCCTATTTTCCTTTCGCAGGTATGCTGGAAGAGATTTCTTTAGAAATAAGCACTACCTTTGTAATTTCTTTCCAAAAATTCGTAAATAAAAATAAATAAATAGATGTTCGATTGGTAAAATTTGACAGATTGGTATACGTTGATCTGCTGTCGTCTGTACATGTGGTAAGGTTGAATAAGTTGGGTAAATACTTGACTTTCTTTTTACACACTTTTTATGATATTTTTATATCTTTATGTTTGGAGTCAAGCAAAAAGAAACTTACTTTGAAAAATGACCTTCGCAGTGACAATCAAGACCACACTGACCTAAAAAGCAGAAAGCCTATCTGTGTTCGCGGTAAGTAAGGACGTGACCAGGCTACGTACTCCGTAGCTTATCTCATATACCTACATACATACATACATCATCTAAGAGATTTAGTAGGTACTGTCAAAATAAAGTAGGTAGTTCTACAAAAAAAGGAAATAAAAAAGGTATCTTAATAACTTGTATTTCGAACCGAATTTTAAAATTAATTGCCAACCAAAAATAAGTTTCTTACAAAAAAAATTATCGAACTAATTGTTTGATTTATTTTTAATTAAATACATTAGGATCTGTTTCTTATTGCATTTTATGATAGAGATCTGTTTATTGATCTGAATTTAAAATCAGATCAAGTCTATTAAATTCAGACAATGTCATAAAACCAAATCTATAGGTAATACTTCTTCCTACTTTTTTATTATTTTTTATAGCCTTTTTACTGTCCCACTGCTGGGCACAGGCCTCCTCTCAAATTGAGAAGGATAATCACCACGCTTGCTCAATGCGGGTTGGTGATTTCAGACTTTATAGTCCAGGTTTCCTCAAGATGTTTTCCTTCACCTTTTATCAGCCATTGGTGTCTAAGCTATACTTAGAAAGTACATACAAATTAGAAAAGTTGCATTGGTATTTGCCTGACCTGGAATCGAACCCACACACTCATACTTGAAAGGTTGGTGGTTTACCCACTAGGCCACCATGACTTCTTCCTACTTACGTAACGTCTAATATAATTTCGACTTTAAAATAATTGACGTACTTCTTAAATATATTGTACCCAATGCACCAAAATAGCACATTTTACATAAATACGTATACTTCAAATTATTTACAATTAAATTCGCGAGCATCTTTAGCGATTGCATTTCAATTTCTGCATAGTTACTGGCAGTTAAGTAAGATCGCGTGCATAGGAATCGTTCGTCACTTACGTTTATCCTATAATTACTTTATTCTTGTCTATTAGTACATTTGGTACTGATATTATTACCTATAGGAAGTTCGAAGCAATTAGTTTCTTTGTTGGACAATGATATTTTATTGTTGTTTTAATAACTCAACTGTGGCTAATAATATGACCGCAAAAGCATTTAATAAAACATTCCTGTACCCAGTAAATTATTTCCGTATTATTGACTGCGGACTTACAAGTACCTACGTGGCAACGAAGGTAGGTTTTTTAAAAGAGATTGATTTTTAAAGCGCTGTCACAGTTCTCGTGCTTTGCGATAGCAAAATGTACCTATTTTTAGAGAAGAAAAGTCTCTTATAAGTTGACATAAGTGTTAAAAACCGGCCCAGTGCGAGTTGGACTCGCGCACAAAAGGTTCCGTACCATTATGAATGAAAAATGAACGCATTTATTACCTTCAACTAGCCAAAATACAAAAATTTTTCGGCATTAAAAAATAACTTTGTTTTTCATACAAATACATATATGAATAACTAAGTAACAATTTGCGGTTTCACACGTTTATTGTATGGGGACCCTTTTTTACTTTTTTTTTGTATTTGTTGTTATAGCAGCAACGGAAATACATCATTTGTGAAAATTTCAGCTTCATAGCTATCACGGTTTATGAGATACAGCCTGGAGACAGACAGACAGCGGAGGCTTAGTAATAGGGTCCCGTTTTATCCTATGGGTACGGAACCCTAAAAAGACAATTCTTCAATATAACATTAATACGAAGATACGTGGAAAAATCAATAAAATAAAACGTACCTAATAATATATTCCGAACACCTGCATTATTGTTGCATTAGATGTGCAGTATAAAAGCATACGCATATATTACGTCGTTGATGTAATATACTTTATATGGATCACCGTAGAACTGACTCATACACAGTACCTTGGTTTCTTCCTGCCTTCTGTCACGTAAGCACGGTAGTATAAAGAGTTTTCTAATTAAATAGACACCTTTTAAAAAGGAGTTAGATATGTGAAATATGTTAGTACTACTAGTTTCTGCCAGCGGCTTCGCTCGCTTCCCGAGGGAACTATTTCTCGTACCCGGATAAAAAGAGCCTATGTTGTACCTTAGGGTCTATTCTATCTCTGTACCAAATTTCATCAAAATCGGCTCACTGGTTTAGGCGTGAAAGCGTAACAGACAGACAGACAAACAGAGTTACTTTCGCATTTATAATAGGTATTATATAAGTAGGGATGTGGTTTGACTAAATTCTGTTATGTGATCTATTATGGCAGTATTATGTACTTACTTAAATTAAAATACTTAACTGAACTTTGAATACTGGCTGGTATAAGTAAAATATCGAGCTACTTAATTAAATTATCGATGAAAATTCTTCTGTAAAATATTCCTGTAAAGTTTTTAGTTGGTTTTTACGAAATTATTTAAATTTTTCCATGATATTGTCTTGTTTAGTCAATAAAAAGGGTTGATAATTCACGATTTAAACAGGAATGTTCTAGAACTAGTCGTGGAAATATTACAACGGTTTTTAAGAAACGATTAACCATACGTATGAGCATAAAGTATAACAATCTTACGCTCACTGGCAGAACATTAACCCTTTTTCTACTACGTACTTATAAGCTATTTCTACATAAAAGTTATCTTTACATGACGTCAAAACTCCATAAGGTTTATCAATATAAACATCTAAAGCTATTTCTCAACACGTTTTCTTTTCCTACCATAAGTTTTAAATATGTGTTAGATGTTAGGAAGGTTTCAAATATAAATCACTTGTCACCACGCAATTTTATTTTGATAAAATCTTCTCTTTCGGCTATGATAAATAGTTTAGCGAATATTTTGTAATATTGTGTAACTTCTAGCATAGGAAGATGACGCACTCAGTCATCTTTATCATAAACTAGCTTCTGCCAGCGGCTTCGCCCGCTTCCCGAGGGAACTATTTCCCGTACCCGGATAAAAAGTAGCCTATGTTGTTCCTCGGGTCTATTCTCTGTACCAAATTTAATCAAAATCGGCTCACTGGTTTAGGCGTGAAGGCGTAACAGACAGACAAAGTTACTTTCGCATTTATAATATTAGTAGGGATATAATTTTGTCCATCAGCTTTTTTCTACCAATACTTCTAGACGAATTTAATGTAAAGAATAATTTTTTTGTTTGTTTGCTTGTACCCACCCTAAAGAAAGGCTCAGAAACTACTGAACCAATTCGAAACATTATTTCACTGTTGGAAAGAAAGCTACACCGTTCCCGAATAACAATAACATAGGCAAAATTTAATCCAGGGACGTGGAGAAGTTCCCCCGAGACGCGGATGAAACTGGTAGAAAAACAGATTGTACAGTAATGTACAGACAGAATTGACAGCACATCAAGTTACTATAATTTGTGAAATTTCTGCAATCGATTTTCAACCTTATCACAATGGAGGTAGGTTAATGTTTGATTGGTAAAATTTGACAGATTCGTATACGTTGACCTGCTGTCGTCTGTACAAAGGTTGTTTGATGTAGCAAAAGAGCTACGAATTTGAATGAAGTGGAACATATATATTACCCCGCGATACTTAAATATTTGTCTCTAGAAGAAACCGTATTCCATGCAATCGAAACTCAAATGAATCAGACCAATTGCATAACACCACGGAAGAGAAAGAAAGACCATAACACGAAAATTAAAATTATACTTAATTACCTTTGACATGGCTAACTGTTTGTGCATCTACCTATACCTTCTTACTGGAAAAGCAACTCACTCTTGATAGTTTTTGCTACATTAGTCACGGGTGTAAATGGTCTACGAACACAGTAGAGCACCATTCACTTATTTATCTATGCGAGAAGATTAGATCTTTATGACGAATTGATTTTTATAGATAATTAAACCTTTTTCAAGTCATCATCATTATTAATTTGCGAGTAGCGCCTTGATATGCCAACTCCTATCTATACTTCATATCATAAAGCTGAAGAGTTTGTTTGTTTGCTTGAACGCAATAATCTCCGGAACGACTTGAAAAAGTATTATCAGCCTTTTTTTATCGTCCCGCTGCTGGGCACAGGTCTCCTCACACTCACTCTCAGAGAAGTATTGAGCGTTAATCTACACTGGGAACCTACAATACACTGTCCCCGCAAGACATGAGCTATTTTTTATCCGGGTACCAGGAGTAGTTTCTGGACGCAGCTGAAACCGAGGGAAATAGCTAGTATATTATACGAAGATACTATCAACAGGAATATAATCATCATTGAATGCAAAAATAAAGGCGTAGAATTCGCACTGTAAACATTCGTAGTGAAAGTCCTGCGTTCACTCAAGCGACGCTCTCTCTGTTCCGGTCGACGGCCACGTGCTCAGGCGCCAATCTCAATACATATCGTAACCTTATTGGCTATTGTTATTTCTTTAGGCTTACTATACCCATGTATGATTATAGCAGGCCTATCATCTCATTGATCAGATAAAAGTTAACTCAGTTATGCCATTTTTGTTTGATTGAGGTCAAAGAAAAACATAACATTCCATATCCTAATAAAAATACGTCCGAATTGACAACCTCCTCATTTTTGGGAAGTTGGTTAAAAAGGGAACTTCATATCCGTATGTAATAAGTTAAATAATCCTACTGCTTTTCTTATCCAAACAAGCTTACAAATCCAGTCAAAGAGTTATGACTATTTTCACAGGTTCCAAGTAAAGTGCTAGATGCTATCTGAAAGATACTGCAACAGAAAAGTAGTCAAAATTAAAAATATTTCTATGTTATTATTTGTCAGATCTAGAACTTTATCTGAAATACTCTTAGATTATAAAGTTGACAGCTAGAATGACAAATAGTTATTATGTAGTTAGTTTAATAAGGTATAGCAGGATACTTATTAAGTAAATTGGCATAAAGACAATTAAAGATTTTACGATGTATCGAGTAGTCACTTACCATTGTATAGGTCAGGTATTAATTTATAAATAGACTGGAAACTAGACACTTCAACATTCTACCGCAGTTAAAGCCAGCGATTTTCAAGGTAAAGGTCTGTCAAAGAACTCGGCTTCAGGTATTCAATTAACTGTATGGAATAAGCTTCATTAAATGTCATCTTGTCTGTGCAATGTGCAATCGTGAAATTATGAACGATATATAAGATTAACGGCCAGTAAGCTGTAAAGTACTGAAATGTTTTCAATTTTGATTACTTTTCTAATCGCATTACCCGTCAGATAAGTATACTTTATTTGGAACCTGAGACTTACTTTTGTCTTTAGTAAGAACTTTCCTTTTAGAAGATTTTGGAAATCTGAACAAAAATATATTATTTTGAATTCACATTATTTTTATCGCCTAGTCTTAATGATTGACTTTGTACTGGTTTCATGCACTTGGAGATTGAAAACTTCGAGTAGGTCGTTTCTTGGTGCAACCTTTTTTTGCCGACCAGTAATAACCTTAGATTACCTAAGTACTTAGATACTTAAGTACCTTAGCATAAATTTAGTTTTTACACAATTACAAAGCTTAAACTATAATTAGCTACAATTATTTGTAATACATAATAGTCTCATTGTGCCTTTTTACCTATACGAGATAAATAATAAATGACAGCCTGGACGTTTACTTAATTATTTGATAATACGGCGACAAGGAAACTCCGGCGCATACATTTGCATTAGATTTGCAACAATAATGTAAATAAACGCGGGTTGTCATGCATTAAGTGCACCTAAGATGATAATGTTGGAGTTATTTTTAATAATATGTGCAATCAAGAAGATGCGCATATGTTACTTGATCTACAACCTGTAAGTACACACGACAGCACATCAAGTTACCACAATCTGTCAAATTTCTGCAATAGATTTTCAACCTTATCGCAATAGTAGAAGGTACTGGGTAGGTTGACGTGCTGTCGTTTGTACATACCTAAGTGGGTATACTTTAGAGATACAATGAATATCAGTTTCCTTGTTAACCAACTGCTAAAGAAGGGTATGCGCAAAGCGATAATGACATAGCATTCGTGGAAGTCAAAGTTTATATTTTTCACGGAGAGTGAACCTACAGAAATCAGCTTACTGTATATGAATGCCTAGTTATTTCCTTATCAAGTACCTACAAGTATCTTTAGGGTGCTGCCGCGATCCTATTATCTCATTTCATTAGTCAAAACATCAATTTTATGGAGATCAGAAAGTTGAGAACAACTTTCTCGAGTCTTAAAATAGTTTAAACAATCTACAAGCTAATATATGACACAGTCCTGATTGACCTAGAATATGGATGTTTATGATCACAGGGCGGGGCCAATGGAAAGAACTAGTTTTAGGTTACAACTTATAATTGTGTCTCAGAAAAATTATGTTCTTAAAGACTGGTCTTCCTTTAGATTTACGTTCAAAAATCTTCTCAAAAATAATATTACAAATTCAACCTTTACAAAGAATTAAATATGTATTGGCTTTAGTTTACCAATTCCAAAAGTTTCCATTGTTTGTTTATAAGTAGATTCATCAACAATTGTGTACCTACACAAGTTCATTATAAAATACATTAAGTATGCTTAATGACAAGATTATTGTTTTAATTAAATAATTGTGCCGTTATTTAGAATTCACGACGAAATATTCATAATCAATGTCAAATATATTTTAACATGTCCTTGAAGTTTAAATAAAAAAAAAACTGGTTCAAGTATATGTACTTCAAAGACTTCCATTAAAAATCCTCCTATTTGCTGTTAACAATGTGCCTTCGTGCACGATTTTACTGTAGGTACATACATACATATGTAAAATGATTTTTTCTTCGGTATATGAAGTCCTGATTGTAAAGATGTCCTTAGCTTTTTACTAAGTACACAGAACATAACATACATTGCAGTAAACACGTGGATCCGGTTCATGTGTAATGGAAATAAAAATAAATTATAAATATGCTGATAATATATGTAGTTATTCAATTGCTATACATATAATATGCTGCGTTTTGGATTTTGCCAAAGCTGCAGTGGAGATTGACCGTTCCTCAAAAGGGCTGAAAAGTTTTCAGTTTGCTGTTTTATATTTAAGTGTATAACCAGCCCAGCTTATAACAGTGAAGTCTTACTATTTATTGGCATATGAAACTAGCCATTTCTTGCGTGTATCAATTTATAATCCAACACTTAAGAAGTCGTATTGATTAATAAATAAAGCAACTATGAATCTTTAAGAAAAAGAAGTACTAAAACCTCAAAATCTTATGCAAGATCTATAATTGATGTCTAATAACATTGTTACAACAAAGTTATGCAATCAGGACTAGAAGTTTCCTCTTAATTAACGTTCCACAAACAACTAAACGGTTTGAAAGAATCCCAAGCGTTAATTACTTTAATGTATGTTACAAAAAATATATATTACTTATGCATTTATTATTGCTGACTTCATAATCTAAGATAAACAGTGTTATGATAATTAATTAAATTGTATGTTCGTATCTAAATTAAAATCACATCTGTAAAGAGGTTTCACACTACTCTGCTTGTCAGTATGTCTATGAATTCTGAAAACTATCATTGATGCAGATTAAAATTATTTATATTTAATGATGATAGCTTGTTATGGAAACTTACGTAGCCCATGCGCATGCACAGTAGTCGAAAATATACGAGATAGTACAAAACGCAGAAAGTTCTCAAACTGCATTTCGAAATTAGTGACCCAAAAACTTGCGTAACTATATTTTAAAGTACCTAGTCAGTATATAAACTACTTAACTTTAAAATCAAACAGACGATCGGCTAAAAATAGTAGCAGTCCATCAACTTATTTTAAAACAATAATAAAACACTCAAAATTAACTACTTCAGACATAACAAAGTCGAAAAAGGTTAATTGTGATTCTGAATTCATTAAAATAATTATATTTTATGACCACAGTAGCTGAATTATTCTAGATGTTGATTAGAATAAGATTATTAGACCTCCAAAGGTGCTTGTAATCATTATCTGTAGACAATTAAATATGTATGTATTTAGAGACAAAAATTTACCGCACATAAAAACAGCATAATCTATACTAATATTATAAAGAGGAAAACTTTGTTTGTTTGGTTGTAATGAATAGGCTCAAAAACTACTGGACCGATTTTAAAAATTCTTTCACCATTCGAAAGCTACATTATCCACGAGTGACATAGGCTATATTTTATCCGGGTACGGGCAGTAATTCCCACGGGATGCGAGTGAAACCGCGGGAAAACGGTTAGTAGGTAATATAATCTTTGCTTATACGTGCTAGAATATTTAGACATCGAAATTGTAAGATTTTTCTGTACAGAAAAGATTCTTTGTACGATTAAAACATTAGTGTAGAAAGCCAACTACAACTTACATAGATTACAATCAGAGATGTTGCCTTAATAACACCTCTCCAGTTTGCATGGATCACCTAACAGATAAGCTCCTCAGATGTTAAGATAAAACCAGTAGACATACAGGTTCCAGGATATTAGTAATGACAGTTTTCTAACTGTACGGATTGCCGGAATATAGTGTTGATCATACTTAGTACGCAAATCAGGATTCATAACGCGAAGACCGGCTTAATTTCTTAATTAAAACTTAGCTAAGCAACTTCGCTAAGCAAGCTAGGTTTGTACGAGTGCTGTTATGAGATGACGTAAATATCTTCAGTTATCACAGTATTCAGCCCAAATTATTCATAAATCTACCAAGTGAGTACTCAGCTGGGTTTGGATTTAAGAGGTGTAGGATACTATTACTATCATCTTAACGGGCTCTACAAAATCTACTACCCGTACTACAATTGTAGGTTCGTATTGAGAAACTCAACAAATACCTAACTTGAAAATGGAACTTGAGGCTTTTTCGGAAGAGTTACCGTGGCCCTCCCGAAGGAACACGGTGGGTTTTAGTCAGTAAATGTCTGACACTCCCTCAAGCTGTCACCCACAGCGGGAGGAGTCATTCTGATGATTTCCCAACGATAAAAAAGGCCTTTTCCCTATAACTTAAGTTTAAGAAAAATTACAAATGTTTGGGCTTGCTTCTGCCTTGATAATGCTAAATGATAATTTCGCTAGGTAACCTTTTCTCCAACACACCTGCACCAGTGCAAAAGTGCGCTAACTACAAAGGTACTACTAATTACTCTAGTAAATGTTAAGTAAAAGGCAAAAAGTGACCGTAGAGCTGACAGTGAGTAAAGAGCCAACATATAAAGCCATTGCCAAGAACATGTAACGTGCTCTGAGACACGATAAATGCGTTAACGCATTCGATATGCGGTGCAGAGTCATAGATAAAGTTTGCAGAGGTGTGAAAATAAATTTGTAGCGATCTTACACCTTTTAAATCTACTGAAGGACATAAGTTAAGTACCCTGTGGGATTGTTCGAAAATGATACCTAGGAACACAAAGGAGTCAAGAAGGAACAGGGTCGGTTTTAGTTAGTAAAAGTCTAAAACTCCCTCACACTGTCACCCAAAGCCGCGTGGGTGACAGCGTGAGGAATGACTTCCCATTAAAAAAAGGACATAAGTTTCATCTAACTTAGACTAATTGATCCTCAGATTGACGCGTACGTTATTATACAGACGTACTACGTTATTTACAGTCGCAGTCTTGCCCATATTGTGTATAAAACAAAGCTATAGGTAGCAAAAATCGCTTCGTTTCGCGTATATTTAAGTTATCTATTACTATTTTAATTAAAACGACAAGACTTGAATTTACGTATTATTATAAAACAATGAATTTTAGTGAATCTATTTCTCACGGAAGTTTTATTAAAAACATAACTTTGATTTTTATTAATTTGTTTGGTAAGTAAGTATGCAAATTGATCAATTATCTTTGCTATAGCTTGGTCCATCAAGTGCGTTACACTTGCCCTACACCGCGCCCTTCCAAAAGACAATGTACCTTGCTAACCTTCAAGATATTGATACGAATACTTGAACAGAAGTAACAATAGGCAGAGTTACATTATTGAAATAAGTTACTTGTTAATTAATGCGGGTGACTAGCTAGTTAACTGTATTTGTTTTTCTGATTTAATATCAGTATTGTCTGTAACGGGACGTAGCTTAATCCAACTCGTCGTTACTGTACTTACTGAGAGGAGAAGCATTTGCCAAATGACTGACGGAAACGCCTGTGTTGGTTTTATGTCACTTGAAATTCTATAACTATCTCTACTGATAGCAATTTTTATCTGCAACCCCTAAAAATGTTTCCTTAAAGTTCTACTTACATTATCATCAGGCATAATAAAGTGACTCCCTACCCTACAAGCCACGTGACGGAGTGCCAACTCTGTATCGTGCCTGGTCTATGTGCGTTGCGAGGTGCATTATATGGCGTGGAATCTAGTCAGTCTAGTCTGGCGGCATCAAGGCGAACACCAATGTACGCTGGTTCCATTCCATCTACTTATCGCCTTAAGGGGGAGCTCTCTTCTTCATTGTTGGTTGTTACTGATAGGAATTCGACGTTACAGGAGATTAGAGCAAGCTGAGTAACGTGGGCAACAAATTGTGGTGCCCGGATTCAAGTATTCTGATTATCCTTATAGCTAACGAGTATGTTTTAATGTATGAACCGTAATAAAGAAACTGCAGCAATCCTTGCTTAGGTCAGTTTTTAACAGATGTCAGGGCTCATGCTGCGGGTTGTTCAAAAGAGTTACCGCGGTCCTGGCACACAAAGGGCTCCCGAAGGAACACGGTGGGTTTTAGTCAGTAAAGTCTGACACTCCCTTCCGCTGTAACCCACAGCGGGAGGGGTCATAATGATAATTTCCCATCGATATAAAAAAAGGGCTCATACTAAACGGCTCGTGAAGGCTACAAGATCTCATCCACACTTTATGATTCCAAGCCCCTCGTCAAATCAATTATTAAATCCGTGGTCAGCAAGAATGAAGAAGAAATGAAGTGTGTTTCTGAACATAAGTACACAGTTATGTCTACTTAAACGTGGAGTAAGTAACTAATTAGCTTTTTAACTTTTTACTTCGTCTGGCTGCTTGCAATCAGGTTGATATTTAGCAGTATGAGTACTGCACTTATTGTGACTTCCTGCTACCAATCTTATAGGAATGTGGATTGAAAAAAAGGTCATTATAGAAATGTAAGTAAACGAAAATAAAATAAACAAAGAAGAATGAACCACAGAAAATATTGATACTTTTTGTGTTTACGTATTTTAATACTTACCTATGATAATTACATAACATAAGTATAAACAAGATATTAATTTATTTAAGTAAATACATTAATATTTAAACATAAAAGTAATTTTGAGTTGTTAAGTTCATTTCACGAGTTTTAGCCATAATACACAGGCACTGCTTAGCTTTAAAAAATATGAAATCTTCTAAGTAATTATAATTAAGTAGAAACAGTTTGTATAGGTTTAACTCCGATCCTCGTAGCCATTACACGCATAGCTTCAATTTGTTTCTCAGGGTAGGTTATGGTCCCTTTCGCTAAAGTTGCCTTGCCGATATTGTCTTCTTTATCTCCTGGGGCTAGTACTGGCAGTGCTGGATCCACCTGAAAATTGGAAAAAAAATATTTTTAGAAAAAGACTGAAGATTGGATAGAAAGCTGGATAGATTAGAACTAAAAAGGCAGAATGGTAGAAGAGAATTCATGGACACAACCCCGACAAATACTTCACTCTGGATTCTGGCTTCAAATAGTTAGTAGGGAAACTTACTCACGTAGTTGAAATTGTATAATACAATTGCTATTTAATTTTTATTACCCTATATTTTACCCTTTCTTCAGACATTGCATACATACCGGTTCTAAACTCCTCCATGTGTTAAGACAATCAGCAACCCTCTCCGCGAAGCCAGGAGCGAAGCACTCAGGGTCTATCGCTGCAAAGCACTGCCCCAGGTCCGGAGGTCCAAGAGTGCTGGTCAACTCCCAACCACGAATATTGTGCGTAGACTTAGACCCTAGAACGTATCACATAAAGTTCGTTTTTGTATACATATGTAAATGGGGGGGTACGTTAATGAAGATCGTTGCATAATAAAAAGATCGTTGCTTTAACAAATAAAGGCTTTCGTTGACAATCGGAGTAATTGCGCTAAAGATTAATATCTAACTTAAATATATTACATTATGGTTCTATAACAACTGCTTCACAGCTTTCGTACCTGACAGTCCACTGCAGAAGATTTCCACCATAGCACTGAGGGCATATCCCTTGTATCCACTGGTTTTTTCATCTCCGCCCAGAGGCATCAAACAACCAGTATTGAACGCCTGATGAAACATAAAACAATGAATAACGTGACGACTTGCGCAGTCATAGACAAAGGTTACATGATCAGTCTGGCGTCATTCCATTCCATCATTCTGGTTAGAATGATGGGAGAATGATCGTGTAACCGGTTAATTGACGGACTGATGGTCCAGAATATACCGTGTTTTTCGTCCGTCATTCTGATCGCCTGACGCCAGACTGATCGTGTAACCCTTGTCTTACATGCATCTCGAGGAAACTAATCACATCTGTTTTAGCCAAATGTTATGTCAAGTGGTTCAGCTCTTTTAGCGTAAGCGCGTAACATATAAACATATTTATTCTTAAATTAAAATGTTAGTGAGGAAATCACAATAAGATATTCTCAACTGAGACTTGCATCCTTGATTTGTATAGACAATAACCAGGTTTTAGGTAGCAGCAGGTAACGACAAGGGAGTTACGTGTCCAGTGGCTTCTAAATTAAATATCACTTCACCGCAGCTTAGCAAGAACAATAGCAATACCTATAACGGCACAGTT
This sequence comes from Heliothis virescens, assembly GCA_002382865.2. Classification (NCBI taxonomy): domain Eukaryota; kingdom Metazoa; phylum Arthropoda; class Insecta; order Lepidoptera; family Noctuidae; genus Heliothis; species Heliothis virescens. The sequence continues at coordinate 3,431,614 of NWSH02000210.1, forward strand.
TGTTTGCTCTGAATAAATCAGTAGGTATTATTAACTTACAGCTTTAGCGTCAGTGGTGGGCTTCCCATCAGGGCCTAGAGCCCAACCCTGCGGTATTGGCTNAACCCACAGCGGGAGGGGTCATAATGATAATTTCCCATCGATATAAAAAAAGGGCTCATACTAAACGGCTCGTGAAGGCTACAAGATCTCATCCACACTTTATGATTCCAAGCCCCTCGTCAAATCAATTATTAAATCCGTGGTCAGCAAGAATGAAGAAGAAATGAAGTGTGTTTCTGAACATAAGTACACAGTTATGTCTACTTAAACGTGGAGTAAGTAACTAATTAGCTTTTTAACTTTTTACTTCGTCTGGCTGCTTGCAATCAGGTTGATATTTAGCAGTATGAGTACTGCACTTATTGTGACTTCCTGCTACCAATCTTATAGGAATGTGGATTGAAAAAAAGGTCATTATAGAAATGTAAGTAAACGAAAATAAAATAAACAAAGAAGAATGAACCACAGAAAATATTGATACTTTTTGTGTTTACGTATTTTAATACTTACCTATGATAATTACATAACATAAGTATAAACAAGATATTAATTTATTTAAGTAAATACATTAATATTTAAACATAAAAGTAATTTTGAGTTGTTAAGTTCATTTCACGAGTTTTAGCCATAATACACAGGCACTGCTTAGCTTTAAAAAATATGAAATCTTCTAAGTAATTATAATTAAGTAGAAACAGTTTGTATAGGTTTAACTCCGATCCTCGTAGCCATTACACGCATAGCTTCAATTTGTTTCTCAGGGTAGGTTATGGTCCCTTTCGCTAAAGTTGCCTTGCCGATATTGTCTTCTTTATCTCCTGGGGCTAGTACTGGCAGTGCTGGATCCACCTGAAAATTGGAAAAAAAATATTTTTAGAAAAAGACTGAAGATTGGATAGAAAGCTGGATAGATTAGAACTAAAAAGGCAGAATGGTAGAAGAGAATTCATGGACACAACCCCGACAAATACTTCACTCTGGATTCTGGCTTCAAATAGTTAGTAGGGAAACTTACTCACGTAGTTGAAATTGTATAATACAATTGCTATTTAATTTTTATTACCCTATATTTTACCCTTTCTTCAGACATTGCATACATACCGGTTCTAAACTCCTCCATGTGTTAAGACAATCAGCAACCCTCTCCGCGAAGCCAGGAGCGAAGCACTCAGGGTCTATCGCTGCAAAGCACTGCCCCAGGTCCGGAGGTCCAAGAGTGCTGGTCAACTCCCAACCACGAATATTGTGCGTAGACTTAGACCCTAGAACGTATCACATAAAGTTCGTTTTTGTATACATATGTAAATGGGGGGGTACGTTAATGAAGATCGTTGCATAATAAAAAGATCGTTGCTTTAACAAATAAAGGCTTTCGTTGACAATCGGAGTAATTGCGCTAAAGATTAATATCTAACTTAAATATATTACATTATGGTTCTATAACAACTGCTTCACAGCTTTCGTACCTGACAGTCCACTGCAGAAGATTTCCACCATAGCACTGAGGGCATATCCCTTGTATCCACTGGTTTTTTCATCTCCGCCCAGAGGCATCAAACAACCAGTATTGAACGCCTGATGAAACATAAAACAATGAATAACGTGACGACTTGCGCAGTCATAGACAAAGGTTACATGATCAGTCTGGCGTCATTCCATTCCATCATTCTGGTTAGAATGATGGGAGAATGATCGTGTAACCGGTTAATTGACGGACTGATGGTCCAGAATATACCGTGTTTTTCGTCCGTCATTCTGATCGCCTGACGCCAGACTGATCGTGTAACCCTTGTCTTACATGCATCTCGAGGAAACTAATCACATCTGTTTTAGCCAAATGTTATGTCAAGTGGTTCAGCTCTTTTAGCGTAAGCGCGTAACATATAAACATATTTATTCTTAAATTAAAATGTTAGTGAGGAAATCACAATAAGATATTCTCAACTGAGACTTGCATCCTTGATTTGTATAGACAATAACCAGGTTTTAGGTAGCAGCAGGTAACGACAAGGGAGTTACGTGTCCAGTGGCTTCTAAATTAAATATCACTTCACCGCAGCTTAGCAAGAACAATAGCAATACCTATAACGGCACAGTTTGTTTGCTCTGAATAAATCAGTAGGTATTATTAACTTACAGCTTTAGCGTCAGTGGTGGGCTTCCCATCAGGGCCTAGAGCCCAACCCTGCGGTATTGGCTCCTCCTTGTGGATTTGTACTTCAATCTGAAAATATAATTGAAATTATGACTTAATTAAGCATGACAGAGTCAAAATTCTTACGAGATGACTTTCTGATAATTTCGTCATTGCACCACGCTATACTAGATTTTTGTAAAAAAATAATAATAAATGTTTTGAATTATATAAGTAATGTGTTTTATTTTACCTTCCCCATAGCGACAGTAGTAGTCGCCATATCGACCACGAGCTTGTCTCCGCCAGTAGCCGGGGCCGCCATTGCTATAGGATTTGTTCCCAAAGCCCTCTGTAAAATAAAACCATTTTAAAATATCAATCATGACAGGCATTTTAAAATAACTAAAAAACATGATATATTCAAGAATTGCCACGTCTTGAATAAACAAGAGCTCAATACAAATATGTAACAAGCTCCTTATTTTAATTTAGTCTAAACTTACTTGTTTCGACCTGGTAGGAACCATGATAGGCGATGAGTTGGTGAACGCCATGCCGATGAGCCCCTCACGTTCCGCCTTCAGAGCCCAGTAGCCTGCCATGCCGTAGTGGTTGCTTCCTGGACGGACATAGAGATAAAAGATGAACATCATTCTTCTATATCTCAGCACCAAGGTTAGGTACTTAATTATGAGTTGCAATAAATATGTACGTGAGAATTTCGCTAATATTCATGACAAATTGGTTTAAAACAGGAGTGGAATAGATGATTGGGTCCAAAAACTACCTAATAAATTATTCCGGGCTGTTCTGCTACCTCATCGCGATCATATTTTATCTACGGTGCTCTATTTAATGGTCGTTCTAAAAAAAGATCTTTGTTCTATAAAAATAGATTGTAACACACTCACGTTTAGCAGAAACCCATCCAACGCCACATTCCTTAGCCTTCCTGATGGCTACGTCCATGCAGAAGTTGCCGACAGTCGACCCGAGGGCGTTGTGTCCGTCCACCCAGGCCGTAGCTCCTGACTCCTTCAGGATTTCAGGCCTAGCCGTCGGCACACACGAGCCGGATTGGCAGTCGTTTATGTAGAATTCTGTGGAGAAATAGATCTGGATAAGTAGAGTATTTAAACATTGTATATCAATAAAATACACACAGAATTACAGCAGAAGATTTGATCGGAAAGCTTTTGAGAAGGATTTAAAGAGCGAACAAAATGAGATCATCAAAAAACCCTTACTCTATCTTTGCTACATTACAGAACAAATGAAAGCTGTGTACATCTTCTTAATGCCTTAATCTGTATGATCCAAGACCATCACCAATTTAATCCAGATCGATATACGACCTCCAGCTGATATGTGCCCCATAGTATTATCCTGTATGTTTTATAACGATGATCTCAGTAGGGACAAGTGACGCTGTTATCTTATACCAGGATGATATAAAAACATGAGGCCAAGGCTATTGTTAAGCCCCAAAATGATAAGCGAAGGTTCTAATGGTAGACTATCAAAAGGTGTTTTGCGTGTTATAAAACATTTTATGGCCAGAGAATTTTGTTAACAATAGGATCATTGCGTCATTTTATTAGGGCACATTATGCCAGAGTTGCTTTTTTTGTCTTTGAACTATAAGAGCACTCGCACACTGCAGACTTTTAGTCGGTCGATAGTTAGTTCGAACTCATAAATCAGTATGAAGATGAATGGTAGTATGCACATTGCAATGATGAGATATTTTTCCGGTATAAGACGCACTTAAAACTTTGATTGGATTGGCCATTTTGTGTAAAAAAAAAATTATGCCTACCAATGGACCAACTATCGGCCGACTGTTTGGTCTGCAGTGTGCAATTCTTTATATATCTTCGTTCTACGAAATTCTCTAAATATTCTCGAACGTTTGCCATTATTTTAAGTAGGTTACGCACTCACCAAGTCGATTCAACCCATGGCTGTAATGTCCTACGGTGTCTGCGTGCATCAGTAGATCAGCGTGGGCCTTCGCCTCCGACTCCGGAGTCCCAACAGCCTTTAGACTGTCCTCCATGAACCTTCGCACCTCTTCCAACTTTACTTCTGGCATGGCTGTATCTACGTCAGAAGTTGTGGTTGATAAGAGATAGTAAAAGAGTTATAAAACACTCAAAGTGTTTATCTAAACTTCTTGATAGCAATACTCTAAAAAAATAATTAAACTTAAATTATTGGGCTGATAAATGTTGATTCAGGGGTAACTGCCTCGAAAAAAGTGGCCGGCACTGTATTTTATAAACAAACAAGAAGACAATTTTATGAAGAGTAAGCTAGTAAACTTATGCAAATGTGAAGCACTATTAAGAGATTCGTACGAAACTAATGTTGTTTTAAACTGAACAAACTGACGGTATGTACTCAGAAGAAAGTTCCGAGTAATGTGGAGGTAATATTGAGGTTTCATTGTGGCTAATAGAAAGAGCAAGTACATATAGGGTGACACTTAGTATTAATCGCATGAGAAATAGACTCCAAAAAGCACATTAAAGAACGTTGAGCATGCTAAATGTTTCCTTGGCAACAGTACAAAATAATTACTTCCATAACCCACTTTACATTTCAGTTACACCACGAAAAATTATAACTGAAAAGTTTATATTTGAGTTTACATATTTATGTACTAAAAATTTTGTTTTGCAGATGTCTTAGTATATTACATTGTAACCATAATTCACCTTTATGAAAAAAACACTCACTTCAGCTTCGTTTTAGAAACACCCTGTACACTTAAGGTACAGTATCAATTTTCAGTAACACAAGACGCTAGGAAACTGAACTATATGATAGGAAAACGCGCCATTTTATATTGTATCAAGAAGATAAACAAAAAATAACACAAATCTTCTGCAGTGAACCGGTAAATTATTGGAAAAAACTTTATACGGAAAACTTAAGTATATTGTTTGGGGAAATAATTGAGTTTTCTATTACCTACGCATTGTGTTCAGACCTCGAGTATTTTTGGGAGATATAAGGAAATCAATCAACCGTATGGTTTGTTTAAGAACAAGCGTTACAATCAAAAGAATTACTACCTACCTAATTGATTTCGGGTTCAATAGATGCGACTTAAATTAAGTGTGCTTTTACGCCAAGTATGTACATAAAACTTTTTTGGATTTCTTGTGAATAACTAGAAACAGGCTATCATGGACCAGTTAAACTTAACGATAAGGTAATTCTCCGATTTTTCGCAATAAGCTTTAATTATCATCGATGAAAAATGACGACAGAGTGATCTTTCTGATGAGTTCCATACAGAATTTTGTAGAAGCATATATTTGAATTGAATTATAGTTACCTAACTACGATGTCTTAGTTAATTGTACCTTTTTACGAGCAGTGAGTTATAAAACTGATATTAAGACGAGCACCACACAAACGAATAAACAATAAACTGACAGTTATCTGAACACAGTTTACTCAAAACGGTATCTATGTAAAAACATTGATAATTATACACTATTATAATATCAACCGTTTTCTGTAAATAATAACACATTTGGCCAAAAGATATGGGCTGGTTTTCATTTCGCAGAGCGGTTAAGCATTGCCATTCAACGTGGCAATGCTGCCAGCCTTTTGGGTACCTACATTACCAAGTGACAGCGATGAGGACCAATTTTTTGATGCTCTATATTAGATTTAAGCTGTAATGTATACATATGAATAGTTTTAGTTGAAGTAAGAAATGTAAAGTAAATATGTACAATGATTGAATAAACTTTGGCCAAAATAAAATACCCAGCCTATGACATCTTTACACTGGTATACCTTAAGTAAATCTTCACGAGAGCTGGCCACGAATCGAAGTTAGGACTTCTTGAACAAAGTCACAGGCCTACTTAAGTTATTAATGCCTAGATAATTGTACTACGGTATCTACTGATAAGTACCTACTACAAATCACAGCATCTCATTACTGTTATCTCAAATACTTATCATTCTCAACTGCATGTATCAATCTGCAATACATTGTTTCATGTGGAAAAATCCTGAATTTGTATTCGTTTATATACCTACCTACTTGTTAAGATTAATCTTCTCTTTATATGGACTTCTCTTGTTTACGTGTTAAGCTAACGAAACATTTTATTGAAAGATCTTAAGGAAACACTTGAGATGCTCAAAAATTCTCTACCAATAAAAAGCAATTTCAGGCAGATGCTTTTTCAATCAATTTATAATTGAGTCAAAGACCTACACTAGACGTGGTTTCTTAGAGGAGTACTTATGGATGTACAGAATATCTTATCTGAAATTAGGCTATAAAATTAAAAACGAGAGTCTTTCACCACTTCCTAGAGTAATGGCTGGGAAGAAGAAACAGTGATGAACAAACTTCCTGGCAACACAGCGTCCGCAGTTCAACAATTTAAAAATATATAAAATTTCTAGAGCACCACAAAAATATCTATACTTCTATACTAATATTATAAAGCTGAAGAGTTTATTTGTTGGAACGCGCTAATCTCAGAAGCTACTGGTCTGATTTGAAAATTTCTTTCATTGTTAGACACTTAGCCCATTTATCGAGGAAGGCTATAGGCTACTTTTTATCCGGGTGCACCGAGTAGTTCCCACGGGACGCGGGTGAAACCGCTGGCAGAAGCTAGTATTAAAATATATAGAGCACCAGACAGCTACAGTTTGGTATCAAATCCCATTATCAAACAGATGTGACCTTGACAGCTGTTAGTCACAAGATGAATGTCAATACTACCTACTAGTATCTACGAAACTAAGTGACGCCACGATCGTAAGCAGACAATTTACAAATTAGGATGAATGAAACGTAATAGTTTTAGCTTCAAGAGTACGTTATTCATTATAATTTTTGTCATAGAAAATTTTAAATGAAATGATGCAACAAGATTAAAGAAGACACTACAGGAATAAGGAAAATTAGGGACACATTTAATGATATTTTGCTAATAGGTACATTAGATAGCAACAAAACGCGTGCAAGCAACATCTAAGAATTGCAGCTTATAATAACTCAGGAATTGTGTATTTTTAGCAACATATTATGATAGTCTTTTTATGTATCTGTCACCGGAAAATAACAAGATCCGTATATTTATAAATTTCCTAGGAAATTTATAAACTTCCGTAGGATTCTAAACTGGAGATAAATTGTATTATTTTACGTCCTTATTTTCGTAAGTTTATCAATTTCCGACGTCACACGGTAAATTTATAAACTAACGGATATCTATTCGTAAGATTCTAAATGGTTCGACTAATCACAGAAGCTCTTTTAAATATATCTACATATATACGCATCTTTGAAATACGTAAAATAACACACTGCTCTCTGATTGGTCAATGTTCATAGCGGCACTGCTTGTGTCCATCCATAGACTTCAATGGCGGCCGCAAGGAAGGAGAAGTGACACGTGACAGTCAACCAATCAGATCATGCGTAGTGCTTACTTATTATTTTACGAGTGACTTCAGTAAGTTTATAAATTTACGAAATTGTGAACGTAAAATAATAATAATTTATCTCCAGTTTAGAATCTTACGAAAGTTTATCAATTTACTAGGAAATTTATAAACTTACGGATCTTGTTATTTTCCGGTGACATATCCGTTAGGAATATTATGATCTTAATGATGTGAAACCTGGTCTGGCCATTGCATAATATTCATTTAATTGTTTACCACATTACCGTAGAGAACAAGTTCTAATGATAAGGAAAACCATGCGTGGAAATATATAGCAAACAGAGACAACTTCATTATTATCATCAAGCACGCAGAACAGGGATAAGTCATTTGGATTATGGTCCGAAGTTTGAGTATGGTGAAATATAAATTTGTTTAACGAGCATACACACAGCGATTATACTGAAAAAAGAGAGCTGGACAAGGGATAAAATGAGAGTATTCGTAAACACATTTTGCCTCTAGTTTTCACAATTGAATCTTATATAGAAAGAAAGCCAGTTAGAAAGAAAAAACATTTTCCTACCGACACAACACCAGATAAACAATAAGTAATAAATGGTTATCTATCCATTTCGGTGGAAAAGTTTGCTGTTCAGCAATTTTTGTAATCACTTGTAGCTTTTTTTAACATACAAACTTACTTTAGAATTAAAAACTTAGTTTGTGATAAAATCCTATACTTAACGCTTCAACCTGCATATTCTGTGAGTTAAAAGTTAAAACCACCACTAAAATAATGTTCCTCGATAAATCCCAGCAACAAACAATAAACTAAAATTATTGATAGTAAAGTTTACTAGAAATCCTAAAAATAAACTCCACATCAAACGAAGTTCAGTAGGAAAAGTAACTGAAACAAAAACAAAACAGATAATTCTAAACCATCATGAAGAGAAAGAGTTTTGTTCTTTACTCAGTGCATAGAGATATGCGTATGAGCAAAAATATTAACAAAAATATAGCCACGATTTCCTGGGACACCATACACCATACATTGCACAAATAAACGTACGCCAATTTTATTATTAGTATAAATAAATTCTCTTTGCAAACATTATCTAACCTAACAACCGGCTTCCTAAATCAGTTTACCGGCCCGTGCCGTCGCGAGCGCACGTATTAATCATCTGTGACGATAACACTCGATTTAAACTGAGATTTAATTATAAACAATACATAAAACAGGTTTATTTCGAAGACAGGCGCCTCTGTAGTTATGTAAGTATGATAATTACGCTTTCGATTTACAAATAGGTTATAAGGGCGTGTTTTGTTAGTAAATATTAGTTATACGATACGAAAATAGCTATAGTTATATGTATGTATATTATCACTGTTATCATCATAATATTGGGTGATTGAGACCGGCCGCGTTTCTTGACGCCTGTTAATAAAGGCAGTTAACTCACAGTTGCTTGGAGTTAATTAGCACATACAGATAAGTACCTAGTTCAGCGTCAGTCTTTATTTCAAAGTGCTTAAGTATAAAATTCTCAGACTATTCACGTTTTTACGCTTCTTTCTGGTGTCAACGACACGTCTGGTCTGCGTTTGTTTAAACTTAAACTTTACTTTTGACGTAAAAACGTCAAAAGTAAAGTTTTAATTTTAATACAAGATCTGAGTCTGCTTTTAACAATACATCTAAAACTGTCCTTCGTTTTTGTGTTACGAGACAAACATACAAACATCAATGCAGTATGCGTCGTATAATTTAGTGGGATACACAGTGGCTTTCATATCGATTTTCCTGGTGGGTGCCACTAATAGCTTGAACCTTGAATTTGGTTGACGTCAACCATAACGTAGTAATACTTACTTTCTGCAGTTACAGTAATAAAATGCATGTTGTGTTTTATTATAGCTAAATGCTATATCCCATAACAAACGGTCTTCGATACATAACTATGCATAGTGATTATAATAATTCTCTCTTTTGGTATACCGAGAAGACAACCTTTACAACTGTAGCTAATAAAAAAGTAAGGAAAAGTCTGCTAAAACTACCAAAATTTTAAACTTAGATAAATTACGTAAATCAAGCCAAACAATATGGATGATGTCAGAGGCAAAGTAGTAAAAACAGTTGAATTCAATTTTGGAATTCCAATGAATTTAAAATTTGCGTCATAGAGGAATCATGACCGTATTTTCCAGCGGTCATTCGGTGCGCAAGAGCATGATGTCAAAAATAGATTTAGTAGCTCTATAAAACACAAAATATTGCATTATCAATAAAATATTGCACCTTTTGAAGTCCCATACTACAATTCTTCTTTAAGTTTTCCTCTGAGAATAATCTTACAAACCCCTTCTCTATTATTATCCCCTTCTCTGCTTACGAAACAAATAAAAAAATAACAGATAGATGTTGATAATTTACATAAAATATTAATGTTACCTCACCGAAGTATGAATTGCTATTTAGTTTTCCTTCTTCAGACACCTGCTTATTTATTTTTGGTTTTGGATTTTCCAGCAATACATATCCTTATTCATTTAGATATTGTCACTAAGAGCTTATTTTTCCCTAAAGATTTAAATATACGTAATAACTAACAGGTTTTGCACGATAAACTGGTAGGCCCCGGCTGTCATTTGACCATCTTTGGCAGTCGTTATGGGTAATCAGAAGCCAGAAAGTCTGAACCAGTCTTACCAATGGGTATCGGGTTGCCCGGGTAACTAGGTCGTGGAGGCCAGATAGGCAGTCCCTTCATGTAAAACACTGGTTCTCAGCTGCATCCGTTTAGACTGGTAGCCGATCCCAACATAGTTGAGAAAAGACTAGGCAAATGATGACTTACTATTAACATTAAAATTTGTGTTGTTTAATGATGTGACGTAATGGATTGGATTGTTATGTTAGCAGTTTATCTATTAAATGTAAACAAACAGATAAAAGAAATGTCAATACGATATAATGACTGATATCGTACCTAAAAAACATTGTCCATACCTATCGCTTAATTATAGAAGTTGTTACCAACTACGTATACCCATAGCACAACCTCAGAAAAAACATTTTTCAAAATCCAAAAATTTCATCATTCACATGACCTACTGGAAAAGGCTTGCTATATTAAAATCGCGTCAATAATTTGTAATTTCAGCAATCATGGGTAAAGTGGCGACATCTGAAGCCCTGCGGTTCATGGCGGACTGTCTGAAGGCTGTTGGGGCAGCCGCCAGGGCTGCTGAACAGCAAGCAGAGCTTCTCATCCAAGCTGACAGGTTCGGTCATCCCAGTCACGGACTTAATAGGTTAGGTGGGTACTCCAGTGTTATATCAGGTTTCCACTCTAAATAAACTAGATATAGCCCACCATTTTTTTATCTGATTCGCTTTAGATGTGCTGCAGCAGTTTGCTACTCCCATGTTGTTGGAAGTGCAGTTTCTGTTTAACTAAGTATATTTGCCCGAACTTGCCTCTTTGTTTACTTTTGTTCGCGATGGCTTTATTGGCCCTGGTATATACCCCAAAACTATCGCCGTTCTCGAAGTGTCTATAAATAGTTTTCAATAAATTCCAGAGATGTACGTAAACGACATCATAAGCGGTGCGTGCCAGCCCAACAACGAGCCCACGGTGTTGAAGGAAACCCAGTCGACAGCCTGGGTGGACGCTAACAACGTGCTGGGGGCTACAGCCAGTCACTTCGCTATGGACATAGCTATCAAAAAGGCTCAGGAAACCGGAGTAGGATGGGTCTCTGTCAAAGGTATTTAAATCGCAAAGAAATCTGAATTTTCTTAAAGTTCAACCATTGTTTTATCTTCCAATATCATGACCTCGTTCATCGTACTCGTTTTAGGTTCCAATCACAACGGTATGGCAGGCTTCTGGTCTCAAAAGGCAGCCGACAAAGGCATGATAGGCATGGCTTTTACAAACACATCACCTCTGCTAGCTCCTACGAGGAGTAAACAGGTCAATTTTAAGTAAAAAAATGCTTTATGTTATCGATCCTCTACAACCTCAAAAAAGGGGTTATAGATATCATTAGACTTTACAAGCAATATCATTAGGACGTACCGTTAAGTCATTATTTTCTCCGTTTCCAGTCGGCGTTGGGCACAAATCCCCTGTCGGTGGTGGCGCAAGCATCACAAGGAGAATCCTTTTACCTCGACATGGCTACCACTGCAGTTGCTGTAGGAAAGGTAAATTGAAAACCATGGGTTTTTAATCTTCTAGGATTCCTTCTTCTTAAACATGTTCCCGAGAAAAATACGTCAATCTCTTTTTTTTTATCAAATAAAATCTTCCAGATTGAGATGCAGCGTCGAAAAGGCGAGCCCTTGCCGAGCGGTTGGGCGCAAGGACCCGATGGCAAGGAAACTAAAGAGGCTGAACTAGTAAGTTCTTTAAACATCCATTACTTAATGCTTAAACTTATAAATAATTACAAATGAATTAACTCTAATCTGAAGCCAGTGGCTTAGTTACCACAACATCGTCGTCGTCGTCCACTGCTAGACAAAGGTTCTTCTAAGCTGGGAGGTTTTGCCCATACTCATCGCACTGGGCATACGTGTTAGTGAGCGCAGTGTGGGATATTGTTAGTGTAGGAGATGGTGCTGCCCATCTCCGAGCACGGTATTTAATATTCCACCTGGTACTGTGGTGTGGTTACACCGCCGCTAGTCGGTTGTCAGAGCCTCGAACGTTTTTTAGCAGGGTGCATCAAGGACAGGTGAAATTGGCAATTGGGACAGGACGTATTGGTTTGCCCCTTACATCCCAACACCACAACAATCACTTTTATTCAAATAAAAATGCTTTAACTATTCTGCTTTTAATTTTCAGGGCTTCAAAACGGCATGTCTAATGCCTCTTGGCGGTGGTGAACTGACATCAGGTTACAAAGGATTCGGACTAGCGGCTATGGTTGAGCTCTTCTGTGGTGTATTGGCAGGTAAGAGATTAAATATTGTTTCAATAACACAACATTCTAGTCTTTTTCCAATATGTCATTATGGTGTGTGATACTTGGAGCATTACCTGTATTTATTTGTTTCCAAATTTGGCAAATATACCGTGCACCATAATGTTCTTTTGACTTTACCTATTTAGTGCAACAAAAATAAATGAATAGGAAGTAATAAACTTGCAAACATAAAGAAAAACACATTCTTATCAAACCCACAGGTGCTAAATACGGCCACCACGTGAGATCGTGGTCCCACGCCGGAGACGGTGGACCAGCCAACTTGGGTCACTGCTTCGTGGCCGTCAACCCTGAGTGCTTCGCCCCTGGCTTCGGAGACCGTCTCGCTGACTGCATACAACATTGGCGGCAGTTGGAACCTGTGAGTGTTTTTAGATTCTTTTTTTGATCTGGTAACGACTTAGTATTTAATTAGTTAACTGTCTACACTTTGTACGAGCCACAACTCGCGGCTATCTGCAAACAGTCGTCCATTATCAAAGAAATAATTTCTTGCACCAAGAGGCGAGAAACGATTTCTTTGACAATGACTTAAACGCTTGAATCCTGTTTACACATAAGAATCTCTATTGTTCTTCCTCCCGAAAGGTTCCCACTACTAAAACCGATATATTAATGTAGTCGATGTCAGTATCGATATTGTATTCGCTCAAGTACTTTGAAAGTCTGTAAACTTATTTTGAAACTAAGGGGGAAACATTGTCTATCAAGCTACCGACAGCAGTTTTGCTTTACCGACACTTATCTTCTAAAAAGGATTTCAATCTTCGATCTCCTTGATGGTTATTTTTTCCTATTGCTTTTCAGACTGATCCCAACCTGCCAGTACTAGCTCCAGGAGACAAGGAGAAGAAAGCCGCAGCTGCAGCAGATGCTACTGGCGTAGTCTCGTACGTCAAGCAGCAGATCGAGTCCAGCGCTGCGCTGGCAAAGAAACTTAACGTAAAACCAATGGAAGTGTCACTCGATTAGTTTGTAGGAAAACTTCATTAGTTTTCCCCTAGTTTTTATTAAGGGGAAGCAATTATCTGTGTTCGGTATTGTTTTACCTGTGAAAGTAAAGTATGATTACTTCCTTGCCTGATTGCTATCGCGCGTTTGGATAAATAGTGGTTATAATTAGTCCGTCTTTTAAATGAGTATCTAAGTGTTTTTTATTTTAACAAAACGTTAAAAACGCCAAGACAATATTATGATGGATTAAATGATAAGAGTGGGGTCTTGTGGTGTCTCATCTACGAAAGTATATATTTGTATCTAGAAGATGTAATACCGAATTCAAACCTGTTGTGTTTGTGAGAGAAAAGAAGAAATAAGACGCGTCTATTATTTCAGGGTTCTCTACTAAAGGACGGACAAATTACTTTTTCATTCCACAAGCCTATTGTGAATGTTATGCTGTCATGTTGTTAATTATACCAAGGTGCCTTCTAATTGATAGTTGAGTGTATATTTGTGAAAAAAATGCCATATTATTATATTTTTCTAATGGAATATTAAATAAGTATTTACAAAAGGTTGTGTCTATAAATGCAGTTTTCTTTTTCAACACCTTGCTCCTGGCTCGCCGAGCTTTATACGTTTTGCTGCTGATAATTACGTGACAAAAATATAACGCAATTTTCTAAAGAAAAGAACTTTGGAACAACGTAATATTATAATTAATCGAATTAAACATGTCATAGTCATAGTCATTTATTGCATCTACTTATAAAAAAATATACATATATTGTTTATCAGTTGTGTTAGCATCCATAACACATGCTGATTAATAGCTTACCATGGGGCTAACCGACCGTATATGAAGAGGTATCTCATACTTATACTTACTTAAAGTGGTTATCCATAAGAAATAGAGATAGAATATGCTATCGCGCAAATAGAGATAGAATGTCTTTCAGCCTTATATGGATGCAATTTTCATTAATCAATTATTATTTTTAACCGACTCTCCAAAAAGAAGGTTCTCAATTTGGGAGTTTGTATTTTTTTATGTGCGGTTGCGTATATATCGCCAATTGATTTGAAGAACAATTAGGTACTTCCCAAATGGTCCCATTGAATATCCCATGATGGAAACCCTGTGAAATTGAGGGCAACTTTCGAAAGTTGTAGGCATGAATGAATGAATGAAACACAAAGGTGGTCTAATAACATTACATAACATTATAGATTTAGAGCTGACCTAATGATGGAGACGAGAGAGTCAAGAGAGTCCGCAATAGTATGTATAACGGTACGTTGCACCTCGTGTTTGCGCTATTATATTCGTATGGATGAAAACTGTCCACTATTCTGCCCTGATAAGCCGAAAAGCGCTAACTCAATCAGAGTAAGTTTTGAGAAAAACGACTTTTTGTAAATGGGTTTTTCCCACCTTCAAACGGGGGTTAAAACTAATATTTTTAAAACTGTTAAAACTTATATAAACGTATTTTTGACCCTAGATTTATCTGACATACCTAAATTATCCATAAATGGCACCATTATACCTATTTTGTGAGATACCGCTATTTTGATTAAAAAGAAAGGCTTAAAAAATTGAGATAGTGCTTTTAGTCTTATTCTGCTCATAGAAAGTTCCATACAAAATGATGTTTTTTTCATTTTTGATGAAAATACCGAATAAATTTGTAATAAAACTTCATTTAATATTTTTTTAACAACTTTATTAAATGTAGCAGCAAATTACAA
>NWSH02000210.1:3448883-3468045 GCA_002382865.2 Heliothis virescens
CTGCCCTGATAAGCCGAAAAGCGCTAACTCAATCAGAGTAAGTTTTGAGAAAAACGACTTTTTGTGAATGGGTTTTTCCCACCTTCAAACGGGGGTTAAAACTAATATTTTTAAAACTGTTAAAACTTATATAAACGTATTTTTGACCCTAGATTTATCTGACATACCTAAATTATCCATAAATGGCACCATTATACCTATTTTGTGAGATACCGCTATTTTGATTAAAAAGAAAGGCTTCAAAAATTGAGATAGTGCTTTTAGTCTTATTCTGCTCATAGAAAGTTCCATACAAAATGATGTTTTTTTCATTTTTGATGAAAATACCGAATAAATTTGTAATAAAACTTCATTTAATATTTTTTTAACAACTTTATTAAATGTAGCAGCAAATTACAACAAAAAGTTAAAGCAATTTACTTGCTTTCTATGAAATAAAATTAATCAAAAGTTGGTAGTCCCCGCCAAAAAGACATTCTATTAGCAGGTAGTAAACTGGAAAGAGATTTTAAAATATTGTTTTTTTTTGTTTGAGATATGCCTGCTGGTACTGGTTTGTACTGTTTTTTTAGTTGGGATGGAAGTTTGTCTAGTTTCGAAGTGTTGTTCCCGAAACTTCAATTTTGTAATTAATTTAACTTCAAAGAAAGTGAGAAACTAGAGAATTAACTATAAAAAACCGGCCAAGTGCGAGTTAGACTCGCACACGAAGGTTTCCGTACCATTATCCCTATTTTTTTTTTTATCTTTAGTATTTATTGTTATAGCGGCAACGGAAATACATCATTTGTGAAAATTTCAGCTTTCTAGGTATAACGGATTATGAGATACAGCCTGGAGACAGAAAGACGACGGAGTCTTAGTAATAGGGTCCCGTTTTACCCTTTGGGTACGGAACCCTAAAAACTTACCTTGATATTAATACACAAAAGCTTATCTCTGCGTAATTAGAAATACTGTATTTAATAAGTTTTCCTTATTTTAAACACACCATAAAACGAATTTTCTTCCTTCCGCAAACAAAACAAACTAAGAAATGATCGTTACTAATGTTTATCTTCATGTCACGACACGCTCTATTGTGAAATGTAAGTGAATGTAATCCTTATTACTAAAGATATTAAAGTCAATTTTAATTACCTACTATACTTAGGTATAGCCGTATCTCAACATCATCGAACTAATAATACCCACATTTACTTAGCGCAAAAGCGCTAACTCCGGAACTTTTTAGAAAGATGAACTTACCGCTTATTGGCTTAAAAAATTAATTAGGTTTTTGACTAACATTTTTTAAGCGTTTCTAGCCTATGTATAAGGTATAAGCGGTATAAGGCTATTTGGCTTCATAAAAACGACATGACGTCAAATCTCTTAGTAATTTAAGGAAAAATTGAGATATAAAAAAACTTCTTAGTGGTTTTTTTTAATGTTTTAAATTAGATATCGCTATTTGGCTTATACCATTAGATGCGGAATTATTCTAGCTATCGAATGGTATAAAAAAAACTAAAAGGGCGTATCTCAGAGATAGCGCCTTTCGGCTTAGCAGGGCAGTATAATGGGTAGTGACAGCTGCTATTGCTAGTCTCAGAAAAGCAAAAAATAAAAAACTTTTTCCAAAACAATAAAACCATCTTCTAAAAAGAAACATACCTCATACCTGCATCCACTAGACACCTTCTAGTCTTCTAGAACGATGCCAAACCTAATAGTATTTTTTCTGCTTCGTAGAGTTTTTAATAGCAGCAAAAAGTGCTACTATTTTTTTTACCGAGATTTTACCTTCTCTGCCAAGTGACATATATGTCATAGCGTGCTTCTTTTATAGATAATTTCAATTATAATATAATAATTGTTTGCACTGGTGATAATTCTCAAAAAAATATACTTACCTAAATATCCCTTGTTGTAAAGAAGATTTTAGTAAAATAACGGATGCCCGGGATTCTTTTTCAGAAAGCAGAAAAAAACTAAAATTCCAATAGAAAAGTCCTGGTTATACTAAAATTGAAGCAATAATTTGTAATTTAAGCAGTCATGGGTAAGGTGGCGACATCTGATGCCCTGCGGTTCATGGCGGACTGTCTGAAGGCTGTTGGAGCAGCCGCCAGGGCCGCTGAACAGCAAGCTGAGCTGCTCATCCAGGCTGACAGGTTCGGTCATCCTAGTCATGGAATTAATAGGTTAGGTGAGTACAGTATAGCGTAATATCAAGTACCATACCTAGGTTTCCGTATGATTTACAGTAAGTAAGATAATACTAATATAAACTGGCATTTTTACTGGTCTGTTTCGCTTTGGGTACACGGAAGGGAAATCGAAAAATTCGAAAGAGTCACCGCGACCCCGGGAACAAAGGGCTTTGATTAGTCAGTAAAAGACTAGCACTTTCTCTGAGGTTGCAGCTTTTATTGTGTTATCACCTACCACAAAAGGGCCCTTTCCAAGCTTTTAACCAATACAGGTCCGGAAGGTATACTATACTTCTATCAGCAACTAAAAGTGCATACCTTAAAATTCTAAAATGCTTTTTTCAATTATTTCCAGAGAATTACGTAAACGACATCATAAGTGGTGTGTGCCAGCCTAACAATGAACCAAAGGTGTTGAAAGAGACCAAGTCGACGGCCTGGGTGGACGCTAACAACGTGCTGGGAGCGACAGCCAGCCACTTCGCTATGGACATAGCTATCAAGAAGGCTCAGGTAACCGGAGTGGGGTGGGTCTCTGTGAAAGGTAACAAAAACGCGAAAAAAACGGCAAATTTCAACCATTGATTTATCTTCCAGTTTCTTTACTATCAGTTCATCGTACATCTTTTAGGTTCCAATCACAACGGTATGGCAGGCTTCTGGTCTCAAAAGGCAGCCGATCAAGGCCTGATAGGCATGGCTTTCACAAACACTTCACCTATGCTAGCACCTATAAGGAGCAAACAGGTCAGTTTCTAGAAAATAAGTTCTACTAATATAGCTTTAGCTTTAGTCGATCCTCTGTATCTATCAGATGTACGCTGTGCTGCCCATATCGTGCCGCGTCACGTCACATTGGGCGCTTCAAAGGAAATTGCTGCTTATTGTTTTGCGCTGCGTCGCGCCTCTTCACGTCCAGATCGTTAGGATGGCACCGTTACGTACATAATTTTCTCCATTTCCAGTCGGCGTTAGGCACAAATCCCCTGTCGGTAGTCGCGCAAGCGTCACAAGGCGAATCGTTCTACCTCGACATGGCCACCTCTGCAGTTGCTGTAGGAAAGGTAAATTGTAAAACATAGGTTTTTAATCTTCTCGGATTTTTTCTTCTAGGCCTTCTACATATTCGAGAAGTCCTAGATTTGTGAATACGATCTCTTCTTTTAAAACAAATAAATTCTGTTAGATTGAAATGCAACTTCAAAAAGGCGAGCCATTACCGAGCGGTTGGGCGCAAGGATCCGATGGCAAGGAAACTAAGGATGCTGATCTAGTGAGTTCTTCTGTAACTATCCATTATGTAATACCAAAACTTATAAACGCTTACAAATAAATAAACTCTAATCTGAAGCCAGTGGCTTAGTTACTACTTACAACATTCCTTATTGATTCCATATTCTAATTTCGATCTTTTAATTTTCAGGACTTTAAAACAGCAAGTCTAATGCCTCTTGGCGGTGGTGAACTGACATCAGGTTACAAGGGATTTGGACTATCGGCTATGGTAGAGCTCTTCTGTGGAGTATTGGCAGGTAGCACTTAAAACATTTGATCGTCGTTCCATACAGCATTAAGACCATGATGACACTGAGTGACACATAGAGTATGTCACACAAGTAAGTACAAAATAAATGTCCAGATCTCGCTAATATGTACTGGATAGCTTAGGTAACAGTCTTTTGACTTTTAGTGGACTAAACTAAAAACAAATAAAGAGCCAGAATTTTAACAAAATGACGTGTAACAAACTTGCAAACATATAAAAATACCTATCCTTTTCAATCCGGCAGGTGCTAAATACGGCCACCATGTGCGGTCGTGGTCCCACTCTGGAGACGGTGGGCCGGCCAACTTAGGTCACTGCTTCGTGGCCCTCAACCCGGAGTGCTTCGCCCCTGGCTTCGGAGACCGCCTCGCTGACTGCATACAACATTGGCGGCAGTTGGAACCTGTGAGCTTACTTTAAGGTTTTTTGGTCTGGTAACTAAGTACGAAGTTAATCCTGCCTTCTGCCCACGCCTTTTTAATTTTAGTCGTCCTTTCTGTCGAAGAAATCATCTTTTGCACCGGAGTAACTAGCCATCTTGCTGAGTTCTTACATCTTCCACATAAGAACTCAATATTGGATCGCATATAATACGCTCAAGTATGCTGTATTTTTAGACTTTGTAAGTCAGTAGAGGTGTTCCTCACTGCTGAAGGAAACATTGTCTAAGAAACTAGCCGAAGTATTAATTCGTTGTATCAACACTTCCTATTGCTTCTCAGACCAATCCTGACTTACCAGTGCTAGCCCCAGGAGATAAGGAGAAGAAAGCAGCTGCGGATACTACAAGCTCGGTCTCGTATGCCAAGCAGCAGATTGAGTCCAGTGCTTCGCTGGCAAAGAGACTCAACGTGAAGCCTATGGAAGTGTGTGAAGTGTTACCGGATTAAATTGTGGGAAAACAGCATTTGTTTCTCCCTAATTTTAATTAAGGTGTAGAAATATCTGTGTTAGATATTATCTTACTAGTGAGTGTACAGTTGAACGTATGATTACTTCCTCGAATGTTGGACACGTATTTTTTATTTTAACAAAACGTTAAATGTAAAGCATTAAAGGGTAGGAGTGTGTATTTAGGAGATGTAACACCAAATTCAATCCTTTTATATTTTCGTTAGTATTAATTATATTTGTGAGAGAAAAGAAAATATACGTGGCTAGTTAAGTTAGTTTAAGGGTTTTCTAAATACAAGACGGACTACCTGATCACTTTTTCCATTTCACATGCCTATTGCGAATTATGTTAGTTATACCAAGGTGCCTTCTTATTGATAGTTAAGTGTATATTTGTAGAAAAAATGCCATATTATTATATTTTTCTAATAGAATATTAAATAAGTATTTACAAAAACCTTGCGTCTCTAATGCAGTTTCTTTTTCAACACATTGCTCCTGTCAGTGTTACACATTCATATCTTCCTGCCCTTTTCCCAAAATCAAAAAGCATTTATTCAAAGTAGGCTGAAAACCTCAGATTAATGAAGCTGAAAACAGCACTTTCTGAACGTCAAAATTACATGAGACAGCCCCAAAAACGCCCGCCCTTCACCACTTCCTATGTGTTTTGCTGGGAAGAAGAAGTGGCGCAACAACTCCCCAGCAACACATGTCTGTCTATTCAATTTTAAGAATCTTTATAAAACATTAATATTATGTAATATGATAAATAACAATCATGTTATAAACAATGTCAATTTCAATCAATTTACACATTACATATTGTTGCAACGAAAATTACACATCCTAGCTTCGTATCGTTTGTTGCCCGTGGTACTACAAATAGTACTACCAGTAGTCGAATCCAGCGGATTTATACATTTTATTTTTGTTTTATAGCATAGGTATATTTCTCAAATGGTCCCACTGTCATCAAGTCCCGGGTCTGATCATGGAAACTCTGAGAAATCGAGGGTAACTTTCGAAAATTGTAGGATAATAGAAAAAAAAACATGCAGGTGTATGTCTGATAGCAGTATGACATAGTGAAGGTGCAGAGCGGTGTTATCTTAAATCTCTTTGCTTTCACCTCTATAGAAATGCAATTTTCATTGAATCATTGAATCATATTTTTTACTGACAGCAAAAACTGCCCAGTGACATTTGTCATAATTTACTTCTTTTATAGATTATTTCAATTATATTATTTTTACTGGTGACAATTCTCAAAAATATACCTAAATGTCCTTCCTTCAATACCAAAACCAATATTCAGCGTTTAGCTAAATAACCAATCTCCGGGATTATTTTACAGAAAGAAGAAAAAAATCCTAAATCTTGGCATTGGATATACTGAAATTGCGTCAACAATTTGTAGTTTCAGCAATCATGGGTAAGGTGGCCACACCAGAAGCCATGCGGTTCATGGCAGACTGTCTGAAGGCGGCTGGAGCAGCTGCCAAGGCCGCCGAACAGCAAGCTGAACTCCTCATCCAGGCTGACAGGTTCGGTCATCCCAGTCACGGACTTAATAGGTTAGGTGAGTACAGTAATATAACCCAGCATTTTTTTTGGTCTGATTCGCTTTGGGTACCTACACAGTACACAGAAAGGAACAGTTTGCCTTTTGGGCTGCGGAGTTGTTCGAAAGAGTTATCACGGCCTCGGGTCAGTGGGTATTTGGGTATCCTTGAAACGGCTTTAGTCAGCAAACACAAAAGAGCCCTATCCAAGCTGTAGGTACCTATCGCCAAATGGTACGCTTACGGAAGTTAATAGGTACCTTACCTATACGCGGGAACTGTCCCCACTGTGCCGACTTTTATTGATATTAGCTCTCTCAGCGACTAGGTATACCCAAAAATTTTTGATCCGCCATATGAGAACGATATACGAGTAAGTACATACAATTGTTTTCTTTTTTCAATAATTTCCAGAGAATTACGTAAAAGATATCAAAAGCGGTGTGTGCAAGCCTAACAATAAGCCTAAAGTGTTAAAAGAGACCGAATCGACAGCCTGGGTGGACGCCAACAACGTGCTGGGGGCTACAGCCAGTCACTTCGCTATGGACATAGCTATCCAGAAGGCCGAGGAAACGGGAGTAGGATGGGTCTCTGTTAAAGGTAATAAAAACGCGAAAAAAAAAANGTTAGTTTAAGGGTTTTCTAAATACAAGACGGACTACCTGATCACTTTTTCCATTTCACATGCCTATTGCGAATTATGTTAGTTATACCAAGGTGCCTTCTTATTGATAGTTAAGTGTATATTTGTAGAAAAAATGCCATATTATTATATTTTTCTAATAGAATATTAAATAAGTATTTACAAAAACCTTGCGTCTCTAATGCAGTTTCTTTTTCAACACATTGCTCCTGTCAGTGTTACACATTCATATCTTCCTGCCCTTTTCCCAAAATCAAAAAGCATTTATTCAAAGTAGGCTGAAAACCTCAGATTAATGAAGCTGAAAACAGCACTTTCTGAACGTCAAAATTACATGAGACAGCCCCAAAAACGCCCGCCCTTCACCACTTCCTATGTGTTTTGCTGGGAAGAAGAAGTGGCGCAACAACTCCCCAGCAACACATGTCTGTCTATTCAATTTTAAGAATCTTTATAAAACATTAATATTATGTAATATGATAAATAACAATCATGTTATAAACAATGTCAATTTCAATCAATTTACACATTACATATTGTTGCAACGAAAATTACACATCCTAGCTTCGTATCGTTTGTTGCCCGTGGTACTACAAATAGTACTACCAGTAGTCGAATCCAGCGGATTTATACATTTTATTTTTGTTTTATAGCATAGGTATATTTCTCAAATGGTCCCACTGTCATCAAGTCCCGGGTCTGATCATGGAAACTCTGAGAAATCGAGGGTAACTTTCGAAAATTGTAGGATAATAGAAAAAAAAACATGCAGGTGTATGTCTGATAGCAGTATGACATAGTGAAGGTGCAGAGCGGTGTTATCTTAAATCTCTTTGCTTTCACCTCTATAGAAATGCAATTTTCATTGAATCATTGAATCATATTTTTTACTGACAGCAAAAACTGCCCAGTGACATTTGTCATAATTTACTTCTTTTATAGATTATTTCAATTATATTATTTTTACTGGTGACAATTCTCAAAAATATACCTAAATGTCCTTCCTTCAATACCAAAACCAATATTCAGCGTTTAGCTAAATAACCAATCTCCGGGATTATTTTACAGAAAGAAGAAAAAAATCCTAAATCTTGGCATTGGATATACTGAAATTGCGTCAACAATTTGTAGTTTCAGCAATCATGGGTAAGGTGGCCACACCAGAAGCCATGCGGTTCATGGCAGACTGTCTGAAGGCGGCTGGAGCAGCTGCCAAGGCCGCCGAACAGCAAGCTGAACTCCTCATCCAGGCTGACAGGTTCGGTCATCCCAGTCACGGACTTAATAGGTTAGGTGAGTACAGTAATATAACCCAGCATTTTTTTTGGTCTGATTCGCTTTGGGTACCTACACAGTACACAGAAAGGAACAGTTTGCCTTTTGGGCTGCGGAGTTGTTCGAAAGAGTTATCACGGCCTCGGGTCAGTGGGTATTTGGGTATCCTTGAAACGGCTTTAGTCAGCAAACACAAAAGAGCCCTATCCAAGCTGTAGGTACCTATCGCCAAATGGTACGCTTACGGAAGTTAATAGGTACCTTACCTATACGCGGGAACTGTCCCCACTGTGCCGACTTTTATTGATATTAGCTCTCTCAGCGACTAGGTATACCCAAAAATTTTTGATCCGCCATATGAGAACGATATACGAGTAAGTACATACAATTGTTTTCTTTTTTCAATAATTTCCAGAGAATTACGTAAAAGATATCAAAAGCGGTGTGTGCAAGCCTAACAATAAGCCTAAAGTGTTAAAAGAGACCGAATCGACAGCCTGGGTGGACGCCAACAACGTGCTGGGGGCTACAGCCAGTCACTTCGCTATGGACATAGCTATCCAGAAGGCCGAGGAAACGGGAGTAGGATGGGTCTCTGTTAAAGGTAATAAAAACGCGAAAAAAAAAACAGATTTTCCTAAAACTTGATTATTTTTTCTAGCATCTTAACCATAAGGTGATCTTACTCGTTTCAGGTTCTAATCACAACGGTATGGCAGGCTTCTGGTCTCAAAAGGCAGCCGACAAATGCATGATAGGCATGGCTTTCACAAACACATCACCTCTGCTTGCACCTACAAGGAGTAAAAAGGTCAGTTTCTGGTAAAAAATGCTACGTGTATAGTCGATCCTCTGAACACATATCTCAAGAAGTAGGTAGGTAACACTTAGATATCACAATTTTTTTCAAACTTTCGATATCTCTAGTGAATGCCTCATGCTTGCTAAGGGATGAAAAATTTCGAGATACGCTACCTTCCACTTTCACGCCAAAAATATTTACGAAAATCATCGAACTTGAAACGAATGAACAATCGTTAACTACTATCTCCGTTTCCAGTCGGCGTTGGGCACAAATCCCATCTCGGTAGTGGCGCATGCGTCCCGAGGCGAAACGTTCTACCTCGATATGGCTACCACTGCAGTTGCTCTTGGAAAGGTAATCACAAAACATTATGACGACAAAAGGTGTTGCAAATTTTTTACTGTTGAATTGAAACTATTTCTACGTATGTGAAATCTGAAATGTGAAAAATTAAGTCAAATCAAATCTTCCAGATTGAGATGCAGCGTCGAAAAGGCGAGCCCTTGCCGAGCGGTTGGGCGCAAGGACCCGACGGCATGGAAACTAAAGAAGCTGAACTGGTAAGTCCTTTAAACATCCATTACTTAATGCTCCTACTTATAAATAATTACAAATGAATTAACTCTAATCTGAAGCCAGTTGCTTAAATACTACAATATTAGTTTTAAATTTGATAGAAAATGCGGTAGCTAAGTATTTTGCTTTTAATTTTCAGGCTTTCAAAACGGCATGTCTAATGCCTCTTGGCGGTAGTGAATTGACGTCAGGTTACAAGGGATATGGACTATCGGCTGTCGTTGAGCTCTTCTCTGGAATATTAGCAGGTTAGCAGTTAAAATATTGTTTCAATAAATGTTATCTAGTCGTTTTCTTATCTGATGACAGATAGTTGGAATACCTATTACTTATATTTATTTGTGTGTCCAGATCTGGCGAAGGCACATCATAACGTTAATTTGACCTATTTAAGGAACAAAATAAACATACAGCCAAACTATAATAAAAGTAACAAACTTGCAAACAGAAAATCCCAATCTTGACACCCCCGCAGGTGCTAATTACGGCCACCATGTGCGGTCGTGGTCCCAAGGTAAAGTCGCTGCTCCGGCTAACCTGGGCCACTGCTTCGTGGCAATCAACCCGCAATGCTTCGCTCCTGGCTTCAGAGACCGTCTCGCTGACTGCATACAACATTGGCGGAAGTTGGAACCTGTGAGCTTGTTTTTTTAGTTTTCCTACCTGCTCACTAATTTGTAAGGGCCACAGTTTGCACCTGCTACTGTATAGTCGTCCCTTCTATCGAAGAAATCATCTGTCACGCTGAAGTAACGCGTATCAGACTAATATATTGGAGAACGCTCGCATCCTGTACGCTGTGTCCTCGTATAACCCTCTATTGTTCTTCCCGAATGGTTCCCACTACTTAAACTAACAGATTACTATATTTATTCAATTTCGATATCGTATGTATACGGTCAAGTTTGTCAATGTAGTTGTCCTTTTAAAAACTTAAGTCTGTAGACGTTTCCTCCCTGCTGAAGGGAAAATATTGTCTAGCAACGCTCAACGGAGTTTGACTGTTTTTCTCTAAAAAGGTATTCATAATTTTAGATTCCCTTTTATTTCCAAATTCTTCTCAGACCGACCCCGAACTGCCAGTGCTAGCCCCAGGAGACAAGGAGAGGAAAGCAGCGGATGCAGTAGATGCTGCAGGCGTGGTTTCGTATGTCAAGCAGCAGATCGAGTCCAGCGCTGCGCTGGCAAAGACACTCAACGTGAGGCCTATGGAAGTGTGCCTTGATTAGTTTGCAGGAAAACTTCATTAGTTTTCTATAGCCTTTATTATGGAGGAGCAATATCTGTGTTCGGTATTGTCTTAATTATGTGAACATACAAATGAAAGTATGATTACTTCCTTGCCTGATTGCCAACGCCTATTTTCCATGGTGCTTTTTAATTGACAGCTATGGATACCATAAGTACATTTTGTGAAGAAAGTATTGTATAATGTAATATTTTATTTTTTATTAACTTTATTTTTTTCCTATAGTCTTTGTTTTTTTTTCTTACATTTTTTTTTTATTTGAATACTATACTTAACCATTTATACACACATGTGTACGTATTATTATATTTTTGTAATAGAATATTAAATACTCATTTACAAAAGCCGTGAGCAGTTTACTTTTTCAACACCTTGCGCCTGATATAGGTTATAGGTACACCTATCCACAACTGCCACGTTGGTCTAGTTGTCGCATAGTCGCCATGCACAGCAGCCCGAGGTCTCGGGTTCGATTCCCGGGTCGAACCGATTCGCTTTGTGGGTTTTAGAAACATTCACAAAGTAGTCCGGGGTTGGAAGTTTGTGATTGATTCACCCATGCATCGGGGATCACGTTAATGTAGGTCCTGCGCCTAATCTCTCTCAGGTCGTGTTGGATTGCCGTCCAATCCGGTTATGAGAGTGAGTGAGGGAATAAGAAGTGCACCTGTGTCCGCGCAAATGCTTGGCACTATAATAATACTATAGTGCGCAGGACATATTATGTCCTGCCTGCGTAGCTGGCTGATCTCCTTATATGAGAGCAGCCGCCGTGTGGCCAACAATCGGCTAGCTGCGGAATTCAATAATCTATCTATCTCTGGATTTGCCTACCTACTAGAGATAGAACTTTGACATGATCGCCGTACAAGTAATGTCAAATTCCTATCTCTAGTAAGCAAATCAACAGATGGATGGAATATTGGCAACAGCCATATGACGCCATCATCCCTATCCTCAAATTATGGCCAAATATAACCATCCACATATACAGCTTCCGTCTTCATTAGAGGTAGGTAAATATTTATGTTGTTTGGAAATATCTACGGCAACTAACAGCCAAAAAATGCGTTAAAATAAGGTATGACTTGTGTTTACCTAGAATTAGCTCCATTAACATGTAAAAAGGTTAATGATTTGGATGTGGCTGAAAAGGGAACTAACGTAGGCCTCCATCTTGTAATGACATTCTTTAGTGTGACGTCATTGTGAATGATACCAATTAACTGAAGGTTCCAGATTTTTCCGGAAAAGAGAGTGGTTGTTTAAATGACTGACAGATGAATACCATCTCGAAATATCAAGAAAGGGGGGAAATTACAATACGAGTAACAAAGAATTGGTTTCAAACTCTTTCAAAAGTGAAAAAAGTGCAGCACTATTTCGTTTTGATTAGGAAGTTTCAACTGCCGGAGACGGTTTACATTGATAACTATGTAGTTACATGTTACATAAGCAGTGTAGCAATTATATTATTCCCTTTTATCTATATTATTGTATAAACTCGATGGAATTTCCTATCTCCTACCAAATTGTAATATACCACACAATCATTTAAATTACACCATTCAAAAGGGTAAAATGTAGACTCACATTACTCGAACCTACATGTACAGTTTGGCGAAGAAGAGTATAAAATAATAGGGGCTCCACTGTGCTGTTCTTATGGCAACCCAGCTGCAACTGAATAGCGTGCCAATCTGATCTTGATACTTAGCAGTGTTTTTGCTAATATGTCTACTTTATTTATTTATTAGATTCAAATCAATAAATTTAAAAATTGATCAAAGGCATGTTTTCGTCAAGCAACGAATTACTTAATACCCCAATAATTTATACCTATTAGAAAGTTATTTTTGTACTAGAAATTAAAAACATTACCATTAAGCATTGCCCAGCGATTAAGCATAACAATTCAACGTGGCAATGCGACCAGCTTATTGGGTACATTACCGGTTGACAGCGATGAGGATCAGTTCTTTGACGCGCTTTTTTAATACCATAGTTTTAAGTTTTGTATTTGTACTGTAAATATAGTCTAGATCTTTTGAAATGTAACTATTAGTGTTAATAGATATTAAATACTTAAAAAATTCATTACATATATAATAAATCGAGTCATACTCAAATTCATAGGTACTAGTGTACAGTACAGTACTGCTTTTCTAATGTGTCTGGTGCTGGCATGAATCTTCCAATTTTCCTCTGTAATAGGTTGGAAATATAAAAATCAAAATCTTGACTCATTGACTGACTCAACCCCGCAGCGTCAAACCCGTAAACTTATAAAGCTGAAATTTTGCACAGAGTTTCGTCTTAAGACTGTCACGCGAGATAAGGAAGAATTTCCTGAAACTCCCATGGGAACGAGATAAAACGGGATTTTAAGTTTTATGCGGGCGAAGCCGCTGGCAGAAGCTTGTATTGAATTATTATATTCCGATATCAACAGTGAACCTAACCTAGAAACCAATTTCACATCTACAGAATACAAGTCACTCAAGTATACCAAAGGCGCGCTATACCAAAGTAAACGTGATTATTTGTGCTAAATGTGGTAAATATGGTTTATTGCCTGGTCACCCCAAATATGACATTTCAAGATGGTGGCTTGCATTAGTTCGCCTGTTCGCTGTCAGCGCCTGTGAGCCACTTACAAAGCCAAGAAGGACATAGCTATGTGTGGAGGCATGCGTGAAGTGGTGTTTTGAAAATGCTAACATAGAATAATATAATAGTATTTCTATATACGTAACGTTTTAAACATTCAAACTAAAGCAACCTTAGGAATGTAGTTCCCAATTACTATTTGTAAGATCAACTATATTTTTGTAGGTGTGACTAGGGAGCTAACCACCTGAAAATATAACTTTAACACCATGACTTAACACAGAATTCAGGTTATTTAAATGACACCCACTCAATTAATGTTTATTTACTACAACATCTTACAAAAACTTTACTTACCGTCAAATCTATAAAAATATGACATTGTTATTTATTAAAATTGTCATATTCTTTAATAAAGGCTATAATGATTATGTAATAGATAACAATCCGTATTGTTTTTCATAATATGCTCTCAACCAGTAGCAGCAGATCATCTGGCAGCTTCGCGCGGCTTTATCTATCGTTCGTTCGGTCGCACACTCTACGCAATAAATAAACGATTGCGCTCGCGTGCGCTTAGTGGGCGCTTGCTTTTTACTCTAAATATATATTGTTTATTTTTTTGCAAATTGAGACGGCAGTGTTTATACTCAGAAAGAATCGTATTGGATTTTTGTAAAATCATAAATAAACAAATAAAAAAAACTTTCACTTTACCAAAGATTTCGTTCTCTATTTCTGCGGTAGGATCTCTGTGTCAAATGTCAAAACCTATTTTTGTTGTTTTCGATGTACTGACGTGATTTTTATTTTTATTTGCAAAATGGTCATTTTTGAAAGTTAAATAAGTGAATAACGATCGTACTACTAAACAAAACAAAGTGTTAACTGGTGCAATACAAAATGAATTGTGTAGACTTAAGAGTTCCTAAATAATTCCGCAATTTCTAAAACGGGGTGTTTTGTCCGTCTTCGGTTTCTTTCTATTTTACAATCAACTCGTGTAGGTGTGGAGATCTTAAGTGTCTGTGTACGTTTACTTTAATTAAAAGGAAACGAGTTCGTGGATTTGATTTTAACCACCGGTAAGTTTAGAAAATTTTATTTTACAAGTATTTTATTCGTACATAGTACGTCTTCTCAGTTCTGACAGCTTGTTATACTCGTAATGTTAACTTTAAGTTAATAAAATTCCTTAACTTTCGAGCATTAATTTCATATAAAGTCAAGTGAAGGCATGGCTATCTTATAAGTCTGAATACCAAGTATACAAGGACTGTCTTGTTTCATTAGATTTATGTAAAAAACATAAATGAAGAATGAAGCAGCTACACAGTAACAAGATTTTTATGTACATAATTAAAATTAAATTTGACAGAATGGTGTTTATGGATTGCTTAATGATCCGTTAAGAATTTACCTATTATTGGCTAAATAGGTTTTGAAAAGAACATTTAATAATTGAGAACTGTATGGAATTTTGTATCACAGTTTTTCTATTACAATAAAAGCATTGTTAACTAAACTAACCGACATAGATATAAAAATCTTTCTAATCCTCTGCTGAAGAACTGAGTAAACTGCATCAATTTGACATAAAGGAACTAATAAAGTGTATAATTATGTAGTAAATGAAAACAAAATAAAAATGAAAATTAGTTTAGATATCATATTATTATATTTATTTTGTAAAAAAACAAACATGTTTATGGCAATCTGTAGGAAGTACAACTATGCTAGTAACCAAAAAAGCTATGACTCATGTCTAGAATTACATTTTGGTAAGTAGATGAGTTGTAAAGCAACTAAACCTCATGTGAAATAGAAAAATATACAAAATAACTGAAAAACTTAATTCTTTATTTGTCTTATTACTATAATAGTTACAGAAGTTTGTACATCACAGCATCCTGGCGAAAAGAAGATAAAAACATACAGTTGAAAATATATTTCATAATCATACCATGTACGCGGGTAAAGGTTTTCATAACTATAAGTTCAAATCATCATAGACTTGATTAGGAAATTTGTGTTACACTAGGTGTGTACAAATTTTACCATAACATATAAACCTTCGCTTTCAATCACTCTATCTACAAAAAAAAACTGCATCAAAATCCATTGCATAGTTTTAAAGATTTAAGTGTACATAAGAATGTAGGGACAGAGAAAGCAACTTTGATTTATATTATGTAGTGATGTTAAAGTGTCATAGTTATTCAATTATGTTTTTTATATACCAGTTTTGAGTCGAGCACTACTCATCATCTGCCTAGCCTTTTCCCAAATATGTTGGGGTCAGATTCCAGTCTAACCGGATGCAGTTGAGAACCAGTGTTTTACATGGAGCGACTGCCTGTCTTGTTCTTGTGCCTATGTTGTTCTTACCCTTTTGGTAAGACTGGTTGTCAGACTTTCTGGCTTCTGACTACCCGTAAGGACTGTCAAAAAAAAGATGATCAAATACAGTTTAGTCAAGCGCTACTAAAACTTACATTTCACATTTCAATGGACCTCATTGCAACAAAGGCTGGCCAGCAACAAAGTAATTAATCTGGCAACAAATACAACATTGACATAATGGTATTTATGTATTCGTCAATGATAACATTGGTTACTGTGCCAGTTGACCCGCCTACTGCCTACTACAAGACAATGGGCCTCCAACAAGATCAAGGCCATGGAGGCCACTAGCTTACTAATATACAAAATTCAATAGGCAATATTGAATTTTGTGATGGTTACTAAATGTCTGTGAGAAAGCTATCATACCTTTGGGGCTGAGTATAGTTTATGCGTCTGAATGATTACAGCTTACCATTTAAATAAATATAAAAAACATCAAAAAAAATGTACCAAACTTCCTATGTATCAAAATATTGTAGAATTCCATTTATCACAGGTGTCTGTCAATAGAACTTCAATATTATATTTGGTGTTCTAATTAAATAATAATAAATAAAGTAAACTAAGTGTTATTCTAAAAACATTTTGAGTATCTACTCTTGGACACATATTGCATTATTATCTGTAATGACATATGGCAAGGTCACAGTAGCCACTGCTTAGTATACGTATAACACAATTACTATATGACACAATTAATATCAAACAATTTTAGATGGAATACCTAATTGAATCACTTAATATAAAATTATTAAATCTTTAGAGTTATTGAAAATTTTCACATCACAGTCCAGGTATCACATAAGTAGGAAAAATAAAAGAACCTGTTTGTAACTCATGATTTTTCTTATATTTTTACCTATCTACATTAATTAATTACTTTTGAAACTAAATTCCAACTTTTATTCTTGTGAAAGCACTTAGTTAGTACCTAGTGGTAGAAAAAACTACAGTATAATTTCCAAAAAAATTGTGTGTGTTGGGTGTCTTCTTCTCTTCTCTCCTGACTCTCTTCTTCAGCAGTAACATCCTACCGGAGATCCTCAACTAAGTTCAAACCTGCCTGCACAAGAGCGCACTCTATTGTTGCCATAACATACTTTCACACATGTCTGTTATTGCATTATGTTTGTTGACTGAATAACTCCCACAAGTATACAGTACTAACAAGGCATAAAACCTTTCTAGTCTAATTACTTACGGTTAACTTGATTAGCTTTTATTTGGAATAAGTGGGGGCTTGCATGAGGCTGTTGGCAAATTCAACGATAACTATTGCTCACCAACTTAAATTCCTGAAATGTTTTTAAACTATTATTATTTATTGCAATTATGCAAAAAAAAAAAATAACTATCGTCGTTAACGTAGTACGGAATAATAGTTAAACAAAAACGATAAAATACTTTGATAGCGACCTTGGTAACTGGTGACTGCCTCGCATCGGACGGCGTTACGCCAATATTAATATTAGTATGTTAGCTAATGGAATGGTGCCTCAATATGTAATTTCTTTAGATATCTTATCGAATCCGTTTTTATGATTAGGTATTATGCAGCTGCTTAATTCTCATTTGAAAGGGATCCAATATAACGTTTAAAAGGCGATTTGACTCTTTGTAACGATTTTCTGATAAGAAAGACTCCTTAAGGGATTTTGATTATTTGGGGTTGGATATAATATTTCGTTTACGAGAGACGGTAAACAGACCTAACGGTATTGAAAATATGAAACAAAAGCGCATGTCAGCAATAGAAACATGGCGTAAA
Source organism: Heliothis virescens (assembly GCA_002382865.2). NCBI lineage: Eukaryota > Metazoa > Arthropoda > Insecta > Lepidoptera > Noctuidae > Heliothis > Heliothis virescens. The sequence continues at coordinate 3,466,419 of NWSH02000210.1, forward strand.
GTAATAAAAAGCTATGACAATAAGTTTAAAGTAACGTTTGGTACAGTTGTTTCGCAATGTTTCCGCGGTCCTCGCAGGATGCATCTGATATCTCCCGTTTGTATCAAGCTAGCTGGTGCTAGCTACGCATAGTGATACGCGCGAAGCGACTGGCTTCCTGCTTCACACGCAACTCTAATTGTTGAAGTTATCCGACGCCCAATACGACCCCGCCATGTTTAAATACACGCTGCTTCATTATTACATTTATGTCTCAGAACAAAGATACTGCAAAAATATCTCCATGGGAAATATCTGCTTTGTTGTTTGAAACCGATAGTCTGGACTGCGCTCGCGAATTCTTTGTTTAACGGTGTTAAAAAGTAACAGTAAACTGAGTGTGATCTTATGGTCATCCGGTTACAATCGCGTATTTCATCTAACGGAATTTCTTTGGGACGTAAAATGCCAAGTAAGACCTCTCATTCTACTTCATAACAAAGAAAAGGTAAATCATTTTGAGCGAGTTAAAAGTTATAGCGTGTGTAATAGTCAATTAGTCAGTCGTTAAACCGCGAAAAACTTCATGTTTTTGATAAGGAAAATTTGCAGCGCGCCATTTGCGTTTCTTAGATTAGGCGGCACTTGTAGAAACTGTTTCAATACAAAAGATTGATAAATTGAGTCACTCGCTGTTTATTTGCTGGTAGCTAGGAGAACGTTGCACCGCACACTTGACCATTTAAGTGCTATGGATGTCTACGATCTGCCTGACGTTTGAACGACGTGACGAGAGCCTTGTAAGTAATTCGTCTTGAATAATAATTATAAGCTGCTAAATAGGACACTAAAGATGGGCCATATAAAATACCTAATGAAAAAGTTTACGAAAAGAAAAACCTATCTGTTAAGTTCTCTTACTAACAAATCTTATGCGAATTACCAGTACCCATCACTAGAAGCAAAGAGCAAAAACCTCTATAAACTTACAGTATAAAATTAACTAACTTAATACATATATATGTACTGTACGTGTACCTCGATTAGAAATTCTGTTTTTAAAACGCTTAGAGATAACCTTTCCGTTTTAAATCATCGTTCAGAAACCCATTTTGGAGACCTTCAATATATTGGCCCTTAACTATTGTATTGATAGCATGAACCTTCGATGCTTCTGCGATGTATTTCTTGTTGCGTGTTCAGCTACACTTCATTAGGTGTGACTCAAGGTTAATAAACAACTGCTCCCGATCATCCTTGGTAGGGTAGCTGCACCGGTTGGCGGCCTTTTAGTCGCCTTCCCAACTTTGCTCTTTGAAATTAGTATGATATGTCCATAATTCAGGTTCTAATTGCTTCTGCAGGTGTAGCAGATATAATCAAGTTATTTATAGACATAATGATTGGAGGACTATTCTAACAGTTTTTTTTTAAATAAATAAAAACCTAAAATTTACTCAAAATGCCGGTTGACGGCCACTTTTTTCAGTTCGCGGCCACCCTAGTGTTAGTTTTCGGCCGCCAGTTTTACGTACACTTTTCGCCATACCTAATGGTCCTATCATAAAATNAATCAAGTTATTTATAGACATAATGATTGGAGGACTATTCTAACAGTTTTTTTTTAAATAAATAAAAACCTAAAATT
>NWSH02000210.1:3492788-3506998 GCA_002382865.2 Heliothis virescens
AGAGATAAACAAGCAGCTTCAGCGAGAATTGGCTAGTTTTTTACATAATGTTTTTGGTGGGATATCATTTACAAAAAAATATATTATGTTGAATACAAGAAGACAGAGTAAAAATATAGAAATTGAAGAGAAAGACAGAAGGTTTCACTTCCAGCAATGTCTTACTAGATATTAGAGAATGAAATATGTGCTTCAGTCTAAAGAATAATGTCAAACAAGACAAGAAAAAGGTTGCTTTGCATGACTGAAGTTTGAAGAAAATAATTACAACCATTCATTATGATGATTAACTAACTACATTATACTTAAGTACCTATCTGTAATTTTGTTTAATTAAAAGCCTAATTATAATAAGTGCAAGACACAGCGTGACGAAGACGTTAATGAAGTTGTCAATTACTTTATACCTATGTAAGTATAGTATAATAAATCTCGTGGTAATAAGGTGGTAATAAATCTCGTATACCTACGGGATACGAACCTTAACCTGATCCATATCTACTCATTATGTTAGTGAACACTGGATAGACAACAGTAAGAACATTTTTGTGCATCAATGTCAATTAAAAAGCTTTAACCAAAACTGGTCGTATCTAAAAAAGGTAAAATGGATAAGCTTTTGTTCAGTAGTGAGACAATACACAATTCCGCTACTAATATAAAAGGATTGTGCATAACTAATAGATAAATAATACAAAAACAACTCTATCCTTTTACGTTAAAAACTTTTACAGCGCCATCTATACGCGGGGATTGTGAATGAATAAGGGAGGAATGCTGGTGTAATGTTGGAAGCTTGCCAAAGCTTCTATGTTAGGTCATTTAGTTGAGCAAAAGCTTGTACATGACGTCACTGGATGGCGCTAGTAGTTTTCTTAAGCTTTATTGTAAAGGTATATTAATTTAATAAAGTATTATCTCTCTACCTGTTCTTACTTATCATTAAAAGTTCTACAGAACAGTTTTGATTTTACTTATTAGGTTAGAATTAGAAAGGCAAGGCACTGTATTTTCAATACAATACAATATTATTTTAATGTGTTTAAAGTATGCTTTGGTCAGAAGCGATAACGATATCTACTCATGTTTCGCCGTATCACAAAAACTTCCAATTACGAAGCCAACAAAATATATTGAAATAGTTATGGACAAAACTTATGCTTCTGACGCGAGCTCCCAAAATGAAACTCCCGGGTTCTTTTTATAGCGTTAACTATGTTTCATTTTCTAATTTAACTTTAACAGCGTTGCCATGTTGTTGTGGCGTTTAATGAGAATTGCGGACACTTGCCATCTAGCGAGCCTAAACTAAAAGTAGTGCTTCGACCGCAAATTATAAAAGTTGTTCTGAGTTTGGACAATCCTCGGTGGCTCGCGCCTATTGGAAAGTGACCATTGTTGAGTGCGATGCAGCATTGAATTTTAATTAAAGAGGCGCCACTTGCGAATAATGAGCCCAAGTTCGCCATACGTTCAATGTCATGTGGTATTACACAGGCCTACAACGATTTTGGTGCCGGGTATTTTAGACCTGATTTTAAGAATGTCTTGCATGGCGATTCCAAAAATATTAACGGTTTTTTTCTATCAGCTCTAGTTTACGAGATAAAAGAAAATACACTTTTCACAAAAAAAATATACCTTATTGGCATTAAAAATCAACAAATTGCCATNATTACACAGGCCTACAACGATTTTGGTGCCGGGGATTTTAGACCTGATTTTAAGAATGTCTTGCATGGCGATTCCAAAAATATTAACGGTTTTTTTCTATCAGCTCTAGTTTACGAGATAAAAGAAAATACACTTTTCACAAAAAAAATATACCTTATTGGCATTAAAAATCAACAAATTGCCATTCAAGTGATTTTCTAGAATGAAACTGACTTGGGAAATCTCGCATGATTCCTCAACAATAGTCTGCCATCATATGAGTGTCCCCACCTTCCTTAGTATCGAATCTCCATCGTTTTTATGTCTTGATGGAAACGTTCTCCTTGTTCTTCGCTTAGATCTCCTAAATTGTGTTGGAATTGATCCAGATGACTATTGAGATAGTGTATTTTTATACTCGTATTACAGCTTAAGTCTTTGAAATGAACTAACATTTCTTCTACTAAGTTTACATAGTTCTCAGCCTTATGATTTCCAAGAAAATTTTGTGTAACTCCTACAAAAGATTTCCACGCAAGTCTTTCCAGTTCATTCATAAAAGTCTCAAAATTAGCGGTGTCTTTTATTAGTTTACGTATTTGAGGTCCATCAAAAATACCTGCTTTTAGTTTTTCAGTACTTAAACCAGGAAATTTCTGCGAAATAAACTGATAACATTGCCTATTTCTATCGAGAGCCTTAACAAATTGCTTCATTAGCCCTTGCAAGGGTGGAAGAATGATTTTGTCTCTTGAAACTAAGGGTTCTTTTATAAAATTGTTTCCCCCAACAAAAAGAGCATCTCTCATAGGCCAGTTTTTTTGAGTCCAATGATTTAATTTGGCTCGACTGTCCCAGAGTGTTTGTAATTGATTTACGCCGATTTTTCAGTATGTATTCACCACAAACATAACAAAATTTACCAGGATTGACAACACAGCATCTGGACGTACTAGCCATAATGAAATAGTAATATAAACTTTATTGATGTTACTGTAATAATGACTATTTATTACAGTAACATCAAGACCGACAAACAATTTAAATGAGGGTAGCAGATAAACTAGAGCTGATGAGTAAAAATGGCGTAAGGAAATGTATTCTACATTACCTACTTTATCGATCACAGATAAAATTAGAGCCGCACCAAAAAAATACTTTTTTTTTGCAGGCCTGTGTTATCATTTAATACTAGCTCCGACAACCTTGTAAATTATCTTTTTAGAACTACTCTAAGGAAACATTTACGTGTTCAACGTTATGAATATAATGCTAAACAGAATTCACGTGGAAATTCGCAATTTAACATTTGCTTAGCAAATAGTTTTAGAGAACACTCTGTATAGTGATCCTATCCTATACGAACTAATATGTATTTTCCTTTGCCGGGCCATAGCTTATATTAAATAGGTACGTCGTTCAACACTTAACCACGTCATGATTATTCAAAACTTGGCCCACGCTTTAAGCAAAGGCGATTAAATCATTTCCATAATGTTGTGTGTGACATTTTTTATCAAATTATGTTTAAAAACATATTTTGAAAAGCTTATTAGGCTTACCTAGGTTGCAATTTTTTGTATATATAGCTGAACCGACGATTTTCATTAAAACAGGATAATTTTGCTATGAAATATTGCCTTTTTTAGTTTTCCTTTTCATAAGGATTATTTTAAATATTCCATCTTGCTGTCACAGCAAAGTAAAATTCATGGTATCCATGCTTTTTGTAGCACTTCCCTAGAGCTAGACGGAGTAAATCTTTATTATGCATAATTAGAATAATGTATTTTACTAACTCTTGTTAGCCGGGTTAAATGTTAAAATTACTTACAAGAACTAAGTTAGAAGGATAGTTAGGTATGCTAACTTAAATGAGAGAGCCTTGTTTTTGTTGCTGGCAGAATAAAGATGAAATCTCTTACACCTACTTACTTATAAAGCATTTTTAACTTATCCGTATTTACTTAAGTTATCTCTATTAGAAAATGGCTTGAATTTTCCAACTAATCATCATTAACTACGCTTACGATAGAAAATCTGTGGTATTGATGATATCTTTAATGAAAGACGTAAGCAGATTAATTCCTCGCTTTTATGACTGCTAGTAATATCCGGTAGCTCTCGATCGCAAATACGACTCTTCAAATATAATAAAATATGCCATCTGCGCAACGTGACGGGGATACGTTACTAAATAATATCTTTAGCAGCCTTCGCAATAACTCCTATGTATTTATAGCTGGAATGTTTATATTGAGACGTAATTAAACATTAGTTAATAGTTTCGAAAATTATTTCAATGCAAAGAGACTTATGAGTATATTTATGTTTAATGTCTTTGTTTCAATGCAACAGTGTTTATGTTTACGTCAGTCTACTTAAGAATCGAACGTGGTGGACACACTGCCGTGTGTCTAGACTACGTACATTTGCTATTATGGTAGTTTGATAAATTCGTATGAAATTGTTAATATTTCTTGTTTGACTACCGTAATATATTATAAAAATTAGGTGTGGACACCATAGACGATAAATCGTAGACGAAGAATACAATCAACGAATTGTTAGCTACGGTTTCATTAGCGCGAGAAAAGGAAGAACTTATGCATATGTTATTGAGTTCTTAAAGCAGTAACAACTTGAAAGACTATTTACGGTAGTGTATAACGCAAACTACCCATTTTGCCCTTTCACTCGTAAGTAATTTACATTCTCTCAAGTATTTTGCATTGGATTGAATTTAAATCAATAGTTCCCTCTAAACTACAGTACTTAATACATTTAAATTCTTCAATAATGATTTTATTAAAAAGAATTGATCTATTATATTTGTGTATTTTATCATGTCCGTATCGTATATTTGGTTTGACTCGTTTAAAGTCCTAAATTATTTTAAGTGGACTTGCTCATTACTTGGAATTGGGGTGAATGATGTAATGTAGCAACACCATTGCTTTTTGTTCTGTCTCACGCGGTGGCACGCTAGCCAGTTGTCTATACTCTATTGTATTCTCTGTCTACGAGATAAATGAAATGTCTCCTCGCACGGTCTGCATCGCGCCATATTTCATAGCGGCTGACCCTTCCAGCTCACGGCTTCGGCTAATAAGACCGCACTATGTTTTATTATCTGCACAAAATTAACGATTTGTTTTCCTACCATCTATTATGGGAAAATAGGAACCTTGCGCTTAAACGAACAAATGTATCAGCATTACGTGAAACAAACAAAACTGCACACTTACCTACGTGTTCCAATTAAAACTGAAACACTTCATAATGAACCAAAACGATCAATATTCAATTACCAATCAATTAATCAGCATGTACGAGTAAGTTGATTGCTAAGGGAAATTAGTCCGACGTACATTTATTAGACGGCGTCGTGTCGGCAGCAATTAGGCCACGCGAACTGCGAACGATGGTAAAACTTTTAATGGCTAATTAACTGGATAAGTAACCAGCTATCAGCGAGCTTCGTACCAAGTGTGACATCCCATTTCCTATTTTTAACGTTATTTTGCTAATGATAAGCTGCGCGAGGTTGGGGCGGCACTGGAAAGTTTAAACTGTGACTGTACTTTGCTGGGACGCTATATATTTAAAGGATTAATTTACATAAGCGTCACAATTAAACGTTTACTTGTTATAATATGTTTATCTAGCGTGATCAATAAATGTGCTAAAGGATAATTTTCCTAATTTCCAGTTACTTATTGTCATATGTAAGCTTTTGCAAAAGGCAAACCTGAGTAGGAAAATGCTGAATGAATCAAAGAAAAGCTATGAATAAGTCATCAGAAAGAATAAAGTCATGTAATTCCTATACGTGATACGACGTCCTTTTTAAACAGCTTAAAAACACTGGCTTTGCCCTTCATCGGACGAGAAATCAATTCATACAATGAAAGCAGAATACAGCTAGATGCCTTAAATGAAGCGTTCTCAAACAGCGGGAATATTTGCTTAATTTACAATTTACTTTGGTTTGGCTCGCCAGCGAGTGGGGCACTTGAATTGAATATATTTCTTTTTTTTCGAACTCATGGCAATGGCTCTTGAGCGTTCTGCCGCTTGATTTGCGAATGGGCTGTGAAGAGCCCACGGCTGGATGCTCGGGCACTCTATAGCTGTTTACTCGTACAATTTTCTATATTTATTTTCGGTTTGGATTTGAAAACGGCTTAGATTTAGTTATTTATGATAGAAACAAAATACATGTACTTACCTATATATCCTTCCTGAGCGACTGCTGTGCTAAAGTCTGTTTTTTTAACTACATACGTTTAAAAGTTAGGATAGTTATAAGAATGAGGTTTAGATCGTCCTCCACTGTTGTTGATCTGTACCGTACAGTTTTAGCCTCAAAGTAGGTTACTTTTTCTTCACTTTCAATATTATTATCGGCGGAACTGCTACAAGAATACACTCCGAAGACTGGAGTCATAAGTTCACAACCTCGTCCAATGGATTGCATATCTGATTAAACTTACAAGTTGAACTTTACAATCTTTCATCGTATCGAACTCGAGCCTTGGCGAGACAGTACTTTTTTTTACATCTAGGCCACTTCATAAGAAATGAAGATGACGTTCTTTCGCAAAGTTTGTAATATGATGTAGAACTGGTAGTACTGAGTATTGACGTAGGAGCTATAAACACATTAGGATAATTATTTGTACCTACAACAACAACTTATTTATTTTTGTTCATAGACTAAATTACGCAGCTACAGGCCATACCATATTTTTGAATGTTTCCGAAAATTGACGTTCAACATCCTTTTATTGTGTGCTTTCATGCCCCTTGCCCTTCTTCACCGGGTTAAACAAGCCAATAGATGAACTATAATAGTTTCCTGCGGTTATCCCCATTAGTCGACATTTGTGAGTAAACAAAACAATAAAACGTTGTTTGCTGTAGATAATTGTAGTTATCCAATACTTAGTCAGTTCCTGCCTAGCTAAATTAGGCGCTGGCGCTTCCTTGTATGAACCAACCATAATAATGAGGCTGTCCTTTTTAAAAGTTTGCTTACGTTTTAGCTCTTCAAATATTCCTCGACATGTAACTATTTAATATTAAAACATGGTCGTTTCCTTTACTAGTCTATTACATCTATAACCTCCTTAGATGTAGAAGGAAAAGGAACCTTAATTTAGCCTCAAAAAAAGTTTATAAACCGAAAAACTTGTCTCAAAGGCATTTTTTGTATGCACTTGTGCAAGAAACACCTCATGCCATATAAAAACATACGATTGAAACATTGAAATTTGAATAGTTCTCAGAATTGTTATTTGTGTTGTAATTATTATCTAGCGTTTTGTCATGCTCTAGAGGCAAGAAATGCCGAGAGTATGTAAAACCGGGAAATTGTGTGTTGATTGTTTTCTTATCTTTTTCTTCGGCGTGGTAAGTAATTATTGTGGCTGTTAAGTATTAGCAAACTCGTGAACTCGTGTCGTATATATTGCCCATTGTTATTTGTCATACTTTATTTAAATAACCCGTAATCTTTGAAAAATCGTTATCGTCCTGATCTGAATGCATTATGTAGGCCATCTTTGATCAGTACGGTCTGTTTACCTCAGTGATTGTTTAAACATTTAAAACAAACGGTTTCTAGTTCTCATTATAGTGTTCTTGACAAACGAGGATTTTCTTAGCTGGTTGAATATTTCGAAGCTCGTAAATAAGTCGTTAAGTATGTCATGATAATGCAACAAAGTTTCGTTCGTTATTCTTCTAAACTACTAGTAACTTTGTGTTCAAAATGCATTCTGAAGCAAACTAGCTTTGCGTCGTCTCTCCATTACATAATTATTTTAATGAGGCAGAGGTCATTACTGAGGTACTCTCAGATGGGATGAGCATAACAAGGATCTAGCTGTGACTATAAAAGATAAACAGATCAATTGCTTGCATTTCATAATTAGTGACTGAATTTGACAAACAAATTGCTTTTTAACGGATGTGCCTCATCAAAACTAAAACTTATTATTTTTAAATCTAAATAAAAGTATGCTCACAAAACATGCTCCGCTCAGCTCACAAAAAATCTTTTATGTTATTTGAAAATTTTATGCCGGCCAGTTTAACATCGCAAACCAAATAACGCGAGTAAATAAACTGAGTAAAATTAAATGCAGTTTAACAAAAAACGATATACGTGTACGCCATGAAAAGTAGTACTTATGTTCGGAGCGAAAGCAGCCGCGTAGCAGCCTGTAAATAAGGATGCTTAAAACACACAATGCATGCCCGCGGACTGGCCTGGGGCGAACTACGAGCATAACATACTACCAAGATCCCGTTAGTTTGTTTTCAGATTGGGCAACAAGGCTGCACCAACATTCCCGTTTTTATCGATGAATCCCAATATTCCAAAACTTTAAAAATCAGGCATCAGACAGTCAGCGACCTTCTCGCGTCAGTGAATGTCAACTAACGGAAATAGTAGCCTTTATAAATAATGAACAATCAGCTTACATTCTCCATTGTGTGCTGTTTTCCATTAAATAGAAACGAGAATAATCAGTACATGAAAAAAACTGTAAAAATTAACTGTGTTTGGTAGTCAATGTTATGGTGGATGTTATTTAGATTTTTAATCACGTATCGATCGGTTGAAGAAAACCTCGTTAATCACGGCTACCATCGTTAGCAGTCATTCGTACATAGCCAAGCTCATAAACTACGCCAGTCGTATTCAGAACCCGCGCGCTATTATTTTCTTTTTATTTTCTATCGTGATTTTCCAAGCAATTTTTTCAACCTCCCAAATTCGTAAGTCAATTTTTGTATGCACTAGTCTCGGTGCAGACGCTTATTGCCAATTTTCTATACCGATGCACCGGAGATATCGGACAACGGACATCGGATCGAAAATAGAGAACGGCTTTTACCTGTATTGTGTAAACAAAACTTTATTACTGCATTTTTGGAACGATGAGTATTTCATTCGTAATACAAACATGATGTAATTCGTTTGTTTTGATTTTTAATTGGATCGAAGCTGAAATACAATAGATAGAAGTGGGATAGTGGAAACTTCATCAATTGTTATTTAAATGCCATTCATCCATACCTGCAGTATATGGAAGAAGAAGGCATCTTTCGCATGGGATTTTTTCGTTATTAAACACAACCGACTGCCTGAAAAACAATTCTATCAATTATCTAAAGAATTAAGAAGTACCTACAGTTACAATTGCATCATAAAAGTTCAGTTTATTAATTTTTTGATAAGGTAATCGATAAACGCCTTATAAATTGCAAACATGTGTGATAAGATTTTGTTAATAGCTGCTTAATGGTATGTGAAATTGCTTACTATCGTTAAATCGGTTACACTATGCATGACTGCTCGCATAGAAGATTTAATTGTAGGATTAGACATTAAGTAATTTAGTTTTTAATTAATATCCTGGCTGTGTAAGTCGAAGATCTTGCATACAACATGAAACCTACTTATATATAGTTAAAATCCAGCGATTATATTTATCCAAATTATAACGTTTCCTGAGTATTCCTGAGTAGTCTAGCTCCTGAGTTTTCCGAGCCACAGAATCACTTTCAAGGGAACACGCGGAATCGAGGAAAACTTGTAATCTATTTATAAGTAACCTTCAAAATTAACTTGTTTTAGTGATTAATTTAAATGTTGGTATGAGTAACCTGTTGTTAAACTTTGATTTTAAATAAAGGAATGATGAAATACAAGGAATGTTGTCTTTTGGTTCCATACGAAAACAATTATTGCCCAAGTACTTTGGAAGTATAAGTTATGTTTTTCAAGTTAATTAAAGAATTCCGGGTAATAAATGTATCCTTGATAAGATTCTGTAGACAGCCTACATACCTATGTGCAGAAAATTTTAAGAATGCTTATCAGTCATTTTAATTACTTGCAAACTTGACTGATTGTCTTACGCAAACATCACTGGCACGTACGACCAAAAAGTCAACGAACCCAATGAACCTTATGGGTATTATTTTTATTAAACCTTTATTAAACCTTACCGTCCCTTCTTAATAATTTTTGAACATACATAACTCATGTCTTGACTGAAATCTTGTTTGAACAAGGCGAGTACATTATGTCTATGTCCGTAATAATTTTCCTAATTATACATCGGGATTGAACTCCAAAGGCATATTATTTTAGGCTCTATGGCTGTGCGTTATGGTCTCTGAAGATGTTCTGTCTAATTGTATAGCCCTCTGATAAATATGTATTTAAGACGAATTTGAAGACGAGATTAACTAGTTTCTGAACTTTATATCTGTGCAGAACAAAATGGTTAAATAATTTATAAGATAGTCTTTACCTTATTTATTATGCCTCTATAAAAATACATACAATCACATGCAAATACCTAAGAACCTCCAATTCTCCAACTGAACCACATACGGCCTAAAAAATTAGATGTACTGTTTTCATCAAAATGGCTGCCCAAATATGTTCGTTTGTTTTCGTAAGTTAACATTTTAGTGTCAGAGTGTCGTCTTAGTTTACCTAAAATACTAGGTTTTCTTGGAAATGTTTGTTCACGAACCTGTTAAGCAGCTTCAACGGTTATTTGCCGTAAAGACTTTGATGGCAAACGAATTCTTGAAGCAACTTGGCTAAGTTTCCGGAGCCTGTTATGTTTCAGACGCCTTGCATCACCTCATCTTGAGGCGTTTTAATTTTTTCATTATTAGAGATTTTCATAATTGTAGTGAGGTAATGATTGGTTTGATTTTTGATTTGATTCAAAAATACATAGCAAACTTACTAATCCAAACTATTACTTGAACAATCAACACTTTCGCTTTCAATGAATACCTACATCGTACGATGCCTAAATATTTAAAAAATGCGTACAAGAACCAAGAAACCTGGCATCATTATCTGTGCCTGGTTTTCATTTCACTGGCGCATTTTTAGATATATATCACGTTATTGTCACAAAGGGAACCAATGCCAGTAGATTTTCGCAATTTATCAAGATTATGTGTTTTGAAATTACGTGTAAATGAGATACGCCAAAAATAGATTGTGAAGAGACGAAATATTTTTTATACTTCGCATTCATATTGAAAGCCTTGTAAAGCCTTCTTTTTATACATTGGTAAGGAGATAAATTGGTGCAATATTTTTGTCAACAATACCATTGTAGCTTGCTGTGCTCTCTTAGAAAAATCCTGATATGAATTATTTGTCGAAATAAATAATTAAAATGCATATGAATTAAAGAAATTATGATGCACAGACAAATAAGGACATCGCTTGCACGATGCATTTTTAAGCAACAAACTTTATCCTCCCAACAAATGTTTGAAAGTTAAAGGAAGACACATAACTCCAATAGTCGGTTCAAACAAGCGATATATTATTAAAACTATCCGAGTAATATATCCTTGACAAGAATATCATACAATTTGAATACTGCATCGTACTTTATGATCATGAATTGAGTGGTGGGTCGTTGGATGCAATTTACTGTGAACAAGTTTTATTCTAACGTTGATATTGCTGCTTCTTTACAATGCTATGCTCTTTAGGCCATTTAAAATGAGGAACTATCTTATTTCTTTTTTCAAAAGGCTTTCTTTGGGCAGTGTGGTGTTGTGAAATACCAAACGATACCAGATAAATAATTTGTAGTCCCTGATTTTACATTATTATTACAGATTTTCCACTTCGATTAAATAAGTTGATCAAAAGTTGATGATGTCATGTCATCATGAAAGTAGCGTGTGACCATCCCTTTCACTTATGATATCATCTGAAGTTCCCGTAATTGTTATGGATGGTAAAAAAATATATATAAGTAAATCAGGTCTCTCGTGTGAAATAACTACTAAAATAATCTTCTGCTTGAGGTTAGGCATAGCAAACTGATGATAAATGAAACAGAAACGATGATGCAATTTTTAAAACAGACCCGAGTTTATTGTCTCCCAGTGTACTCAGTCTTTTAATGTGCACACGGTTTCAATACTAGTGTAAACTTTGCTGTTTTACAATTTACTTGCAGAGTCGTCTGTAGATGTTTTCTAATATTTTCTTTCTTTCCAGGTACACTTGAGATGAACATCGGAATGCGAATTCAGTTACATTTAACATAGTTGGTAAGTACCTTCATCCAATTACCAACCTGAAATTGAGTTACACATGTAGTTCTATTTCTGGGATTCCAGAGTTAGGTTCTGAATTCTCTTCGCCCCTTTTGTATGATAGGTTACAAAAGGTCAGACTGTGTATGTACAGCTGTGTTTGGTAAGCTTTATAACCTAACATCAAAGTATCAAACGTGCTATATAGGTACATGAGAGCCTACCTTTTGTTTTGCCTATAATTTTTAAATCTTCTTTGAATTGACTCCCATACTTTCGCTTTGCCCGCTTGATGCGTTTGTGATTTGATCGTTTCCAATTTCTCAATAATTTCAATTATCTTATACGGTTTTCCTATTTTACTTCTTATTCGTCATCTTCCTACCCTTATCCCAATTTATTTGGGGTCGGCAGAGCATGTTTTCTTCTTCCATTCTCTTCTACTTTACTTCTTATTCTGGGTTGTAAATTAAAATCGTCACCCACTCAGCTGCACGCCTGCATAAAGAAGTCCTCTTCAACTGTAACGTAAGCCAAAGTTGGACGAACCAAAATTGCAGCGTATTTTTGTGTTCTTGATATTTTTTTACCTTTTTACTCAAACCAACTTACCGTAAATCAAAAAACTGAATGCCCGATGTAGTCACCGACAAAATGAACGCCACAGACCTGAAAATGTCCCTAAACTCGATCTCTAAGAGATAAATATTTATTAAAGTCGTTTTGCGAACCATCGTTATCCTTCACCGTGGCTAATTAAAACTGACAGACAGTACTTGCCACTCGGCATACTCAAAAAGCAAACTACTCTTTCTGTCCGAGAGACTCGAGTTTTTTCTGCTAGGAGAAAAGGACAGGTCTTTTTGTTTTACAACGTTTTTATAAATTTATAAATATTAGAGTGCAATTTAATAGGGACGGTCTTCCGATAGACTTACTAGAATGTCGACGCTAATAGGATTGATAAAATGACTTTTTTCACTTTGAAGTATCTAATAAGTAACCAGCAAGAAATTAAAAAAATATATATTGCTGTAGAGCTATAGCAAATATTCATGTAAATAATCAGTACTGAATTTGTATTTCAACTTTAAAATTGTCAATCAAATAACGGTATAACTGAATCGGGCATTGTAACGGTTGTGGCAACAACCGCTTCAATAAAACCTCATTCTGCAAAATACATATTTATTACGCCAGGTAACACTCAATGTTTTGCAAAGTTTGGCGAATCTTAAGCACTTGGCGCCAATCCGAGTGGAATGCAGTGTAGCCAACGTACCAATCGATACCGATATAATCGAGAACCTCTTAAATATGTATCGAGTCAGGTGTTGGCAGAGATGCGAATTTAAACAAGCCACCTTTTATGACGAGGCAGTGGCATTTTTCTGATAGGGTTTTTGAACAATTTTCAAACCTCTTAGGTAATCACAATTAAAATTGTCGTTATATTATGTAGTAGTACGTACCTGCTTATGTAATAGCTAGGAACGAACAAACTTACACCTGTGCAAATATCAACAACTAGCCGTTTTCCCGCGGTTTCACTCGCATCTCGTGGGAATTACTGCCCATACCCGGATAAAATATAGCCTATGTCACTCGTGGATAATGTAGCTTTCGAATGGTGAAAGAATTTTTAAAATCGGTGCAGTAGTTTTTGAGCCTATTCATTACAACCAAACAAACAAACAAACAAAGTTTTCCTCTTTATAATATTAGTATAGATAAAGGTGACCTGCCAGTGTCTGGATTGTGTGTGCAACAAACTAGGTGCACATTAGACAGTACAAGAAAATGCTGTTAAATGTCACACTTGCGAGTTATTTCAGTACTGTGAACGCATTTGAAATATACTTCGCTGTGTTAGAAACGTTTGTTATCAATCAAGTCAGTCACACACGACTGTCCGTCAGTACACTGAATAATTATAGTGGCAAGTCACGAAGACTGAAGCAGAACACTAGATGACCTACTTACGTGTCAGGAGCCTCATTGATGTGCTTCAAGGTTTTCGTCATTGTTATGATGATCCTGATGTTAAACTCAACTGCTAAGATTTGGGCTATTGAATGCAACGTTTTTTCAAATGTATTTGTTGCCTGATCTGACCTGCCCTTTGGTTTTTCTATCTCAAACATTGTTAACGTGATATGAAACCCATTGGTGACCCTATTTCCGTCTCCAGGACGCGCCCGCAATACACCTGCAATTACATATTACAGACATATTCTCCTAAAATTACAATTACTCATAGCCATTTACTAAATTAATTAAGTAGCTCTATCGATTACCACTTCATTAATGCTGTCCCTGTAATAGATATTAGTATATGCGCCAAATGCAATTTGTAGCATAATTTCCATTTGGTGTATTTTGATACCACTTAGATGTAGTTAATTCATTAACCACATTCATGAGCCTGATAATAACCATTTACGTAACTC
>NWSH02000210.1:3508386-3525924 GCA_002382865.2 Heliothis virescens
ACTAGCCGTTTTCCCGCGGTTTCACTCGCATCCCGTGGGAATTACTGCCCGTACCCGGATAAAATATAGCCTATGTCACTCGTGGATAATGTAGCTTTCGAATGGTGAAAGAATTTTTAAAATCGGTGCAGTAGTTTTTGAGCCTATTCATTACAACCAAACAAACAAACAAACAAAGTTTTCCTCTTTATAATATTAGTATAGATAAAGGTGACCTGCCAGTGTCTGGATTGTGTGTGCAACAAACTAGGTGCACATTAGACAGTACAAGAAAATGCTGTTAAATGTCACACTTGCGAGTTATTTCAGTACTGTGAACGCATTTGAAATATACTTCGCTGTGTTAGAAACGTTTGTTATCAATCAAGTCAGTCACACACGACTGTCCGTCAGTACACTGAATAATTATAGTGGCAAGTCACGAAGACTGAAGCAGAACACTAGATGACCTACTTACGTGTCAGGAGCCTCATTGATGTGCTTCAAGGTTTTCGTCATTGTTATGATGATCCTGATGTTAAACTCAACTGCTAAGATTTGGGCTATTGAATGCAACGTTTTTTCAAATGTATTTGTTGCCTGATCTGACCTGCCCTTTGGTTTTTCTATCTCAAACATTGTTAACGTGATATGAAACCCATTGGTGACCCTATTTCCGTCTCCAGGACGCGCCCGCAATACACCTGCAATTACATATTACAGACATATTCTCCTAAAATTACAATTACTCATAGCCATTTACTAAATTAATTAAGTAGCTCTATCGATTACCACTTCATTAATGCTGTCCCTGTAATAGATATTAGTATATGCGCCAAATGCAATTTGTAGCATAATTTCCATTTGGTGTATTTTGATACCACTTAGATGTAGTTAATTCATTAACCACATTCATGAGCCTGATAATAACCATTTACGTAACTCAATATGAGGACGGAAGCTGCATATTATCGTAATATAATAATGATACTAAAATATGTATTAAATCATATATTGATAATGTTTTATGTTATTACTAGAGTACTTCATTTCAATATTTCAGTTATGCGTTGACCGCAATTGAAAATATTGTGTTTGCTGGCTAACTTGTGCGAGCTGTGTCAATTGTTATGTCATTAATAACAACATGTGGTACACTGGTCACCACAAATATTTCGCAGTATGGCTAGCTTAAAATAGTATACGTCATTTCATGATTCAATTTTGACTGTTCACCTACAGCTTAAAGTAACGTAATTAAATATAGCTTTATAGCAATGTTACCTCCTTTGAGAAGAACAACCCAAAACATTAGAACTTTTTACGCACAAACTATACCATAACACCAACATTTTTTTAAACACACTACTTGTCTGCCAACATTGCCTAAAGCCTGTCTCCAAAACCGTGCAGTGTGTATCGAACCGGTAGTTCCCAGATACGGAGCGGATCATCCACTACAGCCCCTGTCCGGTATTGTGTAGCTCCTAACAGCATTGCAAGCTCCGTCGCCGGCTACATTCGGATTAGTACCCATGTACTGCCAAATGGGAACGCGGTATGTTTTCCTTTCTTTCAAAATTTGACATGGAACTTTCGGTGTCAGGAGCGTAGGCTCTTTTGTTGAAAATTACCAATTCAATGTTTTCGGAGGCAGGCCCAAAACATTGTACATTTTGCTACCCATTGCGACTAACAGTGCTTATTGCCAAGCCAGATCAAGAATTAAAAATAAAATGAAACCAAATGCTAACTAGGTACAGTATTCTATTATAAAATCTGATAGCTACCGCAGGAAGACCGACCCCCATAATATAATAAGCAGAAACGCAAAGAAAGTTGTCAAGGGTCCTCCCAGAGTACCTAATAATATAACTTAGGAGCGCATAGAAGGGATGGTAACACGGATTTTTCCGTCAGGTAACGTAGCAAGTTTGGAAAGGTATCAGGTAGTTATGTACACGCTCTGGCGAAAGAAATCAGACTTTGGACAAACTTTGAGACATCTCATCGCCAAGATGAGCCTATTTGAGAACCCTTTCCAACTGACTCGAGTATCAGAGAATTACGACAAGTTTATTTGCGAATATTCGTGATTTAAACATATACTTTTTATGTATAGGAAGAAAAATTACATAACCCAAACCCAGTTTTTTTCATTGAATTAATTTTGTACCTAATATTTTTGCATACTTGTAGCCTCCACACAAAAGTTGTAAAATGTCAAGGCGCTCTATAGATTGTCTGCGGAGTGTCGGATGCTGGCTATTGTTGTAGCTCGCGCTTGACTCTGGAGGGCTTCGAGAGGGATCATGGCTGCCACTCGTGTCTCTCTCATATGAATGGAAAAAATGTGAATAAAATTTTAGTTTTACTTCAAACTAAATAATGAATCATGATGAGTTGTATACAGCGATGTTATGATATAGCATAATGGAGAAGTTAGGATTGAGATTACTTTGTAACCGATTTCAAGAAAGGTGGGACTACATAAGGATGCTGCTATTTCTTAAACACTGATCTTGCTTAAAATATTTAAAATTGTGATCGATTAATATATGTAGATGCCTGATCTGCATGTAATCAATTATAAATCGTAATTTTTTACAAGTAAGTTTGTGTCTTTGTAAGACACAGTCTGTGATCTCCATCCGTTATTAAAAAATAAACCACAGCCGATATATTCACGATTCATTCTAAACAACATAATGTTATACAATTTTTTTATTCTTAAGTTCTTGGTTTTTCCCAGCCTGCATCTTTAATAATGACGGCAAAAATATTTCCTAGAATTTATGATAATGGTCTTTTTCAAGAACTGTAAAAAAACATTGTTATTTACTGGTTCATAAACTAAATATTAAAATGAAGTAGGTATACAAAGCGGATAACAATGCTATCAGTAACACACTTGACGCAATACCTACCAAATTTAATAATACTGTGCTGAATAAACTCTTAAAAAGGGAAAATCGATTCTTACTATCTGCAAGTAAGAGACAAATGGAAATAACGTTCCAAGAACAAAGAGATAATATAATCTCAATTCTACGTTACAAAACAATTTGTTTTTGTTTCATACTTGCTCTTTCCCGCGGTTGTGCTCTCATCGTAAAAAACTAAACCGTCCATCCTGATAAAAAAAATGTGTAGACCATTATATGTTATAGACCATTTAGACCTTATAGACCATTTCTTCTTCTTGTTCCTGCCCTGTTCCTAAGTTACTTAGGCTCGGCTTAACATATGATTTTCTCTTCCATTGATCGCTGTCAGCAGTCATTCCAACATCCACTCCCTTCTTATTCACGTCATCAATTAAACCTGTAAGATTTTATCATAATACTAGCTTCCGCCAGCGATGTCACCCGCTTTCCCGTAGGAACTACAGCGCGCACTCAGATAAAAAGTAGCCTATAGCCTTCCAGGACCAGTAGTTCCAGAGATTAGCGCGTTCAAACGAACAAACAAACTCTTCAGCTTTATAATATTAGTATAGATTTAATCGTTCACCTACCAATAAAATTTTAGAGGATAACAAACATACAGTTTTACTTTCAATGTTGTTTAGTTGAAATATGTATAGATAACATGTCTGTTCGATTTTGTTAATCGACTCGAACGATATAAGCATAAAACATAAAATATTCGCCGGCCTGTCATGGCCGCCAATATTGTTCAGTATTTACATGAAAGCATTTCAAATTGAAATGGCGGTGTTTTAATATTCAATTCGGATATTGCTACCTATACGTTTATACAAAAAGTTTTTTAATTCATATCTACGTTGAAAAGTTAGGACATGTGATATTGTTTTCAATTAATTGTTACTGAATATACTGGTTGATTAATTAAGTTACTTGTTTATACACAGTGACATTGGATAAAAAATAATACGAAATATTTGTATGTATAAATAGTTTTCCTATACGACGATGTTTTTCCCCTGCATCAATTCGGGCTAGTAGTTTAGGCTCTGTGTGGTATAAACTTTTTTCCGTGGAATAGAGTAGGCTACCTACAGCATATACTTGGCTGTTGCTAAGGTGACCGAAACATGTTTCTCTTATTTGCACACAGTAAATTAATGTAAACTGAGTATGTAAACAAAATAATGTATTTGCCACAATTGTAAGATTTATCGAGTGTATGATAGGCTAAAACTTAATCTTGAACTACATTTAACTTATTTTTTCAGTTTGGTGAGACACAATTCTACAATTTTAATTTCAATATCATCAATAAATGAACATCTTTGGCAGTCGTTACGGGTAGTCAGAAGCCAGAAAGTCTGACAACCAGTCTTACCAAGGNCTGCGCGGGTGACTCTGTTCTGTACTAACACGGAGCCAACCCGCGTTAGGACGTCATGTCATCCATGCCTAGATCGGGAATTGTATTAAGGATTGTATTAAGAAATTCTTCCCAGATTGCCCAGGTAACTGGGTTGTGGAGGTCAGATAGGCAGTCGCTCCATGTAAAATACTGGTTCTCAGCTGCATCCGGTTAGACTGGAAGCCGACCCCAAAATAGTTGGGAAAAGGCTAGGCAGATGATGATGATCATCAATAAATGAACACTCTTTTCAATAGAAAAGTTTTCCTCGTCTTTTCAGTGTAATACAAATAAATACTATAAAAAAAATGCGTGCATCGGTCTGCGAGTGGTGAACAAACTCTAACCACATCAGGTTCCTATGTAAAGGAGGCATTAGTAAATTAAACGCAGCTCTCTCAATATTGTGCTAGCCAAGTGTGTTCCGTACGTTAAACTACATATATTATGTGGTAACTGTATCGCAATTGCGTTATGCGTCTTTGTATTTAATATACGAGACGACAAGGTAACTTAGATGAACATATCTTTCAGTCTCCAATCTTCAACCTAGCTACGCGAATAAATGTGTTCCTTTTATTTATTTATTTCAACTTTATGCAACAATCATTACAAAGTCTTCATGCCATATGTATTCTTTCCAGTCAACCTTAAGTTCTTTGTTATGAATTTATTTGGTCAATGAAATTCTTATCCAAATGCGGCAAAATAGGTGTTGTCTTGTAGGCTACATTATGCATGATTTCCCCTAAGTAAGTATATACTCTTTATGTGTATAGTTAGATGAATCCTCAAGCGTAATCAGCTTAATTGCCGAATCACGCGTGACCAAGCAAATACCAAGGAGTTACTCTATCAATTCACTAACAATCAAGTGTACCGATTATAGATTATTATCTATACGTATATATTATTACACGTACATACTGTTATACCTGATTCTGCAATAATCAAGCCTTATCATGAGTAACTTAGATTGTTCTTGAGAAGTAAGGAATTTCATTTCATTTTCAATATAAAAATAATTAAGTACTAAATAATAAAACATAAGTTTAATATTTATTATTTATTTATGAAATATACGCTGTGTTTTTATACAATTTCATATTTAAGTAGAACGTAATATATTTTAATAGAATTATAACATAAAATAAGTCTCGTTACTTCTAATAAAATGGTTCATGAAATAAAAACTTGCTTCTCCTTAAGACTACACATTGGCTAATCTAAGGATTAAAAAACATCAATTACTTGTGGCTTGGCTAAATATACAATTTCACTACATTTTTGGGGTTCCAATAACTTTAGCTACGTTCAAATTCGTGTTCATTTATTTAATTCTCAACATTAGTGCTACGTTACACTTACACTTAACTTACATACCGAAGTGAAGTGAATTAATAAGAAACTCTATTTCGAAAAAAAATTAAATACTTCTCCTTCATCTACATTTTAAATGGACTAAAATATAACATACTTTCGCCAGCAGTTGTGCTCGCGTCTCGTGGAAACTTCTCTGTGCGTGAGCCGTCATACTCTGTGATGTACATATATTTTTTTATCGGTACAGTAGTTCCTGAGATTAACGCGTTCAGACAAACTTTTCAGCATTGAAGTATACTTTTAGTATAGATTTACCAATTTAGAACTTAATGTGTAACTATCAGATTATAACACCAATAGTATAATAATTAAAATCATATCTTATCTACATATACTAATATTACAAAGCTGAAGAGTTTGTTTAAATGCGTTAATCTCAGGAACTACTGGCCCGATTTGAAAAATTCTTTCAGTGTTAGATAGCCCATTTATCAAGGAAGGCTATAAACTATAAGCTTTTTATCCGGGTGCGCCGAGTAGTTCCCATGGAACGCGGGTGAAACCGCTGGCAGAAGCTAGTCTAAGATAATGTAAATAGTGTGAAAGTCTAGTGCTATACGTATGTATAAAAGTACCTTATGTAAGTTATTTACAGCTTCATGTAAAAAGCTCGTGTCAAAATTAATTAATTATGGTTTATAAATAATTAATCTAAAAATACTGCTACATGCATTTAACTAATATACATGGTTATTTTGATATGGTACAGACAACAGCACATCAAGTTACCACAACCTTNTCTCAGCTGCATCCGGTTAGACTGGAAGCCGACCCCAAAATAGTTGGGAAAAGGCTAGGCAGATGATGATGATCATCAATAAATGAACACTCTTTTCAATAGAAAAGTTTTCCTCGTCTTTTCAGTGTAATACAAATAAATACTATAAAAAAAATGCGTGCATCGGTCTGCGAGTGGTGAACAAACTCTAACCACATCAGGTTCCTATGTAAAGGAGGCATTAGTAAATTAAACGCAGCTCTCTCAATATTGTGCTAGCCAAGTGTGTTCCGTACGTTAAACTACATATATTATGTGGTAACTGTATCGCAATTGCGTTATGCGTCTTTGTATTTAATATACGAGACGACAAGGTAACTTAGATGAACATATCTTTCAGTCTCCAATCTTCAACCTAGCTACGCGAATAAATGTGTTCCTTTTATTTATTTATTTCAACTTTATGCAACAATCATTACAAAGTCTTCATGCCATATGTATTCTTTCCAGTCAACCTTAAGTTCTTTGTTATGAATTTATTTGGTCAATGAAATTCTTATCCAAATGCGGCAAAATAGGTGTTGTCTTGTAGGCTACATTATGCATGATTTCCCCTAAGTAAGTATATACTCTTTATGTGTATAGTTAGATGAATCCTCAAGCGTAATCAGCTTAATTGCCGAATCACGCGTGACCAAGCAAATACCAAGGAGTTACTCTATCAATTCACTAACAATCAAGTGTACCGATTATAGATTATTATCTATACGTATATATTATTACACGTACATACTGTTATACCTGATTCTGCAATAATCAAGCCTTATCATGAGTAACTTAGATTGTTCTTGAGAAGTAAGGAATTTCATTTCATTTTCAATATAAAAATAATTAAGTACTAAATAATAAAACATAAGTTTAATATTTATTATTTATTTATGAAATATACGCTGTGTTTTTATACAATTTCATATTTAAGTAGAACGTAATATATTTTAATAGAATTATAACATAAAATAAGTCTCGTTACTTCTAATAAAATGGTTCATGAAATAAAAACTTGCTTCTCCTTAAGACTACACATTGGCTAATCTAAGGATTAAAAAACATCAATTACTTGTGGCTTGGCTAAATATACAATTTCACTACATTTTTGGGGTTCCAATAACTTTAGCTACGTTCAAATTCGTGTTCATTTATTTAATTCTCAACATTAGTGCTACGTTACACTTACACTTAACTTACATACCGAAGTGAAGTGAATTAATAAGAAACTCTATTTCGAAAAAAAATTAAATACTTCTCCTTCATCTACATTTTAAATGGACTAAAATATAACATACTTTCGCCAGCAGTTGTGCTCGCGTCTCGTGGAAACTTCTCTGTGCGTGAGCCGTCATACTCTGTGATGTACATATATTTTTTTATCGGTACAGTAGTTCCTGAGATTAACGCGTTCAGACAAACTTTTCAGCATTGAAGTATACTTTTAGTATAGATTTACCAATTTAGAACTTAATGTGTAACTATCAGATTATAACACCAATAGTATAATAATTAAAATCATATCTTATCTACATATACTAATATTACAAAGCTGAAGAGTTTGTTTAAATGCGTTAATCTCAGGAACTACTGGCCCGATTTGAAAAATTCTTTCAGTGTTAGATAGCCCATTTATCAAGGAAGGCTATAAACTATAAGCTTTTTATCCGGGTGCGCCGAGTAGTTCCCATGGAACGCGGGTGAAACCGCTGGCAGAAGCTAGTCTAAGATAATGTAAATAGTGTGAAAGTCTAGTGCTATACGTATGTATAAAAGTACCTTATGTAAGTTATTTACAGCTTCATGTAAAAAGCTCGTGTCAAAATTAATTAATTATGGTTTATAAATAATTAATCTAAAAATACTGCTACATGCATTTAACTAATATACATGGTTATTTTGATATGGTACAGACAACAGCACATCAAGTTACCACAACCTTTCAAATTTCTGCAATCGATTTTCAGCCTTATCACAATGGAGGTAGGTTAATGTTCGATTGGTAAAATTTGACAGATTCGTATACGTTGACCTCCTGTCGTCTGTACATGTAGTACCTAATTCTTTCTTTATCCTTCCTCCATCGATCTATAAATATAATTCACAAATGCAATCCACATACTGATTATGACTAAGCTCAATATGGTGTATGTAACATATAATAATTTCAAGGAAATTATACTATTCATATTCATATTAAATTAAACATTATTGTGCGCACATATTCTCTGGGGTCTAACGTCAAGTTTGAAAAAGTGAATTTTAATAGTAGACTTGCAGTACCAAGCTTAGTAACTTTAAGCTCCTGAGACATTAAATTCTAAAGATTTATTTATAAGGAAAGACTAAGTAACTGCGGAATTCAATAATTTATCTATCTGTCAATTTGGTTACTAGAGATAGGAATTTGACATCACTTGTTTGGAGATAATGTCAAAAATCAAACTCATCTTCATGCCCTTATCCCAATTTATTTGGAGTCGGCGCAGCATGTTTTCTTCTTCCATTCTCTTTTATTTGCCGTTATATCACAAGTAACATTCTTCCGAGCCATATCGATTTTCACGCAATCCCTCCATCGTTTTTTTGGTCGTCCCCTTCCGCAATATCCATCTACATTGATGCTCAAAACCTTCCTCACAACATGATCCTCACTCCTCTCCATCACATCACATGCCCATACCATGCCAGCCGGTTTCCGTCAAACATAAATCTCTAGTAAGCGCAGATCAACAGATAGTCTGGTTAAACTACGACTCTTAAGTATCGGTCAAATATTTTTTAAATTAATTCTGGCGTTATGGCATTAGTTAAACTTCGAGAATTGAAAGCGGCTCATTGGTGGATTATCTGTGTTTGCAAACATTGCTTACAAAAAGCATTTCTATGTACACTAAAGTTAAGATTACATAATTATGTATTACGCTTAAACTATTCATAAGATCCCGTCTGAACATGATACATATTGGTTAATAAGGCTTACATTTAGACCGTTATCTTCGTTCTAGGTTCTAAACATGTTTAAACGGCCATATTAAGTTTCAGAGTAGCTAATAACTAAGTCAAAGTCCCGAAACAGTCGTTGACTCAATTATTTAATTTATTTGCCTGAGATAAAATCTGATATTTCCTCACTAAATAGTTTAGCCTAGTTTTAATTTTTTATAAAAAAACCTTATGTATTGATTGAATATTTAAGTATTAAAAAAAAGCGTAACTAATGCTTTTGCTCACAGATGACACCCAAGCGATTAAATAAAATTAAATGAATTCATGTATTTAATGAAAATAGAATCAACTCAACAACATATACTCAGACAGTATATTATACAAGTAATTTGTCAAATAAAGCAGATTACCTCCTATAGGCGTGCGATAGTGTGAACATCTCCATTCAATCCTACACTTTTGAATAGCCGTCACAGCTTCACAAAGGATGAGACTGACTCTGAAAAATAGCTTATGAAAATGTCCCACGTGACTACGCGCTGCGGAAGCGGAGCTGTGCTATATGTTACGTACCTACCACTGATCTCATCTCCCTGTTAATCAAATAATGTTACTTGCCAAGTGTTGTTTTAACACCACTCCATTATTAATTAAATATTTTACTATTTGTAAAACCTAAAGAAAAACAGCATCTTATATGGGATTGGTAGCAAAAGATCCAACTGCAGATAGAACGTTACTATCATTAATCAATACCTCAGCCTATGTTGTACGTAGGATTATACACAAAAATGCAAAAATATATAAGTGTCGCTTCGCATTCACTGTCTACGTAGGACAACGAACAAAGGGCCTAAGCCGTACGAGCATTCTTTGAGTTTAGAACGTCAGATCTCTTTCATAGCAGCACAATACTAACTAGCTGCAATCTTAATGCCATTTTGATACGGATTTCCTCGGAAGATCACGAAAAACGTAATTTTTCCAAATGGTTTGGCTTATATTAGTAATCTACTTGAGGCAAATATTCATTATTGAAAGGAGTCTAGTTATTCAAATCAAAGGCAACTTGGCAACACCCATAAAAATTATACCACTATTTTCAATAAAGAAATAGGTTCCTCAATTTATCATGACAATACAATAATGTATTGGTCGGAACCGCAAAAGGCTATCGCCAATACAGCTACGTCAAACAAAACATAATCAAATATCACGATAACTATTGAAAACTAATTCAATTCAAAATTAGGTTAATTGCTGCAACACGGTTGGGTACCAACTGACGCTTCTGGATTAAGCAAACTAATCTTTAATCAATATATTTAATTGACGAATAACACAAACGTGCATTGGTGCAAATTATGTAATTTTAAACTTAGATACTAAGACACTGGTTCCTTAAAAATAAAATATTTGGTGGGGCATAAAACTGACGAGCTAGCATAAGATTCACACGTAATTACGTCATCAGCACAAATTAGCACCACATCTGTTTATACGGAGATAATTAGTTGCAACAGTACCTATCATACGTAATATCCAGCAGAAAATCTCATGCTAGAACGCGGTTAAAATCCTCTACGGTGCCTACTATATTCTCAAGGCATTTATCTTGGTGCTTCTAAGGCCATTTGACGTGGTGCTGGTGTATCTCCCAGCCTTATAACTTGGTGTCTCGCAGGAGCACGGCAGCCTCGTATGAAGGTAGCTCGTTGTCGCAGCGCACGCCAGACTGACATCGGACACATGGTTCCGTCACCACCTCCTGGAAAAGTAGGGTCTGTTATGAAAAGCAAGCACAAACTTATTAAGTGTAATCCTAAGCATAAACTATATTTCGTTATTTAGTAAAGGATATAAAAGAGTGCCAGGTCCGAGAGCGATGTCAAAGATAGAAATGAAGAAGAAAAATCGGGAAAGCTGACCCCATCACCATGTGGGATACCTGGCAGGAGAGAGAGAAACATAAAGTTTATTCTATTCATTCATTTCTGACAACTAAATGTTGACACAATAATGGCACTGAAACGTAGATAAAATTTAACTTTTATGGGTCAAGCAGTAATAGTACAAGAAACAATACATTTTCTTATGAATAACGTATTCGTTTGATATGCAAGTCATAAAGTGCAATAGACCGTGAACCAGTTGTAAACTAAGTATAGTGAAGTCCTTGATCTAAGGCTTGTATTACATTACAATGTTATGGTAAATACAACACAACGCCTATTTTCATGAAAATTTACAACGCATCTGCATGAAAACAATTCAGTACGCTAGTATCATTATATCATCATCTAAAACCGTACGCTCAGCTTCAATGAAGACTAATTAATAGTGCCAAGACAACAGCTGAACTCGACCAAGTGGATATAGGTCACAGTAACTCGATCCCTTCATTAGATCGCTCATAAAGAGACCAAAACAAAAATATTTTGACGTCATCAACTAAAAATCTATAGTTTCCAAGTGAACCGGTAGAATATCGTGATTCGTGACCTGAATTGGGTCATGGTCGCCTATGAATAAAGAAACAAATGAAAGCCACGTAATATAAGCAGGCAGTGGCTTTTCCGTGACCAGCACAAATCGTTTTAGAACGCCGTTTGACCTCCAACACCCACTTAAGTCAGACGTCAGGGTTCGAACACCCTTCAGTAATAACACCCCTATACGGAACGATTTGTAAATAAGAGAAAAAGAAAACTAAAAATAAAGCATTGATCGAAACTCAGTCTAAAGTTGCTATTTTCGTATCTGTTCCACTGTCTCCATCTATAAATGGAACGCCATTACCGGTTTTGGCGCGAATTCCGCCGTTTTACATGGATTGATCGAATGCATTTCGGTTTGATTTCAAACGTGGAATCGATTGATAACATTTTATGGCCCATCCGCTCTATTAGTCTCACTAACTGCGGATTACACTAATATTATATATATGTTTGTGAGTGTATACTCAAACGGCTGGTAAGACTGATGTAACTTGGCAATTATGTAGCCTATAATCCTATGCGAGAAGTACTTCCCTCTGCGTATGTCATATCATTAACATAATAATAAATTAAAGAGCTAGTTTTTGTCCAACTCACCTGTAGTGAATGACAGTCCTTTATGTTTGGAGGTCCTTCAACAACGGTCTCGTAGGCAGGAGGTGGCCCCGGCAACTCCATTTGTTCCTGAACAAGACAATTATACTAATACAGCAACATGTAGAAAATTCCCCAAAGAGTTAGAAATTACGTCGGTAATATACGAACGCCCTTCAATTTATAAACAAATTTTCTCTATGTCTACCAAAATCATAAAGGTACTACATATTATATGATGTAATTATTTTATAATGATAGAGACCGTTAATCATACGAAAATATCTATTTAAGTGAAGTACTAGTTATGATTAATTAGTTAATTACAGTACGATGCTCGACCTACTAATTAACAAACTCGACAATTATAAATAGTACTTTAGTTTCAAAAATGATGGAGATAAAAATACACTAGTTCGATACTTCAAAGACGACAATACTTGAAGAAAACACACTCAAAGATACCATAACAACACCAGTTTACTTTAAGGACACAAACAAGAAAATTAATTACATTTCCAAATGAAAATACGAAGGTTTGAAGCCCTAAAACAATAGAGAGTAAATTGGACAACCCGCCCAACCTAGAAAGTAACCAAACACGTAGTAGGTGGGGTACGTTTTTGTTTTGGTAACAACGCCACGCCGTTGCTATGGTAACGTGGAATTATTTTTAGGTGACGATATTTTGGTAATATTTCGATAAAAGGGCAGTTATAAAACTTTAGAAATGCTTAGACAATTTAAACAAATTATAAATAACTTGATAAGATAGTGTGAAAATCATAGCTTGTCGTATGTCATTTGAAAATATTAAACCTAATCATTTGCGTATCCTTTTCCCAACTATATTGGTGTGGGCTTCCAGTCTAACCGGATGCAACTGAGTAACAATGTTTTACATGCAGCGACTGCCGATCTGGCCTCCTCAACTCAGTTACCCGGGCAACAATTCACATGATGAAAATGTTAAACCTTAAATATCCCTTAAAATATATTTTAACACAATATTCTTCTTTTCAGATGCATGTGTGAAGACTGCCGACAGGCCTCATTGACATTGTATGATATACATAAATGTAATGGTAAGTGTCCTTAATGAACATAAAAAAAAAACAAAACAGCGAGCGAATGCTGACAACTAGCTGCCTGAATAAAAATATGGTATTGTGGAAATGCTCGTGTTTGGTGTTTATTACTTCATAAACAACGCTTGTTGATAATACGTATCTAGCAAAAAATATCCGCCACAAAGGTGATTACTCATATCGATTATATTAACGAGGGTAAACAATTTATAGACATTTTTCTAAGGACATGCATAAACCTAGGATATTTTCTCCTAGCTCCTGTTTAAATAAAAATAAGGAATATTCCCTAGTAGCGGATATGATTAAATTATATGTTATTGGATCTACTCAAGTTTCTGCAAAAAATCTAGTGGCAGACTCTAGACTTGGAAATGACGTCACGTCGCAGCATACCGTCGGATATCACTGAAAGTTCGCGCTAAATATAGCGGTTCACACTAATAAATTTCACGCTAGAGTAGACATATTGTACACAAATAGATCTCATCGCTTTTAACTATGAATATTCCCAATAAAGGGAACAAAATGATCGACGATGACGCACCATTTAATACAAGTGGAATCTGATATAGTAAAGTTATTTGTGTACACATTAATGTTCGATGGATCGTGAAATATTCCTAATTTTGTGGTCCGACGTTTTCGAGTAATGGAGTGCTCTGTCTGTGACAGTCATTGATGAAATGATTAATTTTGTTAATGTGTTTTATGTGTAGCTAGTCAGTTGAAAATTTGTGGTGAAATTAGCAACGTGTTTACATAACTCTGCTAATGTTTATGTGCACTGCAAAAAGTTTGCCTCCACAAACATTTTCAGCATAAGAATAAACGAACAAATTATTCGCTGTCGATGTCGTCAATATCGATTTGTATAAACGATACTGGAACTCAACTCGAGTCGCATGGCACGTCGTAATCGAATGCGGCTCGGTATTCGTTGGAAGTAGCTCAAGACTCTCAACAGCATGTAAGCTGTGGGTTCTAATTATTCCTACTGCGTTAGTCTGTAGGATTGGAAAACGGGCTGCATTTGCAGTTAATTGAGCACACATCTCGATTGCAGACGTAATCGCGCTTTGCATTCAACAAAAATCAATACTGACTGATTAGTCTTCATTAGTAAGATGCTAGATCAAGGAAGTGGTAACAAAGGTTACAAAGAAAAGCAAATCGCGAATGGATTCACGAAGCTATAGGGGATTTGAATAATGTTATAAAAGATTATCCTTTTGGCAGTCGTCATAAACCATTAACGATTTGAGACAGTAGCAACCGACGAGATTAAAGATCTACAGTCCTTATCCCAAAAAATATATTGCCAAAAAAATAACATGGAGCGACTAGAAAATCGGATACGATCGCTCATTTAGCTAGTCGAGCATGTAAAACCGCGCTCAGTTCGGCTCGCTAGCCCGAAACCAATTATCGCAAATGCGATTTTTATTTCAAGCCAGTCGACGTTGGCCATTAAATCCGGTGAGAACGAGGCTCTGGTCCCGCGGGGTCGCTCTCTCGAGCTCGCATTGTGATTGGCCTAAACAAAATAAGACATATCGATGTAATGTGATATCTGACGTTGTGAGTGCCAATGATAAAATCTCGTATAGGTTTCCAATCGAGAAAGAAAAGTACTTTAGTTTAGTATGCTGTCTCTAGTGTGAGATACGATTTTGGTATGAGGAAAAGTAAAGAAAACTAAGTTAAAACCACTCAAAATTATGATAGAACGGGGACCATATTCCATACTGTGTAATTCTTATTCAGTAAATTATACACACTGACTTCAACTTATTTTCTATTTAAAACTTGTGCATAAACAAATTTACAAGTGGAAGTTGCACGCCACACGGAATTTTTAACGGAAAAGTTCGAATAACTTTGTAACTTTCCGAGTTGTGGTAAGGTTTTTTATACCGACTGTACCACTCATATTTGTACCTTCCATGTTATGTGCGCTCATAAACAAGAGCAGTAATAGAGGTAGGCATACAAACAAGTGTAATTACCTGATGATAATCAGTATTGATTGTATCTTTGTACATCAAAAGCTGTAATTGTGCTGTAGACCACAGTATTGATCTTTCATCTATAATGAAACACACTATGTCGACCTAAAAATGATTTCCTATCCCGTTTTTAACTACTGTAGATGCAGCGTGAGGATTGATTTTAATTACCGAGTAAAGGCACACTACTTAGTCTCCACCGATTCTAAAAAACGAACAAACCGACCGATTCTGAAAATTCTGTGTGAAAACATTCACATCGCATTTTCAGAATCAGTCTTGATTCTTCAGTCTTTAGTATAGCTGAGCCCGTTTATTTCTTAACAGGCTGTAAAATAACAACTATAAAGTACCTTCCTAATATTAGTAGATTTCTGACTAACATCTGTTTGGTGTACATCGACAAATTATTGGTCAAAAGTTTGTGAGCCTATTTTCCATACGAGGGACTAAGAACAGGAAGAAATTAATGAAGACAGCCAGTTACGATCTTGACATACTTCAGTATAAAATGCATTCAGAAAACCTGGTTTCTAATATACAGTTTGCTTCTACAAACAGTAAATTCAAAGTTAAATTCAAGAGGATGGCAAATAGCTGAAAGTTAAAACGCTTTTGGTGTGACCATCCAATCGGACTGTTTATTTGCACACACTTAAATGGTTGACAGTTTTGACTGCCCTTACTGAACTGCACATAGCACAGTCATTTGTTTGGACTTGTTGGCCTGTTTCAGATGTTCCAGATAAAATTCTAGATAGCTATCTGGAACTATATAACTTAAGATCATTTTATCTGGAAAGTCTGAAATTGGCCTCATAAAGAAATCATAATAAAGCTACACACTCTTGAGTTACAGAACTATTTATAAAACTAACTCTTCATATACCTACATAGATCGCTATAGACAACAGATTAATCTGATTTGGCATCTATTGCTTGGGCCTATTTATAAACTTCAATCGTTCTACAAACAAGAAAGTATCTCTGGCACAACGTCTAATAAAAATATTTGCTCTATAAAACCGGGTGATAACCAGCTCAAATAGTATCCTGAAAGTGGTGTTGTATAGCCTGGAGGTGGCACTGATAATTACTTAGGCATTGGATAAACTTACATGCTGCTATGTGATATGTTTCATAGTTTGTGTTGTATTTCTTATGTTGTATATTTTATTACTAGCATTATAAATAAGTATGTATTTTTAAAAAGTCAGTCTTATATCATTGTGTTTCCCTTTATCAAGAAAATCTCTTTCCTACTAAGTATCCCACATGATTGTGTGGCCAGCTCTCCTGACATTTATTCTCAAGAAAATAAATACAGTAAAAGCTCTTCATTCGCGGGGTTTACGTTCCGTAAATATGCCGCGAATACAGAAACCGTGAATGTGGAATGGTAATTTATATGGGGTTATAGGGGATACGTTCCTAGGTGACGGATGATAGCGGAAGATACGTGTTACTCGATCACAATTTTTGTAACGAATGGAAAATTAAAACAATACAACACGCAATGCGGCACTTATCAAAGGACGGGACGTCCATTTGTGACAGCATTTAATAATATACTTTATGTCATAACAAATAAGTTTATTTTACCTAAACATTATGTTTGTCCTTTGTGGTAAGCCGCCGCCGCTGCAAAGGTGGCTTAGCTCAAAGGAACCGCTGAACCAAACAAAAAACGCCGATAGCTTTTGAAAAAACAATCTAGGCGTAGTAATAACAAGGTCTATTTTTTTATTAGTTCACTTGTTGTCGCGATGACATATTATACAGAATGCTTTGTATTTAGGTATGTATGTACCGTTGTACTGATTCGATCCGCGAATAAAGAAATCTTAGGCCGCGAATAAAGGAATTAGATCGCATTTTTTCAATCCGCGAATACTGAAAACGCGAATGAAGGAAGCGCGAATAAGGAGCTTTTACTGTAC
>NWSH02000210.1:3528498-3553416 GCA_002382865.2 Heliothis virescens
GTACAGTAAAAGCTCTTCATTCGCGGGGTTTACGTTCCGTAAATATGCCGCGAATACAGAAACCGTGAATATGGAATGGTAATTTATATGGGGTTATAGGGAATACGTTCCTAGGTGACGGATGATAGCGGAAGATACGTGTTACTCGATCACAATTTTTGTAACGAATGGAAAATTAAAACAATACAACACGCAATGCGGCACTTATCAAAGGACGGGACGTCCATTTGTGACAGCATTTAATAATATAGTTACTTTATGTCATAACAAATAAGTTTATTTTACCTAAACATTATGTTTGTCCTTTGTGGTAAGCCGCCGCCGCTGCAAAGGTGGCTTAGCTCAAAGGAACCGCTGAACCAAACAAAAAACGCCGATAGCTTTTGAAAAAACAATCTAGGCGTAGTAATAACAAGGTCTATTTTTTTATTAGTTCACTTGTTGTCGCGATGACATATTATACAGAATGCTTTGTATTTAGGTATGTATGTACCGTTGTACTGATTCGATCCGCGAATAAAGAAATCTTAGGCCGCGAATAAAGGAATTAGATCGCATTTTTTCAATCCGCGAATACTGAAAACGCGAATGAAGGAAGCGCGAATAAGGAGCTTTTACTGTAAAGATAATTAACACATTACGTGGAAATAGATGAAATAAAACTTACTAGGTATGGTAGAACATACGTAGCTACTTACTATTTCTAAGAAAAACACTCTGGTAACAGCATACACAGAAGTAATTTCATTAAAATGCTTTGTAAAGGAACTGACACACAAATGTATATGTACTTAATTACATGGCTTTGGTATTACATACTTCAAAGTTAATTAAATTGATTAGAAAAATGCTTGTCACTAAGCAAAAGAGCGTTGTCAAAATGAATTTTAGTCTTCATAATAACGTGTCATGCCGCCTGAGTACTTTTTTATGTACATTTTAATGGAAGGTTACACGAATAGTCATCTATCGAAATGGACAGTATAGCTATTGAAGTAATTCCATTAAATATGAAAAATAACGTTCATACAAACCACCTTGATACTCGAGCTAGTTAAAACATGACACAGTATATAAAATAATATGATAATAACAAGCAACACTATTATTTGCAAAGCAATTGACTTTTCAGTAATCAAAAAACTGCTAAAATGCATGTCAAACCGAAAAGTTCTATATGCTTCCATACATCTTAATCAAAGTTCTATTACAAATATATGCACACAACCACTCGACAAATAAAACAGATACATGAAATGTTAACGTTATCTTCGCTATAATCATAACTGTATACGGAACCCGTTTCTGTAATAGAACAACATGTAATAGAACAACATCGAACAGCAAAATTCAGATCACTGAGTCACAACGTCACCTTGCTTATTTTTATTATTATGTAGGTCGGTGATGCAAAATCTATGTATGCGTACCAATATTATAAAGCTGAAGAGTTTGTTTGCTTGAACTCTCAATTTTTTATTTTATTTATCTATGAAGATAATTTTTATATCCCGGATGCGCGGTGTGATTTCCGAGCGGGTAAAACGACTGGTATCTTTATAAATTAAACTAGCATTCGCCAGCGGTTTCACCCGCTTCCCGTGGGAACTACTCCGCGCACCCGGACAAAGTAAACAGCATAATTATAGCGATAAATGGGCTATCTAACACTGAAATAATTTTTCAGATCGGACCACTAGTCTCTGAGATCCTGAGAGCTTGATTGAACGCGCCACGTATAAACAAACTGTTCAGCTTTATACTATTAGTCATGAAAAAGTATTTTAATTATATACTCCATGAAAATTTTAACGTTGATTATGAAAAACATATCAAATAGAATAGCGCAGTGAAACTTCACCAGGTGGCGGCAACCAGTCCGATGTAAATACGTAAACAGATTAACAGTGCCAGAATTGTGAACGTTTTGACTGAGTTATGGCTTTGTGGCAACTTGGACTCCCAGGGATAACATGCCAGTTGGAACTGAGAGTTAACTAGGCACTGATATTATATTGTTACAATACTGCTAGGTGAGTAGGAGTTTAGACCTTGTTTTAAGGAGGTTTGCGGTTATTTTCGTGTGGTGTATAATGTTTAAATGAATGAAGGTATAATATATATCTGAATATATATATATATATTATATATATTCAGATATATATATATATCCATCTGAATTTGTTTGTTGTGATATGGTTTTTAGTAGAGATCTGAGTATTTTGCTGAATATAATCCTTTTGTATTAGACGTAGTTTTTAACAACCTACGCAAAAAGTTTGACAACCAAAAAACAAAACTAACCTTAAACATTTTTCTCATCCTGTTTATAACTTTTCAGTTAGACTGTTGAAAAATACACAATATCTAAGTTATATTCCTTAAAGATCACCGTCCACAGCGACAGGTGACGGCTCGCGAGAGATGTCAGGGGAGAAAGGTGTGTTTACATAATTGCACTCATAGGTATTCCGAGGTGGCAATCGGCCGCCAACAAAACTGAGGTCACCGTAATAGAATAGCCGAAGATACGTTTAAATATACGTTTACGTATCTCGTATATTTTTTTTGTACAGACGCCAGCTGGTCAACCTATCCGAATCTGTCAAATTTTACCAATCGAACATTAACCTTCCAGTATTGTGATAAGGTTGAAAATCTATTGAAGATATTTGACAGATTGAGGTAGGTTTATGTGTTGGCGTCTGTACAGTCTACGAAAAAGGTCTTCCAGATGATTGCATTTTAATATGTATTAGAAAAGGCTGCGTTGAGAAGTGTTACGATAATTGACGTCCTATACTTTACTACGCTTTTATGGTCCAGTGTTTCGTAGTTCTGCTACGGTACTACGAGCCGGCTACGGGCTACGACCTGTTAAATACAGGGTGAAACTATTCACTATATAAACTCTCAATAAACATTATATTATGGGATGTAAATGCTAACATATCAGATTATATAGGGTGCAATAATTTACGGCAATAACATAGATATGTGGTATATGAAGGGTTGTTATAACACAACGCACGTAGTCAGAAAATATCGGTTTCGGAATATATGTCTTTGGAAATATGGGCTTAATGCGTTAAAAAATCTAATGTGTTATGAAGATTTAAATATATCCCTTAAATAAAAGATATAGTAGATAGAACAAAGTTCAACTAGAAAGATCTGTATTCGATTTCCCCAAACATTGTTAAGCTACCTACTGAGGTATGTTAAAAGGTGTAATCCATTCTTGCAGTCAGTACGTATCGAGATTTCTACGTAACACTAAATACTGACTGTATAAATGTTACCCGTATCACAGTTTACACCACGGCTTTGGTCAGTACTCAGCTTAACAGATTTTAGCATAGAAATATCTTGCTCCAAAGAAGTATCTTCCTAAAACGCCATAATTTTGTTAGTAGGTGTGAGGAGCAATGCGAGTATTTTTCTGCAATTTATTTGATAATTTTTTAGCTTTTAAAAACACCTGAAAGGATTTTCATGACATTAAACAAGTTTAGCCTGGTTATCCAGGTTAAACAATAGATAGTAAATAAAATGTGCATTTTTATTTACTATCTATTGTTTAACCTATATATATATATAGTATTTGAGCGCTATTAAAAAGCACGTAGAAAAGATCATAGGCGTATAACAAACATTTATTCAAGAAATACTCGAAACAACACAACCACACACTCAAGCAAGAAATATCTCCAAGGTTCCAACAACAGCTACTCACAAAATACATTGTTTTTGCAAACTAAGGGTTTTTAATACATATTCCATTGAGGAAACAAATACCTTTCCGGAAAATACATTAACATTTTCATTACATTATTTATATTTGTGACAAGGACTATGAAAATGAATGCACAAAGTGAAACAGTTTCTCACTTCATTAAAGAAAACATTCGTGAAAAAGGAGTTTTAATTCCTTTAAACAGATTGTTTTTTTTTTCGATTTTTACTGAGATTGCATTAAAAAATTTCCATTGTCCAAACAACTGTAATTAATATTATAAATTAGAAGGAAAATTTAATGACTCCGGTCTAATTTATCAATCAATATTTTATATTCAATCTGTATTTACTGTAATGCCACAAGTTATGCCGTCCCCACAGACAAAGTTGCAAGTAAAAGCTAGTACCTTAATAAACAATAAATTATTTTAACGATGTACTCAAATTACGAAGTTTTCTCGACTGTTACAATTCATTGTTTCGTCTCAAGACAATTTGACACAGTTTAAATCAAATAACAGCTTTTAGAAACTTCTAAATTATTAAATTATCGGTTTGCCCTACTTTTGGAAGTTGAATATTCTTAATGTTTATTCGTCCATATTTTAATTGCTCATTTATAAACAGGATGTCCAAAGAGTAAAATCTTTGGCTGGAAAGTACATTAAATTCTGCTTAACTTGATAGAGTCCTACAACATTATAAGGATAATTGTTTGGAGTTAGTAAATAATTAACGAAATGAGCAACAATGCTTTACTATTCTGAAGCACGTCAGTCGTACAAATAACTATCATGTAAGATTTCCTCGTGTCACGATAACTCGAGCTGCCGTCCCGCGAGACCGGATCATCCGCAGAATCGCTGATAAAAATCGCATTAGCCCTAATTGGTAACACTGCGATTAGTCGGACACTCGCGTGTACCGGCACCACGCACTTTACGACCAACCTTTATTGTACCGCAAACACAATAAACGTACGTACACGAAAATAATCTACTTTATGCCAACATAGATCAACAGATGAGAAATTAAATGACACTCGTAAAGGCTCGATATAAAAATGCCCGTTCGGTTTATTGCGAAATGGGCCAAAATTAAATTAGCCATGATGGTCTTATTTACTCGTCCCTTTTTATGGGCATCATAATTAATTGATGTTTGTGCTTGATGATGCGGCAAGTTCTTTTAAGTGGACATTATTTTATTTACATTTCAGGCGATAATTTCATAATGTACACAAACAATATTGACCAACGCGACCTCACTGATAATTCGGTGTTTGTTATTTTCATACCACTGACGTGCTGAAAACGAGCCTAATAGCCAGGTTACACGGGTTCCAGATACATTTCTAGAATGCTATCTGACAGATTCTGCCATAGAAAAATAGTCAAAATTTAAAACATTTCTATGACAGTCAGATAAACATTTCTAGAACTTTATCTGAAACCTGTGAAAGTGACGGAAAATCTTCCAAAAAGCACGTATCAATTTATAGGTTTGTTCAGCGTCCAACATACAGGTAGTAAGAAGTCATAGCGTGACGCTGTGACCTCAGGTTTGTCACGTAACATGAACGAGTGTTCCCAAACACGCGACGTCAACGGTACGTTACCGGACCGTCAGTCCTCATCTATCATCGTTTGGGCAACACTCTTCAAAAGATTGACTTGCCTGACAAATATTCCATATAGATAGGATAGTTTTTACTAACGACGTATAACAGTTGCGGCTAGTTTCATAGGTTCGAAATAAAGTTCTTAATAGCTACTCGTATATGACAGAAAGTGCCATGGAAATGGTTTTAATTTTGAATAATTTTATATGCCAAGATCTGTCTGATACCTATCTAGAAGTCTATCTGGAACCTGTGAAAATGGCCGTTGATCTATTGCATTGAAGTGTAACGGATATTCTACCTTTTTTTTTATGAGGTTATTCTAGTATCTAATTAATTGAGCTACAGAAAGTTTTCCTCCTCGTAAGGTCCCTAAATAATGGTTTTGTCCGCTATTAGAATTAAGTATTTCAATGGGGCGATAGTTAACGAGCAATGAAGACGTATCTACGAAATCGAGTCGTAACTCGTAAGCGACTATAACAATATATTCCGATTGACGATTTATTGTACGATGTGCGATGAGACCCGTGTGCAGTAGTTCGGTGATCTACTTAGAGTTGTGTAAATATTGAAATGCATCATCGTCATCATGGTCACCAAATATTACAGAACCTTACGTCTTTCTATAAGTTCACTTGCTTTAATTATTTGTGGCATTATCATCAGTTTCAACAGAATTCGGACCTCCCTATTTGGCACAGTTGCAGATAATAAAATACGTAGTCTGAAACCAGTAACATAACATAAGATAAAAATGTATAGTACATACCTACGTGGCTAGATATCAAAACACGTGGAAAATAACTTACAATTATTTCGATAATACATTGCGGGCTGCGGTCACATCACCCATAATTTGACGTTTTAGAAATGATACCACAGATACAATGTACGTACAATTGTACATTCATATTTGTACGTCGAATATACATGAATGTGTGTGTTAGTGGCCAGTGTTAATAAAACCGCTGTTATCTATTTCAACCAAAGCTAAACTATTTATAATGACATCACTGGCGATCCCAAGAAGTCGCCGAAACGGGGTTGATAATTTTAAATTTGCCCTGTATACATTTGCCCTGTATACTTAGGAAATCGAATAAAATACTTCAAACGAATCAAGACGCTTAACTCGAAAATCCGATAGAAAAACCGTTTAATGGAGGGCCTATTGACGGTGTGGCGGCAAACGGAATCGGAACCGGAACAACAATCCCGCGCCGGAACCGTCTCCGGCAGCCGGGAGAACGCATTACGCGCACCGCCTTGCTATTCACTGTACGTACACTTGTCTAAGCCCCATTTATGTCACGACACTTCTATTAGTTGCCGAAACTGGACTGCCGTCAAGACGTCTTTCATTTGTTTTTGCTGGTGTAAATTTTGAGTAAGGAATTAGACTTTCGCTGTTAAAATTCAGCAATTAAGAATACTGAAAAGTGCTTCTCAATATAATATAGGAATATGAAATGTAAACAGCTGTACTTTATATGCGAAATGGTGTGGTTGGTAATATGTTTATGTAGGTGTCTTAAAGTTAGCAAAAATTGAAAACCCCGAATGCAGGCGTTTTTACAAAACCCTGTGCAATAATTCTACAAAAAACGTTGTTATCACTGAAAGCCATTTACCGTGGACAAGAAGGTTATCTTAAGCAGTTAAGTAGGTACGCATATAACCGTAAACTGTTGCGATAACCAACACAGTTACATGGCTATTAAAAATATTTTTACTAGCCATGCATAAGGCTCTTTTTGTAAGTCTAAAATATGTTATGTATATGTCCTATACATGAATATTAAACTTAACACTTGGCTTATAATATTCTTTAAAGAAATCATTGCAAAGATAAAGAATTTCTACTTCTCTCCTCAAAAGTGGTCCAGCAGTTGATGTCCTACTTCGTATAATATACCCATGATTGATACTTCAGTACATACACAGCTAAAATCTGAATCCTTTGTCCGCTATGGGTATTAAATATTAATTGTAAAATAAATTCCAGTAATAAAAAGTTATATTTCACCGTTTATTTCAAGGAAAGTATCAAATGAGCAAATATAAATACTGTAACGCAATATTTTAAACTCTCTAATATCTCAAATATCACTCACTTTAAAACCCACTTCATGGCGGTCAATTCATTGTTATTGAACTCAAAAATCAACCTTTTTTAACGAACTGTTTGAATTTCCAGTCAGTTTATATACTTATGTAAATGGTGTGCCTATTTAATTAATAAATATTTCAAGGAAATATGCATCGAATGCAAGTACTATGAAATCTGACTATACTATACAGGCTTTCATGAAATCCATTTATCTGTAATTGATTAAATATTGCGTATGCATTTACAGTTTACGTATAATTATATTAAAAAGGTTGTGTATCTAGAATCGGCTTACATATTATGTAAAGTGCATTCTTAGAATTTTGTCAAATTATCAAATAAGATTGAGCATAACTGAACTATTATACTAAAATGTCAGGGCACAAAAACACAATAGAAAATTACGACCGACCATTTGACGATATAAAGTTTATATCCCCACTTAAAATGATGTTCAAAGTCCAATAAATATGCAATGAAAGTAGCGTGTTACTTGTATCGCGAATATTCCAATATGTCACCTTTTCTTGAAGGTAATAGTATTTGCATTAACTCTCTATAACGTTATTTACAAACATACGGCAATGGAAATGCAAATTCAGTTTAAAATTTAGCACTTACAAAGAATTTATATTTCGAAAGATCGAATACATTTCTATCTTCTTTTGATTAACATCTATACTAATATTATAAAGCTGAAGAGTTTGTTTGTTTGTTTGTTTGAACGCGCTAATCTCAGGAACTACTGATCCGATTTGAAAAATTCTTTCAGTGTTAGATAGCCCATTTATCGAGGAAGGCTTTAGGCTATATAACATCACGCTGCAACTATTAGGAGCGAAGAAATAATGGAAAATGTGGGAAAAACGGGAAAGATTATTCATCCTTGAGGGCTTTCGTTGCGTGCGCTGCGAAAACGGTTCAAGATACCAAAAATATATGTACGAAAGAATTATTCCTCTTGAAATGAGCTAAAAAAATGTCCGCGTCAGCATATGTCTATCTTTTAAGATTAACTCTCTAGAACCGTTTTTATGGTAATCTTTGGTGGAAATGAATGCATTATTTGTTAAGAGTTGTATCAACGTAATAATATTAATCTTTATCCAAATAAATAATAAATATTGTTGTTGATTAAGAGTATTTAATCTATACTAATATTATACAGCTGAAGAGTTTGTTTGTTTGAACGCGCTAATCTCAGGAACTACTGGTCCGATTTGAAAAATTCTTTCAGTGTTGGATAGCTCATTTATCGAGGAAGGCTATAGGTTTCTTTTTGTCCGGGTACGTCGAGTAGTCCTTCTGTTCTTCTTCTTCTATCTCCTTCTTCGTCTATATAAATAAAACTCAAAGTCCTGACTGATTCACTGACTCAACATCGCACGGCCCAAAACCGTGAACCTATAAAGCTGATTTTTTTCACAGAGGTTCATCTTAAGACTCTGACGCGTGTTAAGAAAGATTTTTTGAAAATTCGTGTTCTAAGGGTTGTAAATAAGGGTTGAAACTTTGTATGGCGAATGAATATTAATTACGAATTTCGACATAAAACTTTGTGAAGTTACTCCTTGAAATAATAAGTAAACACACGTGTTTCACCATTTTTTTTTTAAATTCCACCCCTAAGGGGGTAAATAGGGGTTTAGTAATTGGTATAGAAGGCTTATGATTTTTGAAGAAAGTGACATGAAATTTTGAAGATAGGTTTCTCTTAGGGTGTAGACATCGCATCGCATTTTACGAAAATATACTCCTATGGGAGTACAACGGGGGTTGGTAGTTTGTATGAAAGTCCTATGTTTTTGGTGTGTTTACCCGATGCAGAACCGCAACAGACGAGCTAAACTATAAGAGATACAAGAATGGTGCCATTGTAAAAATTTATCCACGTGATTAAATTTTTCTGCTGAGATATT
The DNA here is from genome assembly GCA_002382865.2 of Heliothis virescens. Classification (NCBI taxonomy): domain Eukaryota; kingdom Metazoa; phylum Arthropoda; class Insecta; order Lepidoptera; family Noctuidae; genus Heliothis; species Heliothis virescens. The sequence goes on from NWSH02000210.1 coordinate 3,537,890, forward strand.
TAATTTGAAGGTCTAGAATACCTTATGTGGAACTTCAAGAGCCCAGCTATACTATAACACGTGTAGAAATGATATCTTAGCAAAAGTTGTTTAAACTGGTGGGTTGACTTACAAAAATGAAAGTTCTGAATCACCTCGCATATTCAGTCGCTACCGGGCTCTTAGAATACGACATCAGATGCTTCAGATCTTTGATTTTGACGACCCCGTTGTCGCTGGCATAAGCGACATGATCCGCGTACGAAGTCGCGGGCAGAAGCTAGTTATCATAATAAATATAACTAACTCTAAAAGGTTGTTAGGTTTGAAATACGCTAAATTACGTATTCCTCAAAGCTCAGCCCAGCGTTAGACATCTGCAATGGCAATGTGCAAGCGGTGCTCGCTATTTACCCTAGTAGTAGTGCAATTTATGAAATTAATTTTGATATTTTACGTAATTCTGTTCATTAAGTTATAAGTGCCGTGGTTGCTTAGTTGTTAGAATTTTACCCTTCAATTATAAGGACCCCTTTCGGCTATAATGTGGAAGTGCCTGGAAAGCGGGTGTTGTCATTATAGCTTGCTGTGCAGGTACTCTTTTCCCTTCAAATTTTACCCCTAATCTCACACAATATAAACGTAAATAGTGAAATATTGTATGTATTTTTTTCGTAAGCTTCTAAATGGCTTCTAAGATCTTGAAACAATAACCGATCACTACAATCATATTCGCATTCAAACGATGGCTATCAAAGTACGTATACATTGAGTTGTCGGTTCGCATTGTGTTGCTGATCTCGCATACATTCACGGCATTCGACTGCCAATGCATTGGCTTGAAGGTGCTCCTCTACGTGTGATGCAGCACAAAGGAATTGTGGTGAGGAGCTGTAATAATAGGGAAAGCCACCTGTATTCAAATCTGAAGTTTGAAGGATATTGAAATAGATGTTTGTACACACGTCAGCACATCAACCTGTCAAATATATTCAATAATCTGGTGACTATCTATGCTTAAAAATTTCTTAAGATCCTTAACGATAAATCTGTACGTAGTAACTTTATTAGAAGTCGGAACACTACCTAAAAAAATATGTGTTAATCTCATATTAATTTTACATGACATACTTTAAAACAACTAATCATTTCATCGAAATAGATCATAACTATTGCCGCTTCTAAAATATTCAAGCAACAATTTTCTTCTAGTCTATAATTTAACAAACTTTTCAACTCCGTTCTATCGACACCTCGGTATAAAAATACTAAATCATTATGAATACTATACGACTCGTAAACTACTCTAATTAACTAACACGCTACGTTCAGTAAAAAGTTCATTTTAAAAGAGTTTAGTAGAAGTTTGTTTTACAGTTTGTGGTGTTAAACCGGAGTAGAACTTACTAGACGTTAAGGGGTTGTTTACAGTGCCACAGTACTGACTAAAAAGCAATAAAACGGGAACTATAAAGGTATCATCAAACCCAATAAAGCTTACTTTAATATTACCTGGATCTGTAGTACACTGAGTACCCTATTTGCAGGTCAATAAAATCAATTTTGCAATATTTCATCCATATCTATTTTTTGCAACTCAATCGGTTTGGTATAAAAGAGTTCTGCTAATGTCAGATCGCCGTACCATACAACTATCAAACTGAGGAAATTGAGATCGCACTCTTGACTCCTTGTGATACTTGAGTTTTAATTTGTGTCCTGGGTGTTAGTTACTGTTTTTTGTACAAATATTTATTCTGTGTTCGATGCAGGGTTTTCTTTCGAAAAGAAAGTCACAATCCAACAGAATAAGTTTACACAATTCGGTAATGAGACCTCCAGACAGATGACTTTTTTGTTAGCGTTCACGACAAAATTACATTGCAACTGACGAGTAATCCAACGCACGTGCACGATAATGTAATTTATTAACATTATTTATCTTCCAAACTGATATGAGAAAGGTCAATGGCATCAGAGTTGCCAAGTACTCCGAAAAAGGACATTTTAAACACAAAAGGCTGAAAAAGTACAGACGACTGCGGGTCAACCTACCCGAATCTGTCAAATTTTACCATTGGAAAATTTACCTTTCATTATTGCGATAAGGTGGAAAATGCAATGATGTCTTCATTGCATTTTCCACCTTATCCACCTTGACAGATTGAGGTACGTTGATGGCGTCTGTACCTACATCTAAAGATGGAGTTCCCGAGCCACCCACAGTGTAACACAAAATTTGATGAGCTATTACTGAATGAAAAAGGTGACTGACCTGTATTAGCCTGGAGTCCCCACTAACGGTGTATACTCCGTGGCAGTCGGTGGTGTCCTCGGGTTTGTCTGATGATGGAGACTTGCGCCAGCATGCAGCACATACTGCTACCAGCACTCCGCATAACGTTACACTGTTGAAAAACATTTGTTATAGAATATTGCCACTCGGTTGGACTGTAGTTATATTTTTATTACGAAGATTACCAAAGGTCTGATAGAAACTCATTCTCAAAGGGACGTCAGTTTCAGCTGAGATTCTCAATTGCTTGGCTTTACAAATGTTTTTAGTGCTTTAATTTTGGATACAACTTCAACTGCTGCAACAGGTGTTTCCAGTTCAATAATTGTCCAGAATGGGATAGGACCTTGATTACCTCAGAAGCACTATCATGGAATGTTGATTTATTGATGCCTCCTCAGAGGTTGATTAGTGTCAGTCAATCTACACTGATGACATTAAAATCACAACAACGTTAGTATTGTCATAAGGCTTGTTTGACGATTGATGATTAACGATGACGAAGAACTCAGATAGTTTGTGTCATATGCAGTAACTGGCTAATATATGTATGTACAAAATCTGAAACTGTGTAAAAGTCCTTCCACTAGAGACGCTTCGCATTGTACAGAACTAAAACAAAGTCATCAACTGCAAAAAACTTTAGTTCATCAAGAAAAAAACTTCGGAAGTCTACGAGGAAGAGTTTCCTCAATATTGCGAGATCCTCAGCTACTGGCGATAATAACAAAAAGTTTTGTTTCTAAGTCCAAATCTTAGAAACTACAACGTTGCGCCTTTGTACGACATCTTCGTAGTAAGGATTATAAGTTTTTCGTCTAAATATTGAACAGTAATTCATTTTTGATTTCATGTCTACATTATGAAAAGATCTGAAGTCTGTACACTGTAATTTGCATTTGCTGTTCAGTGCGCTCTCAATGTTAACTTAACTCCGTAATAACAATGTATTCTCAATAAATATCGGTATTTCAAGCAATAAGTTGAACTTATGCAACAAAATAACAAGAATCTACTAACAAAAACTACAAGTCAACTTTATTGACTTACAAATATTTCAACGATGGACTACCTAGAACATCTCTCAAGAAAATGGTTTAGAATATTCCAGATAACTCACATTTAAAATATCGCTTCGATAGACCTGGTACAAAAGACCGGTAAGAATAAAATATGTCTTAGCTTCGAAACTTATCGTGACTTGAAATTCCTTCCGCGAACCTGAAGGTTTTGTCTAAAGTGGGTCACAGATTAAATATTTTGTAAGCTATCAACCTCCCCCTCCTTGCACCTGGCTTGCGTCCCTCTCCTCATCAGTTTTGAGCAGATAAGCAACGATACTCAATAACTTGTCAGTCTTAATATGTGCTAAAATTTAACATCGCCATGTTCATATATTAGGGCGGTGCTGTAATTTTTTATGGGGTTGTATGTAGCACCCTGAGAGATTTTTGTTTACATATTATAAAGTAAAGGACCCGAACGGTAAACAAAAACAAAATCCTAATGATGTACCGGTGTATCGTTAGGATGCCTCTTTTCCCCTGATGTTTTGTTCATTAAGATCACTGAATAACAGCACAATCCAACACAAAATTTAAATCCTTAACATCTAGCATCTAATAAGAGCCGAGAAATTTAATTTTTCAGTACCTTCACTTGTAAATTAATTCCGACATCGGTAGATTACAGGGGGAGATAAATCGGGCGCGATCAGCCCGCGATGCCTTAATTAACATCACTATCTAAACTATATTATGTTTGTGTAGGTGTGTGAGTCTGTGTACCTATGTGTGTTTAATGTGTAAACTGTGGGGCTTCATACTCTGCATGGTTTCGTTACAAGACTTGTGTAAAAAAATGACAAAGCTCGCGTTGATTAGATTTGTTATCTTGTAGTCACGTTTTCTAACGTTTTAGAAAGTTCGTTACTTGAAATTCCACATTGCATTTAAAGCTTAGTAACAATAAATAAATAGCTTCAAGTGAACAAGGTCCTATAAATGAATACCAGATCTGTTAAGCTGTTTTATACGTTTTCAAAAATATAAGCTCTTTAGCACCCTATCGTCCACCAGTTCATTTTTACGGGAATAGACTCCTAATAAGGCTATATAACTGGCTAAATAAGAAAGGGTACAATCCTGTCTCATCCCATGACAAAACAAGCGCCATGTTAAATGTCAACCCTCCCTTATAATCACATAAACCGCGATAACTAATAAAATAGTTCCGAACCAAACTATGCCAAATAGTTTCATAAAATTATTAGTTATAATTAACTGAAACTGTAAACAATGCTGGAACTGAAGTAGGTATTCAATTTGAAGTGTTCAACTTCCTTGCGAACCTTCCCGAAATAACTTTTAGTTTCGGCTCACTTTGTCGACCTTGTGTTATGTATGGGTTCTTATGTTATGTTCCTAAATTATAAATGACGAATTAAAAATTAGAGGCGAAGACTTTTTGTAGTCTTTAAATCACGATGAAAAGGTACTTGGAAATCGTTTCAAGAAAGCTAGGTGAAGCAAACCAGGGATAGTTTGTTTTAATCTCCCATTTGCTAGCACTATTTAGGTAAGTCCTTAAGCTTAAACTATTTATTTAAATACATCGTTCAAGATCATCCTTATTGCGAATAGAGATACTCAAGAAATAACTATAGTTACCCACCAAACTAACGTTATCGTGTTATTGTTTCATTACGTTAAATGATACAAATTAATTGCAACAATTATCCTCTTAATCTGCAATAAATTGCTGGTCTTCGCGCCCGAGCTAGGGAACTACAAAATGGATCCGTTAAGCATATACCGTACGTATATCTTAATCGCCTTTATGGCTTTTACGCAGGAATAAAAGTTTCACGTATTTTTTCGACTTTTACCGTATATATCGGGGGAATACTTGTCAAATGTACGGAAGGCATCCATCTTTAACGCACATTTTGAATATATACAGCTCTATTAGCTTCTCCCTGCGGTTTCAGTCGCAGTCTAAAGGGATGCATCCTGAAATACATTTTAGTGGATGCTTGTTTACAAATAGAAGGCATAGACAGACAAACAATAAGCCAAGTGGCGTGGCCAAATGCGTGAGTGAATCACTCAGTATAAATTAACAAACATAGACATATCTAAATTAAATATATGTAGTCGCTAAGCTATACAATACGATACCGAGAACATGATATTTAAGCTCAGCATAAAGTTTAGTACAATACGTTTGAGCATTTTATGTTTTCAAGCAGATGTTTGTCAGTAACAGCTAGAAGTCAGGTTTTGTGCCAAGTTTATGGCAAGCCCATCTCCTATTTAATACTCTGTGAGGTACTAGTATTTTGAACATGGATTGTGAAATGCGAATACACTAAACGTTAACAGCTTAACTTCTAGTGCAAAACTGTTAATAAAGAAATATGCCATCACATTTAACTGATGAAAGAATAATCTTGAGTTATAATGAACCGGTACCGAAACCAATTGAAAGCCGATTTTCTTAGTTCTTGCCTTTAAACGTGGAATTAAAATAAAAAATACCTACGATAGCGATATATTTACTGCCAAAAATATATTCATAGAGCCGAACCCGAAATATGATAGTTTTTTAACGTAAAATGTAGCAGATGCTTTATTTAGAAAGATAGTGAAACCTACCAACTGCCTATAAATATCAGTTACCTACATTCGGCAGCCAATATCCAGGTCAGTTAAAATATCTTTCAAGTACTGATACTATGAATACTAAATATTTACCTATAGAAGTATCAACTAATAGAAGTATAAAATTTTTCAATAAGACCTAAATATATCTATACTAATATTATAAAGAGGTAAAATTGATTGTAAATTTGTTTGTAGGGGGTAATCTCTGGAAGTAGGTCATGAACCGATTTTTTAAATTCTTTCACCACTCGAAAGCTACATTATCCACGAGTGACATAGGCTATATTTTATCGGGGTACGGGCAGTAATTCCCACGGAACGCGAGTGAAACCGCGGGAAAACCGCTAGTTTATTTAAGAAGAGAACGTTGGTGGCATATAAATAGTTCTGCAAAATAGGTTTAAAAATAGAACTCATTCGATCACTCAGATGAGGCGGCAGTTATAAGGTTTCGCGTAGATATCGAATCAAGTCGATATCCATCAGCTGAAGTGCCGGTCGCAGTAGATATCACACGTCAAATTACAGACGTTTAACGTCCAACTGTAACTTAGTTTGACAAGACCCTTGCACGACACATCATAAACTATGTTTGGCAATAATGGTATTCGTGTGGACTGTAAATTATAGTAGTTTAGTATTCCCTTAAGGATTCGTCAAACTGAAAGCGTTTCGGATGTTATCCTACTGTATAATGACTTATCAGTCTCTTAATTAAAGCTTTTGACGTTAGAGAAAAACTATTGTAGTAGTAGGTATAGCCCAGTCTAGACAATTGTATTATTTACAGAATTTCTACCAAATGTCACAGACATACAATGTTACCTTAATAAATAATCAAGTAAGTACTTTATAACCCCGAAAGTTATTTATGAGAAGTCCGCTTAATCCAAAAAGATACTCTTACATAAAAATGTAATTCTAAAAGTCAGGGTCCCACCTGGCGAGTTACATCAAAATGATACACAGTTATCCCGCCTACCCCTTTATTTGAGCCTTTCGTAAATCCTTGGTTAGTTTAATTTGCCTTGGTGATAAAAATTAAAATATTTTTTAAGTTGTTAAATACTACATCATTATGCAGCCGTGTGACACCTACGTTGCTGTCAGTTGCCAGCTCCCGTCTCGAGGTAAAACCTAATATGTTAGCCTCCCTGCCTATATGATTAGAGTACTTATCAAACTTTTAAGTTTCCAAACTACCATAACTTTACATCTTCACCTTTAGATACGCGGCATTTCTGCTGTTACTTAGTTTCAGCATTCATATAGATTTCCATTACAGCATCGTATAGTTCATAAAATCTTGAAATGAACTAAAATTCAAGATCCATTATCGAAGATTTGAAATATGGTGGTGATGTCTCGTTATCACCATAAAGTTGTTACGAGGTACTCTTAACCCAGGCTTTACTACTCATACCCAGGTTATAGTTTAAATTACGGTTCAATCGCAATGAGTATGAAGCTTTTATGACATAGTATGTTATTCTGACCTCGCCTCATATAGGTTTTGATGTTGGTCTTTATATAAGTTGTTACTTCGCACCGCTAATTAGTAATTAAAATATTTAGTACGGAGAGATATTAAAATGTACGCTGGGTGCACTTTAGGCTGGTATTTTGCAGAGTGGCTTATATTTTTGCTATTATATTTTTTTATGAGGACAGTTGATAAATTCGAAACTTTTTTGAAATAAATAATTCCATGAATGTTTAACCGTCAATCTTACACTTCTAGGAACTCGTAGTTTGTAATTATCTGTTAACCATGAGCTGCTGTAAATCATCCATGTAATAAACCCACCTGACGAAAAATATGTTTATATTGTACGAGGAGGTCTCCGTGTGCACGACGTCGGGTTGCGTGTGATTGTAATAGTGCCTCGCGTGAGACACGGCCGCCACTGCGGCTAGTCGCTGCGAGCTGCCCATGGCCCAGCCGAGCGGGCTCCGCTGAGCGCTGGCAGCCCCCGCGCCCGCCACCAGACACCAGCGGCGCCAGCGAGCCACAACCGAACCACGCGGAGCCGCCTACGCGACTGCCGCCTCGAATTTCGTGCGTTCTTTATTTGAAAACTTTTTTCGAAGTTCCTTATTTCTCTTTATGGCTCTCACACCATTACTGGTACTATATTTAGCCTGTATTCATGGAGTTCACAAGGATTTTATCAGCTAGGCTTAGTTTTGAGCGAGTGGCTGTGGCACATCTGTAACAATATTTGGGGGATGTAGATTATATTTATGGAAAGTTCTTGCATGCCGAGGTTGTGACATTTTCGCTGAAATACTCCGAAATATTTTCAACTTTCTTATCACTGATTTTATTAACATGAACTACAGTATTTATTAAAGTTCAGTTGCTCTTTAATGTAGGAAAAATTTAGTAGGTATCTCGTATTATGTACGCATGTCACTATACGAGCTACGCGGCGTAGTAGTTTCGTAGCGGAATATGTAATTTTAGTATTGTACTTATTACCCCTATTTTTTAATGACACAGAAATTGTTCACTTGTAATTAAAATATCATTAGAGTCTCCTTCTTTTGTGTGGTGAAGTTTATTTATTTATTTTACTTTACTTTAAAAAATAATAAATGTTTGAATGTGGATTGTATGTACAGTTAATCGCTTTGCTTTGATCTTTTTTTTTATCAGTTAGATAAACGTAAATGTAATTTTATGCACCTACATTTTAAAATGTTTAAGTAATGTTACCAAAATCAGTTGCATAGTTAATTTAATATTTTCTAAAGTAAAAATACATGTCGATGAAAAATAGCGATAAGTTATTTCCGTACAAGTGTAGCATTTCAAGTTAAATTAATTGACAACACTAACATGATAAACAAACACCTCATTTCTTTACGCAATTAACTCCAAAACTGATAACATACCTTATAAAGTTCGTCAAACTGTCTGTAACCATCTATCGAGAACTTGTTATTTATCAATAGCACTGCAGTTCACAATAATTCAATTTAAACACGGAACACATCGATCGCGAACGAAGTTTCAGCTGCCGGGGCGGACGCGACACGCACCCCCAACGTCACAACGTGGAATGAGCCTTCGCTTCTTCCAACCCCAGTGTTTGCGAACTTTGACGAGCTTTGGCCAATGTTGGCGCCCAACATCGCTCGTAAACTTCCCCCAACTGTTATTATCGGTTTTCCAACTACATCTGTGTGCGGTTTGTTTGCACTGAAAATAGCTATTTCGGTGATGTGCTACGTTAATTTTGTGAGCTTGATTGTACGTACTTATTGAATCCGGTTTTATAGTTTTGTGAAGTTTACATAAGTGCTGTTTTCATTTTGGATGTGTAGATTATCTCCTAGAGTATCTTAATACTTCTAAACAGTATATGATACTTCTAAACAGTATATGATACTGTACTTAACAGTATCATATACTGTTTAGAAGTATTAAGTAGAATTGACAAGAGTTATAGTAATTGCTACAAGTTCATCCTGACATGTCATCTGAATATGTAGAGCCCAAAACGCAATCTCCCTTTCACGCAATAAATAATTGAAGAATTAAAGCATCCGCTACGTGCGATAACACGTAATTACGTTTGTCTGAACACAGACTTAGCGGATACGCGACGGCAAAAGTTAAAACAAAAACATTCCAAATGCCAATTAAGTCCAACGTTGGGTCCAATATTAATGACATTAGCGGTCCAATATTGGGTCTTTCCCGTCACTCCCTCGACCGTGTTCGTCCCGTCACGCCGCCAACAGGTTCGTACAATTCATTTATTGTTATTTGTCACGCGAATTTACACCTTATGTCCAACGTATTTTCCTCCACAAGGCCACTCGTTGACATTTCATTTTTTTGTTTATTTTTTATCTGTTCCTCTACGCGGGAAATGACATGTCATGAACAATAATAGATGATAAATTATATTTATTTAAATGAAGATAGATGTATTGCATCGGTACGCCTTCTGAATTTAGAATGATGCATTGCTGTTACTGAAATTTTTATCTACTGAAAACGTACATGTCATTGTGTACAATATCGACAAATATTTTATTAATTTGTTAATGAATCAAGACCAAGAAAAATGTTTTTCACACATTTTTCTTGAAACTTGATACGAAACGACGAAGTTATAAAACCTGTCAAAACAGCTTTAATTAACTTCTAACAAGTTTAACCTTTACTGAGCGGGTAAACCGAGTTCAAATTGAAGCGCACGATACCTATTTAACCGGACAACTTAATATAGATAAGTCTTTATGGTTGGCGTGGATGTCAGTCGCGCTTATTGATTTTTGTGGGCGTCATGGCGAACGAAACCATCATTGGCTATCTACACCATAACACCAACGAGTGGGTCGTATTTATTTAAATTTTTCGTTAATTTTCGGAATTTTCGCCTGCGCTTTTGATGGTAAATTGATAATCGGATTATGTGCATGTGACGTAGATACATTTAATTTTTCAGTAGAACTTGTTCACTGCTGAAATGAACATTAACTTTTTCTTCTGCATTCTCTACATATAAGATTTTTAAATATATTAAATTTGTCAGTAAGAACATTTATGTATGTTTGACATCATGACATATGAGTATACTGGTAGGATATAATTTATTTACGTTAAAGGGATTGACGGATGAGTCTGAAATTCTTCACGTAACTCATTTTGGGGCGGCCCACACCCGCGTTTACTAGGGGAGCATGAGTCCCAGGAGATGTTACCAGACCTTAGACATAGGCACCATATGACGTATGCAACCTACATGCTGCTGCTTGAATACGCAAGTCATCTTTACCAGAGCTTAAGTTCACTTTTCTGTATACTTTAAAATCAAGGCCCCAAAAATAATCACCGTGTTGATTTTCTTTTAACTTTTTTCTTATATTTTTATCAAAAGAATGTTACGTTAAAAATAACATTATCAGTTGAGAAATGCTAATAAAATGCAAGGAAGTGAAATCGATCATTTATTCCCTCAAGACTGCTGCTGCCCAGTACAGCATATACCCCTTCTAAACTTTCTCCAACGTTCCACCTTTTGCATCTAGTCCAAAAACTTTGCCCTACTAACTATATTCAACGAATGTACAATACGTCTGCCGATTTGTGGTTTCCATTCGAAGACAAGACCTTACTTGGGTAAACGTACTACTTTATCCGATCCCCACTTAATTCTGTAAGCTGATGCATGAAGCATAAATAATGCAGTTTTAATATCTTCTGACGATGTAAAAATCTACGGGGATGTGTCGGAATTTAACAAAGTACGTAGAAATATGTTACAGTCAAGCCAAACAAATGTTTCCAGATTTCTTGTTCTTGTTTTTTTATATTTGTTTATTTTTGAGGAAAGTTTTGAGCATGAATGTTGATGGATATTGTGGAAGGTGACGATCAAAGAAACAATGGATGGATTGTGTGAACGTCGATATGGCTAGGAAGAATGATACTTGTGAGATGACGGCAGATAGAAGAGTATGGAAGAAGAAAACGTGCTGCGCCGATCCCAAACAAATTTCGATAAGAGCAGGAACATACATGATGATTTATTCACATTTATCGAAACTCTTTAGTGACTTTATTTTCAGAACTTCATACAAACTTATATAAAAAACAGTCAGCGTATTATGTTATTCTGTAAATCCTAATGAACACGTGATACAGCATCTATTCAAACGTCCGTAACTCCTGGTCAGTCTTATGGTAATTGAAACGCGAAACCAACGCATTCATTAAAACAAAAGATAACTACAGACACACGTATAAATTCATATATGTGTATCTGTAGTGCCTTTCCATAATAATGCGTCAGATAACTTGAGGTAAATATTTTCCTGGATAAATAACAATAGAAAGAAAAACAACTTGTCTCGCTGTTCATTCAGTTCCTAGAAGAAATGAAATTAATATCATATAGATATCCTAGGCCAGGTTCGAACCTAATCTATACTAATGTTATAAAGCTGAAGAGTTTGTTTATTTTACGCGCTAATCTCAGGAACTACTGGTCCGATTTGAAAAATTATTTCAGTGTTAGATAGACCATTTATCGAGGAAGGTTATAGGCTTTTTATCCGGGTGCGCCGAGTAGTTCCCACGGGACGCGGGTAAATCGCTGGCAGAAGCGAGTATTAGATATGTATTTATAAATTTTCAAGTCGATCGATTCTGCTGTTTTACAATATAAAGTTTGCAGAAAACTACATTTCATCAATCGACAAGAATAGTACGTGAATTATATTATGTTGATATTCCATTTAAATCTCGTGTAGTCATACATTTAGCTGCTCTGTATATATCTAAAATTAATTCAATGCAATACACTGCAACAGACTAAAATTAGTAACGCAATCACAGACCTATTCGTATTCAAAACATTTTATATCGATAACTAACTGATTGTAGTGAAGTCGATTCGACATGCTAACTTTGCTTATCTCACCATCGCAAAAAAGTTATAGAAGAAAAAACTGTATTAATATGCCACAAGTTACTCGATTCCTTTGTAGAAGTTCTTATGACGATTCTGAACAATGAAGGTCTATTTATCAAGAGAGACTCTTTGTAGCCAAAATTCCAAGTAAACTCATCTATATGACGTCATCTGTCATGTCCGAGCCTCGCGCCCTCGTTGCACTCGAGAAAAAAACTAAGAAGACTCATAGCAAGGCACTGTTGAATAACGAAGTTTAGACCCTCTTGGGCTGCAGATTTTTCGGAAGACTTAACTCGAACCTGGTAGACAATTGGCCCAAGAAGGAGCTATAAGTGCAGTGGAAGAGACTGTCAGAAATTGATCTACCCTCTTTTTACCAATAGACCAGCCTCCTATTGCAAGAGTTTAAAATTAACTCTACTAATTTAGCAAAACAGTTGTGCTTTAATCGTCATAGAAACACTCAGTTTCAGACGCCAATGATTGACAGATAATACAATAGAAAACTAGTCAGAATTAAAAAAAAACTATGGCGCTATCTGAGAGACAGCTATCTAGGACTTTATCTGGAACCTCTGAAACTGGAACTACAAAGACTTTCTCTAGAAATGCCTTCGCAATAAACACGTACGTAGTCATGTATTGAGTGGACCTTCTGCACGTAACATACCTTTACTGTGTATTAGGGCTGGCCGCACCCTTATAATGTTTTATGTAACGACACGGTGAACACAAAGGCTTGGCGCTGATGTGACTACATAAATCTCGTATTACCGCAATCTACGCCGAGATAATGTAATAGCGGGTTATAGCCGCTATTTTATATGTATACTACACCTTTGAACTATCAACCGCGTTGTTTAAACTTACCGAAATGATGGGACGGGTGTATTCTTCACCTAACGTGATACAAATGTATTTATTCAACATTTCATCAATGACGATAAAAACGTAAACGGTAAAATGAGTGAATTTTCATTTTACCGTGAAACCGTATTAGAGTTACTTGCGCATTTAATTTTTGATTAAATCTGGTAAAAGAAATACGCAATTTTTTAAATAACAGGACAGTAGATATAAATAAACAACGATTCGTGTTGCTCAATACGGATAATACTTTTAGACGTAAGCCAATACGTCAACCCCATGGAATAATGCTACCGGACACGAAGAGGCATTAAACTTTTAACAAATACTAGGAACGCCAGTGTTAATTATACCAGAAAGTATTGTTAGTTTAAAAATTGGTTTGGAATTGTTGTCAAAAATAGGACACAGGCGTACTTAATCCAGTAATACTCTCTCCGGAATATACAATACTAGTTTCTGCCAGCGGTTTCGCCCGCTTTCCCGTGGAAACTACTGCGCGCACCCGGATAAAAAGTAGCCTATAGCTTTCCTCAATAAATGGGCTATCTAACACTGACATATTTTTTCAAATCGGACCAGTAGTTCCTGAGATTAGCTTACTAGCTGAGATGAGAAACTCTTGAGCTTTATAATATTAGTAGGTATAGATTTTGTTTTATGGCGTATTTCATTTTAAAAAGAATAACCGAATAGCGTCATAATTTTCAAAAAATATAATTGTGTTATCGAGCTTTCGGCATATATCCCGACCGTTGCACTACAAACATACTTACGCCATATGGCCCAGTTTTCATCTTGCTAACAAAAAAGTAAAATCTGTCTGTATATATAAATTAGATAAAGATTACAAGAGCATATATTACTAAGTACATAATGTAGTGCGGTTTACATAATGCATGTCAACGACTCAGGCCGACGACACCCGTGCGTCACGCGAGCCAATTTGCTAGGTTCAAGCAGGGCTGTCAGGTATCCTAATAGGTAATACTATACAGGTATCAGGTGACTTATGACGTTTGTAACCCTTTCACACAGTACTGTACAGATTTGGATGAAATGTGACTCAAAACCATACTCTAGATTAAAATATAACGTAAAGTAGTAAAAGTAGATGGACGATGAACGTATAGAACTAAATAGGCAAGCAAACAGTTCCAATAAATATTATTAAAATATCGTTAATTTTCAAAGTCAAAGTCAAAGTCTTTATTATTTGTAAAACATAGGTATACAAATGTTCAGATCTTATAAATAAGTACAGTGCGCTATGTTTTGTCTATGGTGAGACGTACAAATATGGTTTGGACTAAAACAAGGCATAATAATATTGAACTAAAATGAATACATAATAATTAGAATTAGAATGCAATACTGAAATAAACATGAAAGTTAGTCATTTAGGAACTCATCAACCGTGTAATAACATTTTTCAATTAGATGTCTTTGTAAAATTTTCTTAAATTTGTAGACAGGTAACATTTTAATTTGGTCGGGAATTTTATTGTAAATTCTTGGGGCGACGCCAAAGAAACTTTTGTGCATAAGAGATGTTTTACACTTTGTGTGACATAGTTGATTTATATATTTAGCACGCATAGGAGTTTTTTTAACATCTGAAAGTTTAATGAACAAGTGTTGATTAGTTTTAACAAATAGTGCCGTTTCGAGAATATACAGTGATGGTAGTGTAAGAATTTTTAGAGATTTAAAAAAAGGTGCACAACTGTCTGTCACTTTTAGTTTACACATAGACCTAATACATCTTTTTTGCATCCTAAAGATAAGTTCTCTATCACTGGACTGCCCCCAAAAAACAAGCCCATATCGTAGAACTGAACCAACTAGTCCATGATACGCTGTTAACAGCGTTTCAATATTTACGATTTTTGACAACTGGAAGAGTGCATATTAGGGTGGGTCACTCTAGTATGGAAAAAAATAAAAGTTTGTGAATCAAATTGTAATAGTAATATTATGTTGTAGTGTACTATAAAAAGTCGTTTTAGCTAAAAAACGGATAATTGAACATACATCTTCAGCCCGCGCATGCGCTTCAAAATTATTCATTTTTCAAAAAAGACACATATTACTAAATGTCATAGTTCTTTATTAGAAATTACTTAAAAAAATATTAAAACGTAACAAATATTAAGAGAAAGACATATATTAACATTTGAAACAAAAAAACTTAAAGAAATACTTATAAAAAGCTATAAAAAATTACTTATTTTTATACAAAAAATCCTGCCTACTATCGAATTTCGGCATAATTTTCCTCGAAGC
>NWSH02000210.1:3566046-3587140 GCA_002382865.2 Heliothis virescens
CGCGCGGAGGCGGCGGCGCCGGACGTGTACCTGCGGCTGGACACGCAGCGCGCGCGGCTGCTGGCGCGGGGGGTGCGCGCGGCGCCGCTGTGGCCGCGCTGGTGCTCGCACAACCCGCACGCCTGCCTCTAGCGCCGCACCAACGCACTAGTTACATAATAAAACGTGTTACATAGCTAGGCTGATCATGTATGTGATAAGAGACTGTAACTTATTCAAATGTATCGATGTGTGAGACGAAATGTCGTAACGAGTGTTCGCGAACGTAAGAGATCTGTTCCGCTGTGGATCATAATATAGAATCACTTAGGTGTTTGAATTAATTCGCATTTTATAAAGTGTTGAGCTTCTCTTTTTCTATAAAAGTTGCTTTATTTCTGTAATCAATCGTTTTATAATAAAAGTTACATTTTTGTGTAGATGAATCTTAAAATCGATTATTGAAGTTTGTAAGTGAAATTATGGATAAGTTAAAATTAAGTGAAATTGTTTAATTTGAAAATTATTTGATCAGGGCTAGTGAACTGTGGTAAGAGGTACCATATTGGACTCGTACGCTGTAACTGTAACGAAACAATCCAGAGAGTTAATAATGTTCAGGTGAATGTGGCTCAATGTCACTTGTAATGTGCTTACCTATTCTTTAAAAACCCTCAGTAGCTTTAAACTCACTTACATACGTTGCCAATTTGTTAATTTTACTAGTGCTAAAGGTAACTAATATTTTTAAACATTGACTAAAACGCAACAACACAAGTAACAATATTAAGTTTGCCCAACTGGTGAAAAGTGATAAGAAGAAAACAATGTTTGCAAACAATTTAACGTCTCAGAATATTCAGTTACTTCGCTTAATTCTCATGTGACGTCACAAACCTGGACTTAACAGAATATCCCGAAAGTTGAAAATATTTTCTTACATTTACAATTTTAATAAAATGGCAAATGGTGTATTCTACATTTTTCACTGACAAAAATTAAATGTACTCAAGTTACGTAAACGCACACGCTATTCACAATCATTACTGAAAATTTAATATAGAAAGTTAATAGATGCATAGAAAGTGTAATAATTTGTATGTTTGTGTTATTGGTGAATGTTAATCTGAGTAGCGTAGCTTGTGTAACTGTTTTCGTTTTTATAAAACGTTTAGTTGTTGATCCACGACAAAAATAATACATTAATAATACGTTTGATGTATGTGTTGTGGTCCAAATGATAAATTGCGCCTTATACATAATGTCCGGTCATTATGAAAAATGCCCAATCTGAGAGAGCAATTTAATAATGATCATTCCAATAATCAAATTGACCGGGCATTCTACATATTGTACTTCGCCCTTTGGGCAGGGTAGGTAATACAAACAAATTTAATTAGCTTGGAACGTCATTGAGGTAAATTCAGTTTTTTGCAGCAGGGATGATTTCTGCCACGGCTCCGGCGCTGCGGGGCTCCGGCGGTCCCACGCGAGTTTATCGTCGCAGATAGCTTTAACGCTCACCACTGCAGCTTCGGCTTGCTGGCCGGCAACGCCGCGGCAACCTCAGCCGCGGTGGCGAGTGTTACAACCACCTGCTCCTCAACTCGCGGCCCGCCTCACCCCTACGCGCCTACGCGATTTTGAATTACACTCTAGGGGTAGGGCAAACAAGACTGCGTGGAGACGGATTTACAGCAATTCGTTTCTGTCATTAAAACCTAACTTTCAGCTAATGTTCTAGGATATATATTTTTTTTTCGNACGCGCCTACGCGATTTTGAATTACACTCTAGGGGTAGGGCAAACAAGACTGCGTGGAGACGGATTTACAGCAATTCGTTTCTGTCATTAAAACCTAACTTTCAGCTAATGTTCTAGGATATATTTTTTTTTTTTGGACAATTCGCTTACAATGCAAAACTAAACACAAACAATAGCGCCCGTCGCACGAGCTGCATGCTGAATAGCGGTCACCGATTGGTCAAACCGTGTCACGCGTTCTTCCCTCCCCGCACCGCGTCAAATTTAGCTTTATTATCAAATTGCCCAAATGTCATGTAGCAATATAATAATGACCGTGCAATGTGATAAATAATGAAGTTTAGATAGTAATTAATCACTCAGCCCGATAGAGCTAGACATTATTCATAATGCTCGCACATTATGAATAATGCCCGCATTAATCACCTGGTCCATAACATATGCAATCAAAAGAGTTTATAATAAGATCCTTTCCTACATAGGTACAACTCGATAAAAATTAAGGCCAATAATATATTTTTAAATTGTTTGAACAGAAACTGATTCTAACTATCGTATTTTACAAACCTCATACAAACTACTTATACATAATAGAGGTGCGTCCTGCAAGGGCAAATCGACGCGAACGCGATGCGAAGCGGTCTGAAACGAATTAAAATATGGACGCTGCCGTACCGCTTCTCGTCACGTAGGATATACGTAAAAATGGACTGATTGTTTTATCGCGTTGCGCCGCGCCTCTTCGCGTTCGTATCCAGATCGCTGACATAGGACGTACCGTGAGTACTTTACATACTGTTTTTAATGACATCGTGGATCCTGCGATAACAGTGTATTGTTTAAATAAATGACGATCTAACTCATCAGAAATCTAATATATTTTTACATTATACACATTTAACAATTATTTTTCTAATTTCATTTTAGAACTGCAATCATAATTTAATTTACTATTGAGATTTTTTGTAAATAGATCGATTATTTTGTATATTACGATTACAGTTATGATTTTATTTATTTAGTAGTTAATTATAAATTGATATTGATACGATTTTAGTTCTGACTGGCTTGTTAACATTTTGAGTGACTGAGAAAATAAGGGTCAAGGCACACTGACATAGTAAAAACTTTTTTTAGTCTATGTTTATAGTTGTTATGGTTCGTACGCTGTGTAATGTTTAGGCTATTAATACGTTGTCGTCGTTGTTGCTTCTGGTCGTCAGTGCACTTTGAGCCTTATCGGCAGCAGTGGATGTAAATCTCACACAATGTGTCAACTTTTAATATAGGTACTGAAGATAAAATACACAGCCACAAATGTAGCAGTAAGGTACCATGCAAACCCGCTCTCAGTTCACGAAGTTAGTGGTCACGCCTACAGACTATTGTACGATGCAGCATATAACTTCAGAATAACTAGATAATATGTTATGTAAGTTCGCCAGTAAATCCTCACGACTTGTGTAAGAGATAGACGTTAGTTGAACGCATTGTGTCAATGAACGAGACTTCATTCCCCCGTTAAATGTGATGAGTAAACTGGCACAATTTTGTACATTTTGTATGTAATGTTTGGTGCTATAGTGATTTTCGTGGTGTACTTCTATGAATTAAAGAAAAATATGAAAATTATGATGGATTTTTATTCGATTTTTACTTGGAATTATTGACGAAATGTAAAGTTTTGCTTTCAATTGGTCAGAATAGGACCCTACAGTTGACAGACACGATAGCCCCGGACTGTGATGTAATATTGCTAATTTCGACTAATTTAAATAAAAAAACAAGGCTTTAAAAAAAAGCAATAAATTAATTTATTTATTAACAATTTCGTTCACAAATCAAATTTCATAAAACTACTTCCACAGTATAAACATCTTAACAGTATGGAAACTCGTCATACTTGTCGTTACACTTGTTATTTTGGAAAAAATCCTTTTTTTATGAACTAATAGAATCAGTTAAATATAGGTCATCATTATGATAACCTATTTTGCAGAATCCGAGATGGTAGCTATTTATTTAAAATCACATCCAAAAATAAAGAGGTTCTCAATCAGGAGTTAAAAAAACTGCCACTCAGGCGGTGGGTATAAAAACTATACAATACAATAAAAGGTATTAACACAATCCTATACATAAATAAAATATTAAATTAACGTAAAAAACCTTCAGACGGACTTGGCATTTGACTAAGTTTCCGTACTGTCAAATATTTATAAATACACTAATTTATTTAGAGATAAGTAGTACTACTTCTTCCTAAAAATATTACTCAGTCTTCTGCTTCGTGGGGTTCCCTGAAACACAAAATATTATATTTTAAAACACATCACAATATTATTCACAAATGAATTTGAAATATTTGTGAAATTTTATAGCTTTCTAGCTGGCCCGCGGTTTTACCCACTTACAATTTAATTTCATGTGGTAAGGAAAAATATAATAATATATTTATATAAATACTCACTTCGGCGGTATCGTTTTTGGAGGATCGGAATAGCGACCGGATCCGGGACGGAGTGCTAGTCTTGCGGGACGGCTGCGGCTCCGCTTCTACACGCAACGACTCGCGCAGCTCCGAGTCCTGAGAACAACGGATATTGCCAATTAATGAAAAGACAAGATTGTACAACACCGAATAGTTTGCAGAACGTGAGTCAAACAGGAATATTCTCTAAAATGCTTATTTCTTCTAATAAAATCTTTCTTATTGTGTGTTTTAAGATTGAAATACATATATTTATCAATATGGAGGAACATCCCTAAAACACCAATGACCGGTTCGTTCCATTATTCTGGTTCCAACATCAAAAATACTTTATAATATAAATCTTATAAGACGTGTTAATATAAATGTCAATAACGAAATTGCATATACTCACAGTAGCGGACAGCCTGCCGGCCTGCTTGCTGGGTGTGGGCGGGCCGGGCTTCTTGTACGCGGTGATGCCGACCTCCTTGCGCTGCGTCTTCGTCTCCGCCGCGCCCGCCAGCCCGATACACTGACATATTACAATATTATTTATTTATATAATCAATTATAATGTTTCACAAGTTATTTATGTAAACTAACAAGATTAAGGGCCAGTTCAAAGGTTCCAGATAGTTCTCAGACAGATAATGCCATAGAAATGGTTTTATTTTTGACTACATTTCTCTGGAACTATCTGTCAGAAAGGTATTTATATTATCTGTAAGAACCTTATCTGGAACCTCTGAAACTGGCTATAAAGGTTGTCATATCGTACCTTAATATCCTCCTCGTCGACAGCATGTGTGAACTGTGTCTCGGCGGGGTAGGAGCTCTTGAGATGCGGCGGACACAGCGAGTTGCGCCAGCGCAGCTCCGACAGGCGCTGCCCCGGCGCGCCCGACTCGCGCTGCGCCGCGCCGGACACTGACTCGCGCCGCGGCGTCGCCGACAACTCCTTCAGCCAACGGTTGTCGAACACCTCGCCTTCTTCGTCTGACATGTGAAGACCGCGACCCTCTGGAAACGGATATTGGTTATAAAGATTCTCTCCCACAAAGTGGTACATATGTCACACGTGTTGATGATGTTAATTACCTCGTCTGGTGGCGTTGTTGTTGACAGGTAGAGATCGCAGCGAGTGCGAGTCGGAAGGACGCGCTGGCTCCTCTTGGAATGGGACCAGACCGGACTGCAAACGAAATATAGCTGTGTCATGTGTTTATGTTGATCAGAGTATTGTTAGCAAGGGAACGAGTAGGTAGTGCGGTACGTACGGAGTGCACGTGCTGCAGCGACATGAGGGAGCCGGAGCGCTGCTTGCGGCGCAGCCAGTCGGCCTCGTCGCGCTGCAGCAGCAGCTTCTCGCCCACGCTCCACAGCTCGGAGGTGAGGCCGCGGATGTGCTGCTCGTAGGCGCGGGCGGACTGCGCCAGCCGCCCCCGGGCTGCCGCCAGCTCGCGCTCCAGCGCCGCCACCTCCGCGCGCTGCTTCTCCTTGAACACGCCGATCTGCTCCGTGTACAGCTGCTTCTGCAAGCACAGCACGCGTCAGCACCCCGCCGCACGCCGCATGCTAACGTATCCACTCGTGCAGCAGGCCATGCATACGTAAACATATACAAATATATTACCTTGGCTTCGGCTTCTAACTATAAGGCAAAACTACCAAAACCATCTCTCAATGAACACTAAGCGTAAAAACTAAAAATAAAACAAAAGCAAAACATTAAAACAATTTATTGAAAACAACATAAATTATTGACTTCACAAGTCATAACAGTATTCGGCCGGGCCGTCAGTTATCCATCATAAGGTAGCACCACCACACGACCTGGTATAGCAATATCAACAACAGTACGGGGAGGATACTGACCATTTTGTTCTTCATTCTGTTGAGTTTGTCCTCGTACTCGGCGCGGACCTCCATGACGGTGACCTGCTGGTCGTCCCGGCCCTCCCCCCGCGCCGCCCGCGCCACCTCGCCCAGCAGCCGCTGGAAGCTGGCGTCCAGCTCGTCCAGCTGCACCTCCAGCCCCGCGTTCTGGAAGCTGGCGCCGGCCAGCGAGGCGCGCTGGGAGTCGCTGAGGAAGGCCTGCTGCAGCTTCTCGGCCGAGATGGTCCGCGCCACGCAGCGCTCGTGCCAGCGCTGCAGGCCCAGCGCGCACTCCGCCAGGTCCTGCGCCGCGGCCGCGAAGGCGCGCTCCAGGCGGCACAGGGCGGGCGCGCCCAGCTGCCCCTCCAGGGTCAGCACCTCGCGCCGCACGGTGCGCTGCACCGACACCACCTTGCTCAGCTTCTGTGCGTACGTCTCCTTCACAGAACTGAACGTTTGGAAGCTCACAGACAGCTCCGTCAAAAACTTCTTCAGGTTTATTATCTCCGTCTCGTTGATCCTGTTCACTTCGGACAACCTGTCTCGTTCCTTTTGTAAAGCCAGCTGTTTCTCTGAACACTTCCTCAGATGCCTGTCTGTGGTCTCCAGAAAGTTCTCCAGATCTTCCATGGTAATGGTTCCGGCGCTGAGGCTGCGTTTCACTTCGCTATCGTAGTTGGAGTTGCCGAAGTTAGTGAGCTCCTTGAGTACAGTGTTGGTCTTTATTTCAGCGATTCTCTTGAGAATGATCGCTTGGTATTTCGCCGACACCTTAATTATTTGAGTGGCTCTGTTCTCAGTGACGCTCATTTTGTTCACCTGTTTCTTAAGATCAGCGATCTCGTCGTTCTTCTGGTGCACAAGTTTCTTGAGCTGAGTGGAGAGCTGGTGGCAGTTCTCCTTGCTAACCTCGAGCTCTTTGGTGACGTCGAGGAGTTTGGTTTCGGACTCGGCCATCAACGTCTTGAGGTATGTGACGTCGCTGTTGAGCGTGGTGATCGTGCGGTTCTTGTCCTGGATGATCCTTTCTAAGTCTGAGATGGTCTTTAAGCTCTCCGTGGAAGAGTGTGTGATGTCTGAAGATGTGTTATCTACCTGATGTTGGAGGTCGCGGTGCTCCTTCTCAGCGTGACCTGAGTGCTTGTGGCTGGAGGTTCTTTCTTGGCTTTGCGCTGCAACTGCGAAAAGTACACGTTATTTAATAAATACATTTGCACCAGAATCATAATTTCCCTTTGTCTGTCAGTCTAGTCAATTAGATAGCTAAATGAGTCGTTTAGATTAAATGATTAAGGGAGCCGGAAAATGGTCATGCTATTGATGTGTGAACTGCCACTCAGAAATAAAAACGATAAACCTTAAAAAAAAACAGTACATACATGTCTCTCTATATCCAATAGCCTTTATAAGCTCTGCATTCTCCTTCTTCAGAATATGCAACGCTTCTCTCTCAATATTCAATTCCTCTAGATTATTTTTCAATGACTTAATAATCTTAGTTTTTTCTTCTATTTCTTTCTCTAATACATCTTTTTCCTTACTAATTTTAGATACGATTGCATCTTTAGCTTTAGATTCCTCTTCACATATTTCAACTTTAGCTTTCAATGTTTCGAGTTCTTTTTGTAGCTCAATAATTTCTTTCTGCCGCTCTTCGAGTTGCATTTCAGCTTTATCGTGGTACTCTTGTAGGATCGCGCATTTGTTGTTCAAGTATAGTTTATCGTTGGTGACGTCATCACCCAGCTTCTTGTGCTGCTCCTGAGATTCTTTGAGGAGCTGTTCTAATCTCGTTATTTCTGAAAAGCATAAAAACAGTATTTAGTACTATAACTACTAAAGTTATAAGGTGTAGTGGTCAATTAGTTTGTTACATACCAGCTTTGTTTTCTTCAATAATCTTAACTAAAGTCAGCTTCTCATTATTCAATTTAGCAATATCTTCTTTATGAGTAGAAATAGTTGTATCTAAATGGCTAATTTTAGTTTTAAATTCATTAACATCAGTCATCAAGACTATTTTCTCTTCTTCTAATGTATTTTTGTCCATTTCCAATAGATTAATTTGATCTTGAAGTAAATAAGCTTTTTCTTCAATTTCTTCGATGTATTCAGTTTTTTCTTTCAATGTAAGTTCTAAGTTTTTATTGGTTTCTGTTTGTTCTTGTAGAGCTTTAGTTAGGTTATCAATTTCTGTACGAAGTTGTGTATCAACGGCGTCCTCTTTCAACTGAAGGTCACTATTTCGTTTTTCTAACGACACCATGTCTGAAAATAAGCATACTCATTTTTATATCTATAATTTAACTTTAGCTTTAAACATTTGACTTAAATAACCACTTACCAAGTTTATACTTTTGTATTGTGCCTTCCAAAATAATCTTATCTTCCTGCAATTGCTTCAATTCGATCGTTTTCTTCTGCAACTCAGTTATAATTTCCTTGATTCCTGTCACAAAGTTTTCTTTTATTTGTTTGAGGTCTTTGTCAAGTCTCAGTTCAGCAATTTCTTTATACACTGATTCTAATTCAGTTTCTTTCTCAATTAATTTTGTTTCTAAATTCTTCACTTCGTTTTCTAATTCTCCTTTTTCGACGCTTACTTCTTTTTTAATCTTATCTTTTTCGAGTTTGACTTCTGCTAGATCTTTGAATAGTGTGTCTAACGTTGCATCTTTTTCCTGCAACTTAGTTTCAAAATCTTTTTTCGTATTTTCTAGTAATTCAGTAATGTTTTTATTCTCTTCTTGTAACGTCTCGTTGGCTCGAGCATGTTCTGCTACCACGTTATTAAGAGTGACTTTCTGGTCCTCCATGATGGATTCCGTGACTGTGACCATGTTCTTAAGTATCTGTCTTTCAGATTCAAAGTCTTTCACCATTTTTTGTTGCTTTTGTACTTCAGCTTTGATCTCTTCTTCCAAACCTTTTATCACTGAAAGTAATTATTTAAAATTACGTGATATATAAGAGTATAATACAGTACATATAAGAGTACAATAAATGGTTAACTTAAGATACAAAAATATGAATGTACCAAACATGTTTCCTTGGGGGACACCCTCACTTGGAGAGAACTAAATATACTCAAATAGACAACAATCTTATGACTGAATCTTATATCTAAAAAAAACTGTGTTGCACAAACTTTTTTAGCCTACAAAAGTAGTCGACAATAAAAATACGGCATATTTAAAGCTTGTCAACTGTGTAGAAAGCTTACAATAATTCCATTAAAATACGAATTGTCAGTGTAAAAATTAAAATGAATTTGCTATACTGCCTACCTTCGCATTTTTCCTCAACAGTTTGCAATGCTCGATCTTTTTCTTTCCTTACAGTTTCCAGCTCTAAAGACTTATCTTTCAAATAATTTGTCAGCTTAGTTATCATAACATTTAAGTTATCCATCTGACATTCGTAAGTACTCTTCAGCTTGTCCGTCAAATCCTCATTATCAATTAGTTTTTCCTTCAGAGAATGGACTTTGAGTTCCAATTGCAGTTTTACATCATTGAGATCGTTAGTAAGAGACTGGTTCTCTTGCTGCAAAACATGCATTTCTCTTGCTTTTTTCTCAATCGTCGCGTTGTAAGTCTCATTTTGTTTTGATAATTCTACAAATAAATATAATAATACTAATATTATACAGAAGCGCAACCATTTTTAGCAAAGTTGACGATTGAATATAGGCGAAGCAGACCCCCTGGCTAGTTACAGGCAAAGAAAAGGCTAAGATGAAATAGAATAGAAGATTAGATAATAGTTGGAAGAAGTCAAAGTATCCAATTGAAAGATCCACAAGTCGCGTGGGATGGTTAATCAAACGAGGACATATAAATGTTTGAGAATTTTGCAGCTCTGAGAGTCCTCTGCAAATATGATCGCTGCAAAGTTCACAAAGAATTACTGCACACATCACGTAGCCGAACGGAGTTTTAAGAGGAGAAAAATCGAACATTGTGAGTGACATGCAAGATGTAAAGAGATGAAATTTGAAATAAAAAAAAAAAGTTCCTAATTAGAAATTTTTAGTTAGAGTCAAACGAGAACCAACTGGAAACATTCCCAATTTGAGATTAAAAATGTCTACATAATCAGCTACATAATCAGATACTCACCAATCTTATTCTCATTGACGACTTGCTGCAGCCGATTGACCTCCGTCTGCAACTCTATGAGCTGCATCTCCTTTTGTTTCAACACTTCCTTTAGCTCAGCCAGCGAGCTGTTACCATGTTCCAGTGCTTTCTCTAGATTGTGCCGCATCACCAATTCAGTGGTTAATACATTAGCAATGTTTATTAGAGCCTCGCACTTGCCACTGGCTTTGTCCTTATTGTCAGATTGCAGTATTTTTTGTAATGCTTCATTGGCTATTCCCTCTTTTTGTAAGCCTTGTACCAATTTGTCTAGACCAGTGTTTAGAGCTGTGGTTATTTGAGTGTTCAATTCTTCTTGATCTGAAATATAAAATTTTGGAGTAATGGTTCATCAGGGTATATTTAAAAGCTTCCATCAAAATGAGATTTAATGTACTTACTTTTAAAATCTGTTTGTAAAATATCCATGTCTCGAGTAACCTTCTCAAGCTCCGTTTGTACTGTATCCACCTTGGATTTATAATTTTCGTTTAATTCATGTAATTTTGTGATCAATTGATCTTTCTCTGTTTCGATTTCATCATGAGCTGACTTTTCAACGCCCAATGATTTCTGAAGTCCTTCTTTTTCGCTAAGTAACAACTCTTTATCAGCTAGCAGAACTTCTTGAATCGTTCTTATTTCCTGTAAGTCATGTTTTAGGGACTCATTTTCACTAAGCAAAGATTTATTTTCTTTGTGTAGGAGCTCGTTAGATGATTTCTCTGCTGTCAAGTTCTGAATCAACTGCAGTTTTTCTCCTCTTAGAACTTCGTTAGCTTCCCTCTCTTTCATGCACTGTTTGTCTAACAGACAGTGCTTTTCAATCAAATGGTCTATTTCTTTGCTCATTTCTTCTCTATTGTTTTCAACTTCTATTATCTTTTGCTCTATAAGATGTTTTTCCATTAAAAGATTTTCCTTTTCCTTCTCAGCTAGTTCTTTCGCGGATTTTTCTTCTACAAGCTGCTGCGTGAGACATTCTTTACTTTCCAATAGAGTTTCAGTCATTGCCACCTGTTTCAATAACTTTTCTTCAAGAGTTGCTGCTTCAAACGCGAGCGCTTTTCTTTCTTCTTCATAAATCCTTCTAACTGATTGTTCTTCAGCAATTTGCAATGTTAATATAACCTTTTCATTTAGAAGCTCTTTTTTGTCTGCAATAAGAACTTTAATCTCTTCACTTTGGTGTTCCTTTTCTGTTTGAAGACTGTCTCTGGCAGCCTTTTCCTCTATAAGCTGAGTTTGCAGAAGTTCTTTTTCTTTCATACTAACAGCATTAGTGATCTCTTCATGAGTTAGTGTTTCTACTAGTTTAACTACTTCGTCTTTGTTCTTGTTCTCAGCGTCTTTCATTTGTTGAGCCATTGTTTCAAGGTTTTTACCCAGTAGATCTCTTTCATTTTTAAGATCAGCAAGAGTTCTCTGCATTGCTGCAACTTCATGTGTTAAGTTGTTTATTAGTTCTTCTTTGGTCTCAATACTTCGTTTAGTATCGACCTTGTATATCTCTAAAGTTAATGTGATATTTTCATAATCTTTCCTGATAGATTCCAGTTGAACAGTTTGTACTTTAAGTTGCTGTTCCAACTTGTCTATAATACAATCCTTTTCTTTGAGTAATACTTCATGGTTGCTATTGTCCTCCTCTATAGCAAACTGTAGCTGTTCATTTTCCTTCCGCATTGCTTCCATTGTTTGTTTCTTACAATCATTAGCTACCTTGACTTCTTGTTGTAAATCATGATTCAATGATTGTAATTCAGTAATTTTCTTTTGTAAATCTTTGGTCTCAACTGTTTTCTGGTGAGCTAAATCTCTGATTAGTTGATCTTCTTTCGACAACCTCTCTCCAAGTAATCGGATTTCTGAAAAAAATAAATATTTTTAAGTTACACATGGTGTAATTGTAAAACACAAAATTAAAATGTGTTCTGTTTATGATACTGACCTTTACATTTTGCTTCCACGGTTTTCATCGACAATTCAAGTTCCATTTTCAGCTTGGTAATTTCATGGTTCTTGTCAGAGATCTCGTCATTTAGTTGAGAAGTGACATTTTCGAGGTGTGCGCACTGATTCTGATATTCTTTTTCAATTTTATTTTTGAAAGATATCTCTTCATTCAACTTAAGAGTCAAAGCATCTCTTTCCTTGTGGATTAGACTCATATTTTCTTTATCAATGTCTAAAGCCCTCTTGAGACTTTCAATTTCGTTATTGAGTGTATGAATTTGATGGTCTTTGTTTTTAATAGCTTTCCTAGAACTAGAGCTTAGTTCTTTAATGGTCTTCTCAGTGTCATTTAGTTTGCCCATCATTTTAGACATTTCTGAGTCGAAAGTCGTTTCAAGTGCTGAATATTTTTGTTTTTCTTTAGTCATGTTTTGATCCAAGCTTCGGATTGCTGAAATAAATAATTGTATTAGGACGTAATCAAGTTAACTACCAGGTTCTTAACATCACCGAGTTACTTACCTTTCTTATTCTCGTCAATGGTTTTGGTCATCTTCTCACACTCTGCCTGCAGCTGTGATATTTGTTTATTCTTTGCGAGTAGATCATTCTCCAGTTTAGCTTTTTCTGTATTTATTATTTCTATTTGACTCTGCAAAGACTTCTTCTTACCAGTCAGGTTGGCTATCTTGTGATTATTATACTCGATAGTCTCACTCTGAGCAGAGAGCTGCTCCTCCAACGACTTCTTAGTAGTCTCAAATGTGCTGTTAAGAATTTCCATGCTATTATTCTTGTGTGTGATCTCATTTGACATTTTCATCAATTCCTGATTCAGCTTCTCATTATCTGATTTCAACTTGTCGTTCGTATCTCTGGCTTCCTTCAAGCATAGATCCAAAGACTCTATAGTTCGCTCTTTTCCTGTCAATTCAATCTTAACTTTAGAACACTCTACATTCAGCTTATTCAACTCTTCAGACAAGTGAAGCTTAGCAGCCTGAAGTCTCTGTAGTTCCTCTTGATAGCCAATCTTATGATGTATCTCATCTTGTAATTGTGTCTGCAGGGAGTTTATAATAGCATTTTTCTCATCCAACTCAAACTTGAGCTTTTTAGTTTCCTCACTATAAGAA
Organism: Heliothis virescens; assembly: GCA_002382865.2. NCBI lineage: Eukaryota > Metazoa > Arthropoda > Insecta > Lepidoptera > Noctuidae > Heliothis > Heliothis virescens. The sequence goes on from NWSH02000210.1 coordinate 3,579,372, forward strand.
TTCTTGAGATTGTCCATATCCTTGAGTAATTCTTCGAATCTAGTAGTTTGCTTCTTTATGTCACCTTCCAATTGTGTTTTGCATTGCTCTATTTGTCTACAATGATCTTGCAAGCTGGCTACTAAATTCTTAAAATGATCGGCTTCTTTTAATACTGTTGAAATATTATGTTCCAGACTCTTTTGCATTGCATTCATTTCATCGTTTTTATCTTGTAGCTTGTTTTCTACTTCTCGTTTCTGTTCGCTCAGTTGACGCACGTTGATATGGTATTTATTTGAGATCTCTTTCTCGTTTCTCAAATCCATTTGTAGTGTTTCAATCATCTCGCCTTTTTCAAAAATACTGTTTTGTAATTCAACAAGTTCATTGTTTCTATTTAATACTTTTTCGTTCAACTTCATCATTTGGTTTTCGTAACTGTCTCTCATGTTCAACCTCGCCTGTTTCTCTGCTTCCAGTTCAGCTTTCAGCCCTGTTATGATGTTCTCTAACTTGGTTGTCTCGTTAGAAAGACTTTGCAGAAGAGATATTTTTTCTTCTTGCAATGTTTTGATTTCTTGCATTTTATTTTCAATCATCAATCGTGAGTGGTCATTGTTGTCTTTAATCTTTTGTTCAAGTTCATTTATTTCATTATTTAATTTACTAATGTCATCATTGTATTGGGATTTCAAATTGTTCTTCTCCTCGACTTCTTCATTGAAGCGGTGTTTGAGGTCGAGGATGTCACTGTCTCGTTCTGAGATCTGTTTTTCGTATTTTTGTTTATCTTTTTCTGTTTTCTGGTTTAATTCATTCATGTCGTGCTACAATAAAAGTAGAACAGTGATAACATTGTATTTTAACTTCATCCAAACCTAGCAAGACGCTATACCATACACATACAATATTCCTATTTCAACAGTTTAGCGACTTACCTCTAGCCTTTGAAGCTGCTGTTTGAGAGCCTCAACTTTAGCTTTCTCCTCCCCCAGTTGAACTTCCACGACATTCGCACACGCTTCGCTACACACTGCTGTAAAATAATATAAGATACACTATTTGTACTAGCTACTTCTCATGTTTACACGCCTCGCGGGTACTACTACTCGCGCATAAAAAGTAACCTATCCATTCCGTAGCCGTCTCTCTTCATACTTTCGCCCTCAATTCAGCTGTTTATCAGATTTATTTTCGCATGCCTGTAAGTTTTTATATCAAATAATTATAAACTTACAAATATTATGTGTCAAGGACTGTATGCTGGCGTCAGGGTCATCGCACTCGAGCTGGCTGGAGTCGAGTCCGTTGCGTCGGTTGTGCTGGCGCAGTTCGTTGACGAGCTCCTTCAGCGAGTGCGTGTGGCGGCGCTCGGCCTCCAGCTCCTCGCACAGCACTGCGGCGCGCTCGCTCTCCTGCTGGCTGACGGACAGCCATTTGTCGCGGTCTTGTTTTAGCTCGTCCACCTACATGGAGGATAGGCTATTGTTATTGAAAATGAAATAGGATTATTATAGATACATTTGCTGATATCACAACCTATAACATACAGCTTCGTTAAGTTCGAATCTCAATTAACTTGCCTGTATGTAGGTACATATTTTAGTGTTGCATGATAATTCACAAACATTGCTCAGGTTGCCGTTTTATGCCATACATTGGCAATTTCTGTTAAAAACTCAGGAAAAAACGAAAAAGAAAAAACAAAAATTGGCTTATAACTACCAAAATAAGACCAAGCACGTGTCCTACCTTAGTTTTATAAGTGTCTCTCTCATACACGGCGTCATCAAGCGCCTCCTGCGTGCGGACGAGGCGCTCCTCCAGGTCCTGCAGCTGGCGCAGCAGCTTGCCCGAAGCCTCGGCCTCGGCCTCCGCCCCGCGCGACTCCTGCTCCTGGCCGCCGCACAGCGATATCTTTGCCTTGAGGTTCACTATGTCCAACTTGTATTGTTCCTTGTCTTTTGCTGTTGGTAATTTTAAAAATATTCAGACTGAGAACCTCGTGCTTTCGGGAAGTCGGTTAAAGTTACAGCTCACGGCAAATATCTCCGAGTTCCTAGTTGCCTAGTGACTGCGCAACAGACGACTGCGACAATTGAATTATGAAACTGGAGGCACCACTTGAATTATAAGTCACAAATAAGTACCAACTTGAATTGATCAATGGCAAATGACCTTATTTTACTAACAGTACCTACAGTACAACCATTTTGTATTCTGGTACCACTTCTCTATATTCATGTCAGGTATAAAAACAAATACAGGCATTTATCTATATGACCTTGACAAAGTTATTGAAAATATACTAGGTATCCATCTTGTCCTCTATCTAAACCATTTTCCTAAATAGTTTATGGCTCTTCCTGCACCCAAACAATGAGTGCCCTTAGTTCTTTCTTAGGCTCTAGTCTATACTATCTGTTTATCAAAATTCGTTTAAAATTGTTCAGTAATTTTGGCGGAAAGTCGGACAAAAAATTACTTTCGCATTTATTAAGGATAGTTTCCGCCAGCGGTTTCACCCGCTCTCCCGTGGGAACTACTGCGCGCACCCGGATAAAAAGTAGCCTATAACCTTCCTCAATAAATGGCCTATCTAACACTGAAAGAATTTTTCAAATTGGACCAGTAGATCCTGAGATTAGCGCGTTCAAACAAACAAACTCTTCAGCTTTATAATATTAGTATAGATATGTGTTGCAATAATAACTATTAGTAAATTTAAACTCAAGCTCCTTTTAACAAGTTTAGCAAATAAAACACTGGTAACAAAGAACAAAAGCCATAAATTAATATGTGTATTTATATTTCAAAGTCCTTGAACACTCAGTCATAATAATGACTGAGTTAGCTGTTAAGTTGGGCCACAATAATAAAACTTTGAGAAGCTTCAGAAACATCAGTGATTCCATTTCAGACCTTAAGCTTGAAGAAATAAAGTTCATATTTGTCAAGACCCGTTTAGTACAGTTTATAATTTGTATGTAGTATCACAAACACATTTGGTTTAAATTATAAGGGAGACATATTACATGTATATGAATATCTGATGTCAATACTTTGACTCTCATTCAGAACTTCTATCCGTGAGCGTGGCGAAATATTGGGCCTCCGTAATATAAATTTTATTGCCATCGACTCGCTAAGAAGAAGAAGAACTTCTATCAAATAATATTTTGTGAACTGTTGGAAGAAATTTGACATACATTCATATTTTCAATAATAATTCAACAATACAGGAATTGGAGGAATTTATGCTTCTCTATCCTCAATAGACAAGGAAGCTATCTTTGAAGCTTTAAAAATTAAAAAAGGCTTACATGATCAAATCTAATTAAAACACCACTTACTTAATTTTTCCAATCTTAAATTAGTCCTGGCCAATTCCTCCTGCAGGTAGTTGCGGTCAAAACGCTCAGCGTCCAATGCAGCCTGCAGTCTCCGTACTTCTCCATGCAATGAGCGTAATGCTGGAGGTGTCTCCGCCACCTTCACATGTCCAGAGGCCATCTCTTCACCACATGCATCTGAAAATATGTATTAAGTTAACATGGTTTTTTTAAAGGTCATCTGCCTGACCGTTTCCCAACTATGTTGGGGTCAGCTTCCTAACTGCAGCAGCTGAGAAACAATTTTATTCCAGGTATTAAATTAATATTAAATTGTTTGGATGTTACTATTTATAATATTAGATATAATACTTTAGAAAATTAAATTTAAAAATATTAACATCACAAAAATATTACCTTTTTAAAGTGAAATAATAATAATCAGAAAAGGGTAAACAAATTTGCAAATATTCCTTTGTTGTAATATCACAAGGGGCTGTTGACCCTCCCCTATTGCACAGCTGCTGTGTCCAACCAGACAGCTGTTGCCCAATTATCATAAAAAATTCTGACACATTTTCTATGGTAGGAAACAATTTTGCAATAATGTTCCTATGATATTTATAGTATTTTTAAAGTTGCTTCATCTTACATAACGAAAATTGGAATAGTTTCCAATTACCTGCAATAGCTGCCTGCACATCCCGTCGTGTGATAGGAGAACAATCCAGAAGGCTCTTACTGAACTTCAGTATGGTCTCCTGGTCGTCCCCACTCAGCTTGCTGCACATTGCACTCTTTATGTCCACATCCTTAGAATTCACGCACACAAACAAGAGAAGCAATGATGCCACAAGGTGAATCTCATCCTCATTGGACGCCTCGACTGTTCCATTTTCAAATTTAAATTCTGGATACTTCTCCAAAACGAACCCCTCAACAGTATGTGCTTCTAGTATAGACGACTTGGATTCGTCTAAGTTCAGGTTCTCATGTAAATGAGATATTATGTTCAATAACGATTCTATGTTAACGGAACGTTCATCTTGGTTGCTTTCATCGAAATAGCAGTTTATCTACAATACACAAAAGAAACAATAAGTACTAAATAAATAGTAACGTAAAAACAATAACCATCAACGACATTTCAAAAAACATCTGCTACTTACCCAGTTGCTAATGATAAGCTTCCATTTTTGTAACATGGTACACAAACTATTTTACTTCTACCAAATTATTATTTTTTAAGCCCTGGTTTAAATCCCATGTGAATAAAACGAAAATACTAATAAACAAACAATTTCATAACAGTCGTTTCAATTCGATGAAATGTTGTTAACCACCGTTGCAGTTTGAATTCCTATTTTTTTTTTCAACCGTTTGTATCTAAATGTCAATGTCAGACGATATGAATGAAAAAGTAGAGTTGTTTATGAATTGAATTGATCGAGGTTGAGTTCGACGAGACCAACACTTGAAAAATAATGTTCCGACGGAAGTTGTATAAATTATATATTCTTTTCTTTCTTTGCTAATACTTATATAACTTGTGTGGAACCATTATGGAAATCAAGTTGCTCAAACGTTAGATATTTCTACACAAATAAATATGTTTTTAACAAAGTACCGATTTTACTTGTGTCTATGGTCAGGCCATGACATGACAGCTGATGTCAAACATATGTTTTTATTTTCTTTAAGCTTTCTAAATTAGATTAAAATTTTAGTTTTTGTTGTAATAGAACAATATATCTGAGACTGTACTAACCACAGCACTTCTAATTGCTTACAATGTCTCCAAAGCGTGCTGCCGGGTTAGTTATTTTCAGGAATGTCAATCAAGCAGTGCAGTTTCTAATGTTACAAACTTCTTATGGGGAACATCATTGGACTCCACCTAAGGGTAAGTGGTAATATATAGGTAATACTGAACTATATTCCTATCCTAAACTTGTTATTAATATGTATGAACATGTTCCAGGTCATGTAGACCCTGGCGAGTCCGACTGGATAACGGCTTTGCGAGAGACTAAAGAAGAGGCCGGCTTATCAGAAGAACATTTAGAAGTAAGTCCAAAATCGATGTAAACACCTTGAAATATTAAAATAACAAATGAAATAACTTTACAGGTTTACAAAGATGTATCAAAAACACTGAATTACAATGTGAATGGCAAGCCAAAGGTGGTTGTGTACTGGCTGGCAAAACTACGAGATCCAGAGACAAAGGTCCAGCTGTCTGATGAGCATCAAAACCTTAAATGGCTGCCTTTGAAAGAGGCACAGGATATATCTGGCTATGATGACATGAAGCAACTTTTGTTAGATTTTAATGAAAAGGCGAAGTTGTTACTGTAAATATGGTTCCTATGATAGTATATTAATAAGCAGGTAGTAATTTGTATTTTAAGAATAAATCATAAATTTTATTTTATTGACCTTTTTTACTTCACAAAGAGTTATATTTCTTAACTATCTTCTGCCAGCGGTTTCACACACCCAGTTAAATATTAGCCTACAGCCTTCCTTGATAAATGGGCTATCCAACCATGAAATAATTTCTCAAATTGGACCAGTAAGTTTCTGAGATTAGCACATTCTAACAAAAATTGACACTTCAGCATAATGTTTCAATTTGTAGACCATAGAAATACTTGCGATTATGTACTACCCTCATATACTTCCGAAAGTACATCGGCTTACATACTCTCCCTAGGTATACATATACTTAGTAATGAAACCCCTTATTATTTTTCATTCTGTACTTCCCAGTAAGTACCCATACTCCCTCATGTACTTGCCCTATGTATTACCAGTATTACCTCTATATACTTACTCCCTTATCTACTATCAGTATATACATATGTACTCCCTAATATGTAGGTATGTCTCATTTATCTACTCCCCCTGTGTACCCATAGGCCTTACCTATCTATCCTTGTATACTTCTACTTCCTTATACATATGTATAGGTACTCCCACTATACATACGAGTAGGTATATACTCCGTCACGTACCTGAATTTAATAAATCTGAATGTATTTTTATGTAAATTTTAAGCAAAATGGGGTGGATGTACCCTAATTCGTCCCTTTGCTATTCGTTATTGACTTCGTTTCCTTTTCCTCTCAGGCAAAGATACGTAGGTAAGTACCTAAACGCGCCAAAAAAATCCACCAGGGACCCCTCTAAGTCGAGGTACTTTTTTAACATAAGTAGGATATTTATAATTTTTATAACAGTCATAATCTTGTGTAATAGAGAATTTATAGAAACCCGTTTATAGGTTGTTATAAAATAATAATAATATAATAATAAATAAAATTTATTTATCCACAGTTACAAAAATCAGTTTGCCTTAAAATTAGATAGGTCTAAGGTACATTTGTGTAACTAAAATCGTAGACAGTATTTTTATTGGAACGGCGGTCCCCAAACTAGGCGAGGCCTGTATCTTGGGGGCCCAGGTTGCGGTTACATAAGTATTTTGGCTGTTTGCTTTTTGTTGTGGACAAAAATAAAGTTAATAAAAGTAAAATTAAACAAAAATAGAATAAGGAAAAAATTAAACAAGTGTTTCATCTTCTTCTGTAACATAAATGTGTCTCATTCTAGACGTTAAAAATAATATCAAGTAAAACAAAAGGAAGTGTAAATAGTTGAAATTAAGGCGCTTAGTTCTAACTTATCAGTCTCATGTAAGTAGGTACCTATATAGTATGTGTGTGTGTGTGTGTGTGTGTGTGCGCGCGCGTGTGTGTGTTTGTTTGTGTGTGTGTATGTGTGTGAAGCGTTAGTACCCCCTTTCGTGTGTAGATTGTGTGATGAGGATGTTTTCTGTCTCTTCATATGTAAGTCCAAGTAACCAGTTCTTGATAGTCTTTTTACAAGAGGATAGTGGTAGTTCATTCGTGTTGTGAGGTAGTTTGCGATGTACGTTATTAAAGATTGTTGTGTGGAGGTAGGTAGGGCATCGTCTGGCTAAAAGGGAAGTAGTGCGTGATATTGGGATTTTGAAGATACGTTTTGAGGTGAGTGTTTTGTAGTCTGATCTGCTTTTCAAGGTTTTGTGTATGTGTAGGTATGCGTTAAGGATGAATAGTTGACGGACACGCAGAACTGCAAATTCTTTATACAAAGTGTCTGTTGGATAAAGCCAAGGCTTCTTAAGAAGAACTTTTATCACTGCCCTTTGAGCTCTTTCGAGGTCAATGAGTATGGTTTTGCCCGCTCCTCCCCAGACAGATATTCCATATTGGATGATTGACTGGCATAAGGCGTAATATACCATGAGGAGTATGTCTTTAGGTGTTCGGTCTCTGAGTTTTTTCATGACATAGATTAGCTTTCTGACCCGTCCTGATAGAGTTTGAATATGCACTTTGAAGGAAAGGTTTTCGTCGATGAGTAGGCCAAGATAACGGATGGAGTGGGTTCGTTGTATGCGTTCGCATG
>NWSH02000210.1:3589311-3603881 GCA_002382865.2 Heliothis virescens
AGTCTTTTTACAAGAGGATAGTGGTAGTTCATTCGTGTTGTGAGGTAGTTTGCGATGTACGTTATTAAAGATTGTTGTGTGGAGGTAGGTAGGGCATCGTCTGGCTAAAAGGGAAGTAGTGCGTGATATTGGGATTTTGAAGATACGTTTTGAGGTGAGTGTTTTGTAGTCTGATCTGCTTTTCAAGGTTTTGTGTATGTGTAGGTATGCGTTAAGGATGAATAGTTGACGGACACGCAGAACTGCAAATTCTTTATACAAAGTGTCTGTTGGATAAAGCCAAGGCTTCTTAAGAAGAACTTTTATCACTGCCCTTTGAGCTCTTTCGAGGTCAATGAGTATGGTTTTGCCCGCTCCTCCCCAGACAGATATTCCATATTGGATGATTGACTGGCATAAGGCGTAATATACCATGAGGAGTATGTCTTTAGGTGTTCGGTCTCTGAGTTTTTTCATGACATAGATTAGCTTTCTGACCCGTCCTGATAGAGTTTGAATATGCACTTTGAAGGAAAGGTTTTCGTCGATGAGTAGGCCAAGATAACGGATGGAGTGGGTTCGTTGTATGCGTTCGCATGTGCAAATTTCTCTTGATGTGTTTGGAGAGCATGTGTGGAATTTGAGAGAGAGATTAGAAGGTGGACTGGATGCTGATGTTTTGAAGAATGTCATTAGTTTGGTTTTTTTGATGTTAAGTGTTTGCAGGTTGTAATTTAGAGATTGTGCTACTGTTGCCAAACCTTCCTCAGCTAAGTTGAATAAACGTTCCCAAGTTTTTTCATGGAAGATAATCACTGTGTCATCAGCGTAAGATATTAATTCTGCATTCTGTGGGCTTAGATTTAGAATATCATTCATGTAGATAATGAATAATGTGGGGCCTAACAGACTGCCTTGAGGAACTCCAAAGTTGATGGGAAGTTTATTACTTGTGTATCCCTCACATTTTACGTATTGACTGCGGTTGGTTAGGTAGCTGTGGAACCATTCGAGCGGTTTACCTCTGATTCCTAGAGTTTCTATTTTTTTAAGGAGGAGCTCAGTTGAAATTGTGTCGAAGGCTTTGGCTAGATCTAAAAATACCGCCATACATTTGTCCCCCTTTTCGACACAATTTGATATTTTTTTGGTTAATAGGAGAATGGCATCTTCGGTAGACTTCCCTATGTATTGTTATGTTATGTAACTAGACACACGCGGGTGTGGCCTCTTGTGATTAAATTTGTTAACTTTCAAGTTTTTTACGTCGCATCTAGTCTTCGGAGTTAAATAAAACAAGCATTGTGGCATTCCTTCTAAAATATATATTTAATCATGTAGGTCAGTTCCTACATAGATGCATGTAGGTATACTTACATTTCGTCGTTAATAACGAGTACTTACTAAGATTATCTTAAAACTTTTGCGTCAGTAATACCTACCTGTGGTAATACGCGCAAGGGGTATCTTATCTGATTACAATTTGTTTCTTACATTACTACGTAAGAAATCGATACCTAAGTCAACAGCATTCATTGCTGTCCCAGGAGCAGTCATGATTCCGTAGCCGCCATGCCCGTAGCAGTGTACGACCTTCACACCATCAATAAGCTCTGGTTCAACACGAACGGGCAGTCTGTGGGGCCTCAATCCCACCTTATGTGCGAGAACCTCAGCGTTCTTCAAGCCCGGAAGAAATTCACAACAACGCTCCATTATAGCCGCCGCATCGTATTTGCAGTAATTCAAATTGTAACTATCGTATCCTCTCACACCACCCAATGTTACCACCCCGTTGAGCCCCGGAATGATGTAGGTATCATAATCGCCGTACATGGCATATTTTACCCATGGTGCCTTAACTTTTATCACTTGACCTCTTATGGGCACCAGATCATAATCATTGCATAAATACCTTGCACCCAGCCCTGCACAATTAAACACGAGATCGTAATTAGACAATGACTTAAAACTTTCTACCTTCTTGTTCAACAGTTGACCACCTCTTTCAACGATTAGTTTTTCCGCCCATGGCAAATATTGTCCGCATTCCAGTTTGAGCGTTGAAAAGTAAGATCCGAATTTTGTGCCTTTAGGGCCGAGTTTCAATTCCTCGTCGGTGACCGGTCTGTACAGGGGCACAATATCTTCGATGAGATGATTTCTAGTAACGTGATAATTTTCGCTTGAGAATATGTAAGAGCCCAAGGGCATGACACCAATTTGTTCGGCGTCTGGTGTGTTAAGAATATCTTGAAAGAATTGCCATGAGTCCCTTAGCCACTTCTTCGTGATTTCTTTGGTCGGTCCTTTGAAACTTGTCCCTGGTCTATAGATACCTGCGGCAATGTGACTTGTGGTATCTTCTGTGAATTTATCGGCGAGTATAGTTATCTTCACATCTTTGAGCTGGTCCTGCAATAGTTTCGCCACTGTTATACCCACCACTCCTGCTCCCACCACCGCTACATTTGGTTGGTCAGGCATCTTTGAGAAACTGCAACAAAAAAAGGAAAAAATTGCACGCTTAATTTTTTTTCACACTTAATCTATACAAATCTATACTAATATTATAAAGCTGAAGAGTTTGTTTGTTTGAACGCGCTAATCTCAGGAGCTATCTAACACTGAAATAATTTTTCAAATCGGACCAGTAGGTAGTTCCTGAGATTAGCATGTTCAAACAAACAAACAAACTCTTCAGCTTTATAAAATTAAAACTACGTACCCAAATAAGTATACTGCAATGAAAATTAAAGCGCTAACAAATGATGACCGCGAGAGCAAAAATAAATAAGTACTAGCTCTACATCGAAAACTCGCGCGAATTACGCCGACCGTAAACATTAACTGGTTTTAATGGTTCGGCGCCAGCTTAATAAATTGGCGTCACTATACGCACACATGGCAATATAGTCGTCATAAGAGCAAGCATTATGGAGAAGTTCACTGATAACAAACAAAATAAATTATTGCATAATAATTGCGCAGCGGCTTGGCGTCATTATTACATTATCATCAGACACCCATTTATTAAGCTGTTATTTGATGTAATATACCTACAGACAAGATTAGGATATCGGTTATGATCATAAGATAGATGATCCGACAAAAAATAATACCTATTGATGTTTTACTGTTATCGCGCATCAGCTATTGCGTTACACACGCACTGACAATGTTTTTTTCATCAACAACCGCGTTAATGACCCTCAAAATCAAACTGGGCGTGTTGCGCTTGTATTTGTGACCCCATTACACCTAACGAGTCAGATAAAACAAGGCATCAAGTTCAAAATAATAAAATGATCATCAACAATTCATCGGACCTACCCTTTTGTTATCTTGGTTAAAACAAAATATAGTATTGATTAATTTTGCAAGTAAGATACAGATTAGTAAGAACAGATGCTGTGCTATGAACACAATTATTAGATACCTTTGGATTACTATCAATATTAAGCCCACACACAAGTTCACACTGATTAGCTAGTAGGTAAATATAAGTAAGATGTACCTATTATACCTAAGAATATTTAGCTAGGTAATGGGTAAAGGTTTTTCAAAATGAAGTGTGATATTTTGATACGTGGCTCTTTCATTATGTAATGCTGCTGTTGTTTCATCAGTAGGCAAATCAAAATATACTTAAATATTTCTTTGAATGTGTAATTTGATGATCAAAAACCATGAAATGTCAAGAAAATAATAATTATGTGTTAGAAGAGCACTTCTGTGGTGTGTCGTGATGTGTTGTGACTTTTTAAGAACCAAGTGCTAACGAAATGCCTGTCATTATTACTTATTAGCGAGATAATTAAATATTATAATTAGTGCTTTGAACTTGGGTTTGTGCAAAAATGAAGAAGTCTTATCCGATGATGTATTTTATGATCTACAGTCCACGCGATGGCGACCATGATGCGGCATATATAGAAGACTTATTAGGCGCTCCCCAGACGATCAATTAAATTTCACAGTGTTCCAATTGTAGTCCCTATTATACCTATAATTTAAATTGCACAATATTTTTATTGTAATATTGCACAATTTTCTTTTTAGGCTTGAGGCCACATATGAATTACTGACCTTCAGGTTCTGCTTCTGAGTACGTTATCTGTGGGTTTCTGTCTATGGATTTCATGTTCAATTGACTTGACAATGTCAATGTCATGGTTAATGTTGACAAATTTTCGTCTCAAATTTGTATTTTCAATTCGTGTTCTCTGGTGTTCTCGTTCTACTCGAATTTTTCATGGTAATTTAATAAGAAATATCAAAAATTGATCTATAATGAGATAACATGAACAACAACGAAGTATCTGGAAAATCTGCAAGAGTTGGAAGTAGTGATTCCAGCATGGAAAATAATTCTGCAAAGAGCAAAGGAAAGAATCGCGGGAAGAAACGAAAACGGTATCTTTTCATATATCTAAGACAGCTAAGATCAAAGATGTGTTTGTAATATTCACACTTAACATTATTTACTTTTAAAACTACTTATACAAGTTGTTAAAAGTAAAAAAAACAATCGACTTAACATTAACCTCATGCCCCTTTGATGCCCCTTTGAATGGAATAAACGTTTAATACCTTGCATTCAAGTCTTTCTTCACACTATATATTTATACGAATTGTACATTCGTATATATATGTAAATAATTGTAATTGTAATTATAACATACAAAAAAATTAAGTTAGTTTCACTTACCCTGTTAACATTAGAATGTTATTACTCTGTAATGTTTCAGTCGTAACAGTGAGAGCAGTGAACATGAAGATGTACTGCCAGAAAACTCAGTGGAGGTTGATAGGAACCTCCATGCAACTGCAATTAAGAATAATCTAGATGAAACTAGTGTCAGAAAAATTATAAAGGTATGTTATGTTATTATGATGAAAGTTGTATACTTCCTTCTATTCTATTGTTTTATGGTCACAATAAATATCTATTGTATCTATTTATTCATTTATCTATGAACATTACAACCTTAAAGAACAATAACATATGTAAGTATGTGTAAATCCAAATGTCTGAACAATTTTTGTGGATGTTTTTGGACTGATTCAGCCTACCCCTTCTTACTAGTAAAAATACTGGATCACAAGTGTATAGTCTTCCTCAGAGATAGAGAGCTTAATTTCCATAATTCATCAAAGTCAAAATCATTTATTGAAAGTAGACTAATTAGATCAGCACTTTTTCACGTCAAAATTTACAAAGGACAGCACCCCTAAATACACCCCCCTTTCACCACTTCCTAGTGTTGTGGTGGATAAGTGGTGATGAACAAACTTCCCAACAACACAGTATCATAGTCTTCAGCACTTGAAATTGCTTCTAGTGTCCATAAGTTAACTTATATTTGAATTATTTTTTATATTTTATGGCTATCAAGCTAGGTATTGCCAGCTACAATAACAGTCTCAAGCGCAGAGAAAAGAGTCTTATTTGGTTTATCTGTGAGAAATTCAGTTTACTCAACATCAAAATATGTTACAAGACCATTCAGACAGACTTGTGTTACTGGGAAGTTTGTTCCACCATCTCTTCTTCCCAGCCAACACATAGGAAGTGGGCGTTTTTGGGGCTGTCTTTTGTAAATTTGATCTTCAAAAAGACCTGATTTTCAGCCTACATACAATAAATTTCATTTTATCTTTATCTACATGCAGACTATATTACACATTATTACATGCAGACCATATTACATGCAGAATATTATCTGGACCATATTAAAATTTTCCTCAAGCCATAAGCAATTGTTTCAGAAAGTGGTGACAAATGACCGTGTATTGGCACTTGTCAAGATGCGGGAGGAAGAAGACTCGGGGCCTGATGAAGACAGTTTAAGGCCAAAACTTACAAGAGCTAAAGTTAAGTACGTATATCTATGAAATGGTAATAACACCACAAATTGCTCTTACTTTACTAGGGTTTGTGCCACAAAAGAAGTCATAAATATGCGATACAAGTGTCTGCAATTTTTTGCATTCCAAATGCAAAGAGTAAAACATGACCCTATTACTAAGACTGCTGTCCGTCTATCCATCGGTTGGTTACCCGGCAGTATCTAGTGAACCTTTATACAGGGTGTCCCAAAACTCAACGATAATCTTAGACCGGATGAAAGACCAAGTTATACCAGTCCTGGGAAAAATAAAAAAAAACATACATTTTTTTTAAAGTTAAAATTCGACACCCTTGGTCGCGTTTTCAAGTCCTGTGATCACCAATGTCACAATTTCGCTGTAATTTTTTTAATGTCCTGATCTTCATTAACGATGATATTAATCACAACTACAAATTAATGCAAAAAACATTATTAATTTAATAAAATTAGTTGACTTTTGAAAAGTTAAGTTACAAAAAATGTCTATTATCGCTGAACTGAGTGATATGGATTTGTTTTTTTATTTTTCCCAGGACTGGTATAACTTGGCCTTTTATCCGGTCTCAGATTATCGTTGAGTTTTGGGACACCCTGTTTAACCATTATATTTATGTATAACACAATGTAATAACACACTAATACTAAAACCTATACTAATACTAAATTAAACATGAATTTTAGGGGGCTCCCATACAACAAACATGATTTTTTGTATAAAATCTTTTCTTGCGCGAGTCCGACTCGCACTTGGCTGGTCCCGTAGTGATTGCATTCACAGGAAAAACATATTTCGTAGATTCTATACAAAGCCATAGCAGGGTCAAAAGACTTGAGTTCTATCTTATAAACCTCATAAATATAATTTTCAGGGAATTAATGAAAGTATCTCCAAAGACCACAGCCTGGAATTTGGAGAAATTGGAGCTGACTCCCATCAAGCACATCCCGGTGAAGACTCGGCCTGAAGTGAAGGCTCTCATAGCTCAGGAGTTGCCGGAGGACGAAGATGATGAGGAATACGAACCAACTCATGATGATGTTCCTGTGAGTTCTCTTTTTGAACTATTTAGAAAAAAATATGAATTCATGGCATCATATAATGTTTAGTATAATTACTGTAAAATATACTATAATTACTGCGTTTTGTGGTTCAAATTATCTTGATAAGACATTTAATCTTAAAATACTGAACCTAAATGGAATAAAAATCTTGTTCATACCTACAGGTATTAAAATATTGAAATAACTGATCCCAAAAAATTTAATACCAAACTATATTTTGTTTTCTGTTTGTATTTAGAGTGATGATGACCAAGGCTTAGAGTCGTGCAGTGACCTGGACTCCCAGCCCAGGACTCCAGCTACTCCAGCTAGCCAGCACTCTGTCAGTCCTAAAGTAGTCAAAGATGGTCCTTTCAAAGTGCCACAGGTAAGCAAATTCGTCATATTTGAGGGTTTTATGTATATATACTAGCTTTCGCCGCGTTCCCGAGTGAATTGCTCGCCGCACCGGATGTATAAGCAATTTAGGGCCAAGTTTCATCAAAATCTGTTCAACTGTTTCTCCATGAAAGAGTAAAAACATACACACACACATGCTCCGAAGTTTCGCCTTTATGATATCAGTAGGAAGGATTCTTTTAACCATACAAACCTAACAAATTGTGTTTTTGTCTTTCAAAGGAATTTCAAAATATGAAAAACGTTGCCATTACATACATTTACCGCCCCAAAAATTGTTCATTTCACAGGATGTAGCAACTCCCGCGCGTAGGAAATTGGACCTTGAAGAAGAGGCGACTATAGCTCTCCGCACTCGTTCCAAGCTAAGTCTATCATCCACCTCCATCGAACACATAGAGAGTACCTTCGTCCCCCCTGACGATATACCGATGCCAGCGGTTGATGACCTGTGGAATCAGTTCTTGAATGAGTGCCTGAACCCAGCTTCTACGTCTAAGAATGAGGATGATGACGAAACGGATCCTGAGTATAATGTGGCTGCTGATCCTGATGCGCGTGAGTGGTTTTTTTTTAAGTTTTTTACATTCTAATGTTTGTTTACAAAGTTATTACTTGCGTAAGTAAGTAATTATGTGGCTGTGTATGTGTAGCGAACTACGCATATATTTGAACGCCTAATATGTACAGTAGAAACTCTATTATCCGGCCCTCAGTTATACGGATTCGCGATTATCCGGACTGCCCGGCTATATTCAAAATATGTACCTACAAGTCGAATTTGGGCAAGCATCAACGTCTCGGAACTTGCTAATGCCAGAATGCACGGAGCGCGGGCGAGAATCCCCGCCCGAGCTCCTAGAGACAGCTCTCAAGTGATTTGAAAAATAAACAGAGTGTAATAGGTACTGTGAGTTTATTACAGCTGAAACGATTTCGTGATATAGCAGCAATCAAGAGAAAAAGTGGCTTACGTCAAATGACAATTACCAAATATTTTAAACCAAATTAAACTTATTATTTTTAACAAATTATACGTATGTTCATATGTACGTACCTAAATATTTTATTTTGTGATTGACGCTGCAGTATTTTAGTACAATACATGTACGTATGTAATCTAAGAAAATGTATCTCTTAATTATTCCTAAATAAACATTGATTTTCGTTGATATTTATTTGTTGTTTTGTGTTGTNATTTTGTGATTGACGCTGCAGTATTTTAGTACAATACATGTACGTATGTAATCTAAGAAAATGTATCTCTTAATTATTCCTAAATAAACATTGATTTTCGTTGATATTAATTTGTTGTTTTGTGTGTGCACTAAACTCGCTATTCTTCATACATTCGATTATCCGGATTTTCGATTATCCGAATGCCTAACGACAACAATTAGTCCGGTAAATCGAGTTTCTACTGTATGTGACTTCACAATTGCACTGTCACATTGGTTAATTAATTAATTAATAAGTGATATTTTTAAGTACAGACAACAGCACACCAAGTTACTACAATCTGTCAAATTTCTGCAATAGATTTTCAACCCTATCACAATAGTGGAAGGTTACTGTTCGATAATTCGATTGGTAAAATTTTACAGATTCAGGTACCTTGACCTGCTTTCGTCTGTACATACCAATAAGTGCTATTTTGTTTTACTTTTAACACTGGTTAATTTTGTGTTTTTGGAGAATATCAAGCTGTTTCTAACTAAAAAAAATAATAATTAAAACATAATATGTCGTAATAAATAACTGCATGATGCTTGATAATACTACCACTACTAAGTGCACATTTCGATCTTCCACTCTTTACCTGAAAAACTCAGCTTTCAGATACTTCTTTTCATTTATTATATATTCTATTTGCAGACGATGAAGACGAAGAAGCTCTAGGCAATAGTATAATAAAGATATCTAAGAAGGAGCTGAACGACCTGGTGACGGAGCTGTTCAACATAATGCCTGAGGCCGCGGCTGAGGAGGACCTCATGGCTGACCCCCTCGCCAACACTGTGCTCACCGATAATAGTCGACAAGAGGTAGGTACAACTACGTCAGTAAAAGTCTGACACTCTCTCACGCTGTCATTTCCCATCAATAAAAAAAAGGTATGCAGAACTACGTAGGTAGTCCCTCCTTATAGAATTAATGTCGAATAACTTCTGCCACGACAGCAGGTCAACCTACCACAATCAAATTTTACCGATCGAACATGAACCTTCTGCTATTGTGATAAGGTTGAAAATCTATTGCAAATTTTTTTCTGATTATGGTAATCTGATGTGCTGTCGTCTGTACAACGGACTGTTTCTTGTTATCAGAGGCTGCCAATGGTTCCCTTCTTTGAATATTTTTGGAGGCCTTAGTTTGAAATAACTTATTAGCGATTTGTATTCTGTATCTATTTGAAGTATTCATCGTGAAAGCTGCCACTAACAGCCGTTTTTAAGAAATTCACCCATCTTCCATGGTTTTGTGTTAATTTTCTGTATTTCCGGGCCACGCTGTTTTACAAAGTCAATAGTTAGCTTGACAATTCAAGTGTTAAGTAACAATCAACTTATTTTCTCTTTACAAGTTTCAATAGACTAAAAACTTCAAACAGGTATCAACCCGTTGGGAAGGCAAGCAAGAAGTTCTATCAGACGAGGAGAACAGCACCAGACCTACAAAGAAGATGTCAGACAGACTAACGTTTGAGAAGAGCGGTTACTCGCGAATGTCTATAGGGAAGAGTGAACCGATAGATGAGAGTGAGACACCAGGGGAAGGAGATAGTAATACTGTGGCTAAAGCTGGGAAATCGGCAGCTAAGTAAGTGGGATTATCTTCTTATTTTAACCTGTATAGTTCTCAAGTTACAAACTATTTTTAACCGACTTCCCAAAAACGAGGAGGCTCTTAATTCGACCG
Source organism: Heliothis virescens (assembly GCA_002382865.2). Taxonomy (NCBI): domain Eukaryota; kingdom Metazoa; phylum Arthropoda; class Insecta; order Lepidoptera; family Noctuidae; genus Heliothis; species Heliothis virescens. Next base: position 3,599,565 of record NWSH02000210.1, read on the forward strand.
TATCTTTTTTTTATGTATTTTCACCGATTACTCGAAGATGGCTGGACCGATATTCGAAATTCTTTTTTTGTTTGAAATGGTGTTCTTCACAGGTGGTCCCATGGTAAGAAGAGGATCAGGATCTGATGATGGGATCTTGGAGAAATTGAGAGAACTCTTCAAATTTCGTACGCTTTTTTTTACGTCGATGATGTTATTACGGGACCGACTGTCACTGTGGGTGGGTATGGGTATTAAAGATATTATAGTTTTAGACCCGAAAACTGAAAAGCATAAAATAAAAAAACTTTTTCCAAGAAAACAAAACCGACTTCACAAAAAACACTGAAAGGGATAAAATAAATCTTTTCACATGGCTTTAGAAGTCGGTGACAAAATAAACACAGTCAATAAACCTGCAGACACCGACTTCTAGAGCCATGTGAAAAGTTTTATTTTATCCCTTTCAGTGTTTTTTTGTGAAGTCGGTTTTGTTTTTTGTCCCAACTTTATTTAAGGTCGGCCCAATATGTTTTCTGATTCCATTTCCTCCTTGTCCCTCGTCATACTGACATTCACTCTCTTCTTACTCACGTCATCTTTCACGCAAAATTGATAGCTGGGCCGCCATGAAGTTTGGTGAACGAGAACCATATCTCTGCTGCGCTGGGTATCCATTACATTACCCTTTATACCTTTTGCACGTTTCGATGTTTCGAGTGCTCCTATCAACCGTCTAGGTCGTCCCTCCATCTCTTCTTGGACAAATCACGTATACGGAATCCGTCTTGTGGTGCCTGGATGTCAATAGTGGTCCTTTCGGCTGTACCTTTTTAATTTTGCAGCTTATTGGCCTACATAAGCGATTTTTAAGCTTGATGGCAGCTTGCAATGGGAACTGAGTTCCGTTCGTGAGTCCCATACCCTCCCGCGAATCTCCCCCGCCCACTACACTTCAAAGTGCTTTTTGTGCAGAATTATGTTCTGAGACGCCATAAAGATTGGCGTTGGCGTACAATACTTAGCTAACACAATGTTGACAGCAAAGAGCCCCCGGTGGTGAAGGTGTTCGTGGATGAGCAGGAGGAGCCGGAGTGTATGGACAGCGCTCCGCCCCTCGTACAGAAGCTCGTGAAGCCGGTCGTACGCAACGAGTATGTGCACATACAAGTACAGAATGCTCCGTGTGTAAGTTCCCCTATTATTTTACTAGCTTCCCGCACCCAGACAAAAAAAAATCGGTTGTCTGTAAAGTCGGTTTACTGACGTCAGTTGATCGTGACAACGTCTTAAGAAAATACCGATGGAATGGTAGCATTTTTCACTCAAGTAGGAGAGAGACGGATGTCGAACGCTGCCGAACGCGAAGGCCGATTGTGCCTCCTTGTCGCTCGTTCCGCGCTCTCGCTTGCACTTCAAGGCTTACATGGAACGCCTCAGAGCGAGGTAACGGCGCATGGGTCATGTTTTTTCGTGCGTGCAGCCGGCTCAATCGAATTATAAGACGTTGTCACGTCAAAAGTAGCCTATATGTCTTTCTGATATATAAGGTACAGACAGCACATCAAGTTACCACAATCTGACAAATTTCTGCAATCGATTTTCAACCTTATCACAATGGAGGTAGGTTAATGTTTGACTGGTAAAAATTGACAGATTCGGGTAGCGTGACCTGCTGTTGTATGTACATTATTGCCAAGTTTCATCAAAATCCGTCTAGTTGTTTTTTCGTGAAAGAGTTACAATCATACATACTCACAAACTTTCGCATTTATAATGTTAGTAGGGTGAGAGTTCCTCACCTCTAACTATACTAATATAATAAACAGGAAACATTTTTTGTTTGTTTGTGACAAAAGGCTGCGGAAGTACTGAACTTATTTGAAGAATATTTCACTGTTGCGTTACTAGAGTATCTCGGAGTAAAATAGGCTATATTTACGGAAAGAAGTTCGCACAGGACGCGAGTGAAACTGCGGTAAACAGCTAGTATTCTGTCTTTTTGTTATCAAATCAACAAATTATAGAATAATTAACGGCCGTTGAACGTCTGCATATAAATAAAGATTCACTTTAATTTTTAATAATGGTAACATTGTTCTACCCACAGGTGTTGCCAGAACAAGTGCTGCTAATACAGCAGCAGTTAAGGCAGCACGTACAGCTGGCGACGTCGAGCTACATGCAGCTGTGTGTGCACCCTATACACTGGAAATTCGCCCACAAGTATAAGGAATATATCGTGAGTTCACTTTAGTATTTTAGGTATAAACTTATATGATTTTCGGCCAATATAAAAAAAAACGCAAAAGCTAGTCTATACTAATATAATCAAAAAGCTTTTGTTTGTACCCCTAAAGGCTATGAAGTAACGAACCGATTTGAAAAATTATCCCTGATAAACGTAGGCTATAGTTAGTAGAAAAGCGAATAATATAAAAATCACCTCTTATTTTTTCTGGTTATACCTTACCTATACCTGGCTTATACCTGAACGGCTAGACCAATTTTGATGATGATTTTTTTGACATGTTCGTTGTCAAGAAAAGGTTCGTATGGCAAAAAAACCTTGCTGTCCCGAAGACAGGTGAAACCAAGGGAAACAGTTAGAAAAAAGGTGTAATAATAACTTATGTTTAATGCATTTGATAGACAGATCTCATGATTTGTGTTCTAGGAAACATTCTGCAAGGTAGTGGCAGACAACCCTCGTTCCGTGGCGAACGTGTGCAACCTGCAGCCGGCGATGGAGCTCATCACCACGTGGCAGGACACCGTCTCCGCAGACACGCCGGAGAACCGCGCTATGCTGGAGTGAGACTAATATTTGTTATATTAGAGTTCGCCTTTAGTTCCACTCGTGTTTTGGAAGAACTACGTCCTGCAAGGGATAAAAAATACCCGACACATAAACCTAAAGTTACCTCTAAAAATATCAAAATAATATGTCGCGTTGGGGCTCTAAATTAAAGTTTTATTTTTTACTTTGTATATAGAACTCAGGATTTTGTCGGTGTTTTTTTTACAATATTTTGATATTTAGTGGACCTTTTTGCACACAAAAAATACGCTAGAGTTTAATTTTGATTTTATTTATTTTCAGGTTCATTCAAAATGAGTCTGATAGATGGTAAGTAAAAAATAATAATTATAAAACCTTTATTCAAATAAGGCTGATAACTCAGCACTTTTCGAACGTCAAAAACAAAAGACAGACCCCTAAATCGCTCGCCCTTCACCACTTTCTGTCTTTTTGTTGGGAAGGAGAAGTGGCGATACACACTCCCTAGAAACACAATTTATTCTGAAGAAATACAAATGTATTATACAAATTCTTAATTTTATATTACTGCCCCGTTGGTCTAGTGGTCGCATAGCCGACTGCTGTGCCCGAGGTCTCGGGTTCGATTCCGAGCCCGGAGTTGGAAGTTGGTGATTGATTCACCCGTGCATCGGAGAGCACGTTAATGTCGGTCCTGCACCTGATCTCTCACCGGTCGTGTCGGATTGCCGTCCCATCGGGTTATGAGAGTGAGGGAATAGGGAGTGCACCTGTGTCTGCGCAAATGCTTGTGCACTATAATGAGAACAGCCGCCGCGGCCGACAATCGGCTAGGACGCTATTATTACACTGCGTTACAAATGAAAACAAAAATTAAGTACCCTCTATGAAATGTCATGTTTTCCTATTGATTTATATCGTTTAGTAAGAATGCTTACATATTTTCTTTCCATCACGTATCATTTTTTTTTGTGAGGATGTGAAAAATTATCCTCAAAATTCAAAGAATCAAACATAATGTAAAGAAATTTTATAGAATGTACCAGATTTTTTTACATTAATCGAGTTTATTATTAACATTTAGGTATAAAAATACAGAAAAAAATCAGTTTATAAAATTTGAACCCCGAATGCTTTAAAATTTTGACTCTGCCGTTTGTAGTTTAAAGGATTTTCTCGTTTTAGATGCCAACAGTAATCGCCTAGCATAGTTGTGTCTCAACAGCCTTAAAATCGTTCTTCAAGGTTTTTCAGTGGTTCGGCTGTCCCACAAACAAAGAAAACAACAGTATTTAGTAAATCCACCCTATGATCTGAGTAAAATAGATACAACTTTCAGATTAGCGCATACTTTCCACTTAAAATCTTTATATTTGATAAAATACACAAAAAAACTGTGGTATCCATGGTTTATCTCGATAAATAGCACGTCCAAAATAAAGTAAATATGCACTTTTCACTTTTTCGGAAACATTTTTGCTTGTGATTTCACAATGTACTATTCACAAACGTAACAAAACTTATTTGGTGCATTTTTGCAGTTGCGACGACCACTT
>NWSH02000210.1:3617180-3638800 GCA_002382865.2 Heliothis virescens
GTTTTATAGTCTTTGGTCTCTCTGAAACAGTTTTCGGACGGAAATTGGGGAAGAAGTTTCTGAACAGACTGGAATACGTCAAAATAGTAGGTCGCGTTCCAAGTTTCAATTCCTAACATGGTGCATGATGATTGTTTTTGTCTGACTCGCACTCATTATAACTCAATTCAAAATATAATTTGTTTAACGTCACAATGCTAAAAATGCAAACTGATGACTACTGGAATTTTACAAGGCTGGGTCAATTATTTCACAGTGAATGAAGTTGGGGTTTATTTATTTATCAATATTCAAAAATTTATAAGTGATATTACCAAAACAATGGCTCGTAATAGCAACGAGAATGACGAAGACAATATTGATCCCGCATCCGTCACTTCTAATGTGAAGAACACTCTCAAACAGGTAGTTTTATTGCGCATTTCATATTTTAGAGGATCCTTCAAATTATTGCAATTCAAATTAGATTTGTGTAGTACCTTAAAGAAATTTAAATCAATTAATTAAGTAGTCAGTGGGTCATCTTAGGGACGATTTAAAAATTAAATAAGGATAAATTATCACACATCTACAAACAAAATAAACGTCTTTACAAGAATCAAAAGTATACGGAAATGATTAAGCTACCCACATTTATATACCATGTATTTCCAGGAAGTAATCAAAGAGCTTCTGAACGGATCATTCCAAGACAATAAAACTAAGCTGGGCAATGACGCGCTGTCGCTCGTCGTGGAGGTGGCCAAGTGCCTGGTGACGGAGACCTGCCTGCGAGCCTCCAGCCACGCGCTGCGCGAGAGCTGCGACCGAGTCGACATCGAACACATTGAGAAGTGCCTGCCACAGTTGGTACGTTAGTAACCACTTTAGTGACTGACTGACTAATAGCCCTACTTAGTTATCGGAACTGTTTGCTACTATTTTTCTATCAATTGGTTTCAGACTTTACAAAGAAATGCTTCCTACCTAGAATTGTTAGTAATTTTTTCTATTCTTTTTTTTTCAGATGCTGGACTTTCCTTAAAGTAATAACATAGTTGGAGCCCTATTATTTTATGAAGATCTTGTACCTGGAAACTCATAGAAATTATTAAAAAAATTGCTATGCCAAAAGCAGCTTCGCCCATTCCTACCTCCCTAAGTATTAGCTTCATGCATTTCTTATTAAAAAGACTATATTTTTTATAATTTCTTCAAAATTGTTCACTAGATGTATAAAATGTAATGAAATTGTATTAGGAACAAAGTTCTTATGCTGTTGTTCAAATGATTTGGTTGTTACGTATGTATTGAATTGAAAAAGAGCAATAAAAAGTATTTTAACCAAATAAGTGCAATTTCCAATGTTATTTACTAACTTAGCTCCTGATTTCAATGTGAAGTTTCTTCAACATGGTTATTATTGCCAAACTAATTTATTAACTTGGTCAATCTCTATGGCATAAAAAATTAAGGACCTCTTAGATACTTCTTTTAAAATGATACAAAGTAATATTTTTAATCAATTTTATTATACAAATTATCTCTGAGAGTCTGTCCATCAGTAACATTCAGATAACTGTACAATTTTAACATCACAACACTTCAAAGCATCTTCATTGTATAAAAGACAGTCAATACCTTCGAGTACCACAATCGCACAGACTTATTCAATCAACCTTTTGGTGATACATACATCTTTAATTGATATTAACACAACAATCTATATAATACATAACTTGTATCAAACAGACCAACCAACAAGAATTCCGTCATACATGTATTACTTATTTCATTACACTTGCCCAGATTATGTCCAAAATTGGTCAATTATCTTACTTGTGGTCAACCTGAAACTTATACAAGTACGGTTTTACTTGTTCTAAGTAGTAGTACTAATATTTTGTGGCAAAAGAGGCACATCCAAAAAGTACAGCAATACAATATAGCTGGGTATAAAACAAGTATTGCCACACTCCTGGGGTTTATTGCCCTAAAAAAAGTAAGCTATTTATTGTCTACCTCTATAGCTATTTATACAGCTCAGTTGACGACCTATAGACAATCAGATTAGTAACAAAAATAATTTTATAGGCGGATATGAACACCATAATGCCCAGGATTTATATTTATTTATACATCATTATATATTACCAAATTGTTTACATGCTTCTCTAGATTTCAAATCTGCTATAGTTTTATACATAATAACCAATTCCTCCTCAGTTTTTGAGATCAAAGATAAATCAACTATAATAAATATTTTAGGATAAGATTCAAAAGGAATAATCAAGATAGATAGTTTTATATCTATTTAGGCGCTATTCACACAAATGCATGCATTTAATTATCACATAACAATGGGTTTAGCCTCCGAAACTCAACCCCATTTGCAATAGTAATGGAATATAGTCGAAACTTCAAAATGCCCTATGAATTTAAATGAATCAAACTAAAACAATATCTAAATGTTATATTGAGAAATTATACATATTATAGTTTCTGTAATTATGTGCATTTTATATGATTTTTCCATAATCACTAAGTTCACTTTGCCAAGGATTTATAAACACAATCTGCAATAGACAAGAAGTTACAGATTAAAAAAAATCCTACTACTCACTTCAGAAGTCAATGTTAAATTCTTACAATTATTTAGTCGAACAGAATTCGTTACTTCGCTTGTCTAAATGGGGCTACATATTGTGAATTTGACATCACCAAGAGTAAAAATATTAATACATTACTACATGATAGTGCCCTGCATGATAGGTATCTATAATCCACACTTTAAAATCTAATTATAATATTTTTACTGTAAACACATTGTCTGAAGTGCTTCCATAGAAACCAGTAGGGTGATAAGACTCAAAAATCATGATTCTGAACTAAGATGTGTTTGTAATAAAACATGTTAAATAACTTCACATAGTAGTGAACAGGGTGAATAATTCAAGAGTGAATTTACATGGGCCGATGTGGCACCGATATCCCATTTAAAGTTTTACAAAAATGTACCATAAGAGACAAAACATTTACACAAGGATTAATTTAAAAGCAAACATATACTAGTCCTGTACTTGGTGACATCTATTCTGTATTACTCTGAATTTCTACATTTGTGTTTCAGTAATACTGTGCTACGGACTGGTCCTTAAATTACTCAACAAATCCCAAGCACTCAGTACCTATGTACCTTACTCATTCTATTTTCAATTTTTTCTGCACCAATACTCGTAACTAACCCTTGAGCTATCAGAGTATAGTATAGTACACTATTATCTTTAAAAATTGGCAGTTTTACATACTTACAGCTAATACAAAAGGTTTGTAGTAAAAAGCTGCCAAACTGTCTGCATCCAGCAATCTCGACTGACTCAATACTTTTTATAGGACATTCTGACAAGTAACTGGTGAAACGTTAATGCAGGTTTTAGTAATTTGCAATATGCATCAACCTACTTACAATAAGTAACAAGGAACATGCTGTAGTCATTGCGGTGCACCATTACCTGACAGACTGCAGCCGCTAAGGACAAATTGAAAGTAGCGAGGACTCCTACTGTCAATAATTGTAGAAATCTTATATGTTAAACTAGACCAAATAGCTCTGAACATTGTTCTGTTACGCATAGCGATATAAATATTTGTTTTTATCAATTACTTACTCCCTGTGTTTACAATACAATTGCTATGTGTAGGATCCACCAAAACGTTAAAAATTCATCACTCTTACAGTACAACTGTTTTATCGCCTAAAACGACTTACATGCTATTCTCGCCCTTAGAAGAACGGGGATGTTGTTGGGCAAGGAGACGAGCACCATACAGAGCCTAGCCCTCACAAGTAAGCGCTTATTCGAGTACAGAGACTGGGTTAGCCGGCGACGTACGGCTTGGTTCATCGCTGGAACATTTGTCACATTCACTTGTCACTTGCACGCCTAGAACAGGTCCATATCTTCGTTGCAGGTGACTTCGAGGTAGTCGTCGTCGTCGCAGTCGGGCGTGCGGCGCGGGTCGGCGCGGCCGTGCGCGTCGTGCGCGTCGGGCGCGTCGTGCGCGTCCGTGTCGCTGGAGCAGTCGCGCGCGTCCGTGGCGGGCGACGGCGGCGGGTTGGAGCCGTGCTCTGACTGCACCGTCGCCTCGCCGCGAGATAGCAGCGATGGTAGTTCCGAATCTGGAAACAAACAGATGATTTATATTAGGACAGCTAGGTAACTCCTTAAAAAGACTTATTGTGATCTCATAAAATTGCTTAGCAATCTCTCTATTCCTATTTAAATGCCTTAAATATTCTCTATTATTCCTATTTAAATGCCTTAAATATTCTCTATTATTCCTATTTAAATGCCTTAAAAGATCACAAATAACAACATACCTGTGAGGCTCTGTTTGAGCTGTTCCATGACCTTCTGGCGGCTCTTGGCTCTCGCGCGCTTGATCTTGCGCTGCGTCTCCTTGCGGTCCTCCGTGAAGATCTGGTTGACCATCTCCTGTGACACGTCGCCGTCTCGCTTCAGCAGGAAGAAGTAGATCCCACCCGGGGTTCGGCGTCGAGTGCCGTTCTGAGAATAAGTACGACTTGTTAGTGCTGGACTACTCATGCTAAAACTGCTAGGCAATGCTGGATAATAAATTCAATTCCTCCTCAGGATACAAATTATTTCCATAAATGAAAGGATAAAAGTACAGGTATAATAGGGTATATTGCATTGTACACAATAATATAATTATACTGTTGATAAGTTGACACAGTTTTCTTCAGTGGTAATTGAGTTGCTAGGCTGTAAACATTTTTATCAAACATTTTATAGGTTACGATTGAAGCGATAACTATACTAATAAAGAGAAAACATTTTTTTGTTTGTTTGTACCCTACTAATAGACCTATTTGAAAAATTCTTTCACCCAACAGTGAAAGAATTTAAAGCTAGATTATCCCACAGTAACATAGGCTATGTTTTACCCGAGTACGGGCAGTGGTTCCCGCTAGACGTGAGTGAAACTGCAGGAAAACTGCTAGTATATTGTATTCCACTGTTGACTTACCATGACAAGCATGCCTCCCTCAGCCTCTACCCTCTGTGTTTCTTTGTATATCTCTATAGCTTTGTTAGCACCAACCACTTGCACAATCCGAGCTGAAAGTTTGGTACATTCTATTTAGTAAAAGTTTTCAATGATTAAGCATCTTGACTTCTATCAAACTTTTTTGGGATGTCATATCTTCATTGGAATAGCAAAATTATAATGTTTACGACTATTACTGATTTAATGGCTTTCAAATAAAGTGCTAGTTTATTATGATATTTTGAACATATATTCATAAATAAGAATGAACCAACAATAATTACATACCCACTAAATCCTTCTTATCCTCTGAGAGTTGCTCAGCAATATTTTCAGCTATAGCTTCTGTAGTATCATCAGCCTTTACGACCAGGTCCTCGAGGATCCGAGGCTTTAGCTTATCATCCCTCTGGTGACTACTGACTCTCTTCCCCAACCTTAACTTTACATTTGATCGGTCCGCATTCTTCCGTTTGTTGGACACTCGTTCACTATCATCATAATCATCGTTTGAGGTGAAAACTTTCTTAGATATATAGTTATCATCTAATCTATACTTAATAGTATAATCATAAGATTCAACGCCATATCTGCTCTTCTTTGATACGTCACAACTGACCATGTCTTCTGTTAATAAATCCTCCTGTAATATAATAATTTACATTTTCAGATGTACACTAAATTACAAGTATCTTAGCAAAGTTAAATATATTTTATAAATAGATTTTATTAAAAACAAAATAAAATCACTGTAAATTATCTGAAGAAGGGGTGAATTTAATGCTGTTGTATATATTATTGTAGTAGGTGTAGGTAGGTATTTGTACATCTGTATAAACAATATTTTTTATCATTGGCCTTCCTCTATTTTTGACAACTGATTGTTATGAACAAGAGGGAATGTAACCCTGAATGTATTTACCTGTAAAGCCTTGCACCAAATGTTGTACTTGTCCTTCTTCTCTGGCTGCGGCAGCGGGCGGCGCGGGCGCAGCTTGGTCCGCTTGGCGCGCCGCCGCGGCTCGTCGTCGGACTCCGAGCCCGACGACTCCTGCGCCGACGCCTCGTCGCTCTGCTCGTCCTGTATCTGCATGTGCACCAGCGACGGCGGGTTGAACGCCTCCGGCCGCGCCAGAGGAATGTACGTGCCCTCCTCTACATCCGAATCTTCCAACTGCAACGCAATAAAATCATTCGCTAACGTGTACGCCCTAAAACGTCATACGATATTTTCTCACAGTAGTTCCTTCACAAACTTCTTTTTATGACTACAGGTATTTGAGCAAACTTACTGTAAAAGATATCGTAGCAATCGCAAGACATCTTTCGGAAAATGCTATGTAATTACATCGAAAAATTATCAAAGTAAAAGTTCATTCTAACCTCCCCGTCTTCCCGTTCGAGGGAGACTTCAACATCCAGCTCGCCTTCAGTCGTTGACATCATAATCAAGACTTATAATTATAGATGTGAAATAAAAGATCATGAAAGGATTAAATTGTAATACAGCAATTCCACCCAATATCAATCTCCATTGGCTGCTGTCATTTTTAATAATAGACAAGATAGAGTGCTCTGGCTGCAATAGCTGTCAAGCATGGCTTATTTATGAAGAATGTTTTGTTTAAAAATGTATGTTTAGCCAACATACATTGTACTAGCATTCCATTAAAAAATAATGATAATATCTATAATTGCAATTATTATTTGATTTTATCAATTTTATTCTGTTATTTTATGTACATCACAGCAAGGATTAATTTTTATAAGATTAAATCAGTGATATTAAATTTTTTTATCGTGAGCGCTCTTTGATTACGCTTGCCATTGCATTCTTTGACGACAGCGCGCGAAAATTAAAAATATTTTAAATATTTCGAGGATAAAGGCAATATGTTATTTGCTTTTATGACTATGATAATAGGCCAATCAGTACAGTGAAGTAAAAAAAAGGCCTTTCATTAAATCAACTAAACAAAGACTTATTTGATGGCATTTTTTTCCAAAATGTTAGAAGTTCATTGACTTCTTTGACTCGTTGGTAGACACAAGTTGACCTCCGGTGGGCAGAGGGTTTGACCTCAGTATAATGAAATGGGTTGACGCAGCATTATTCTATCATAGATGTCATAAAGACAGGACCTTTGAGGACAGTGAATGTCAGACAGTTATCGTTTTTCTAATAAAATAATATTTACAATCATTTTTCTGAGTATTTTTAAAATATTTTATTCGGAAGACTCGGTTGTTTTTATTACGCTTATATTGTTATATTAAGAAACACATCATGAGAAAGTCATCGTAAGTATGACCGTGGAATTTTTGTAAACGTGTTTTTCCAACATTCGTTTTCCCCCCACTGACCGATATATTGAAAACCACCATTTATAGAAAAGAAAAAAAGAACTGCTATTGCGGACCCTCTTCCGGATGCTTCCGTTCTGCAATAGCCCAAGTCCAAAACTCTGTAGACTGTCACTTTAAGAAACCTCTATAGCCTCTATTTGGGACACCCCGACTTATACCAGTAATGCTCTGCTGCTGACTCCACGAGAGGCACAGCGATACTACTGAGATACGGAGACTGTTGTTTGAAAACCTAATTCTTCATATAAAGTCCAGCTGAGTCAACAGAATAAACAATAACCAATCCCAAAATTAATTCCGCTCACTAGTTCAATTTATCAACGACGTACAGTCGACAGCAAGTCAGTAAACCCAAAATCTGTTGTATCTGTCTAATTTTTCAATCGAACATTAACCTTCCACTATTGTGATAAGGTTGAAAATCGATCGCAGAAATTTGACAGATTCGTGTACACTGACTTGCTGTTGTCTGTACCATACATACGTACGCACATGCTTTTCAGACTTGTAAAGGATACATCAGATGTTAGATTACCCGAGCAACCCATGTCAACGATTGACTTCAGAAAAACTCGATTACCTTCGATCAGACCCGAAGAAGACAACTATGATCCTCGGGACCATAGGCAACCAGCCCATACGATAAAGTACGTAGATTTAATAAAGGGTGCAAAAGTGCATCATTCTTATTTACTCGTAGTTAGCCATGTATCACGCTTTATTCTGGGGTATTGAATAGATGGAATATCGTTCCTTTAGACTAACGGCCGTTCCCAATAACCTATCTAACTCTGGATTTGCTTACCAGAGATAGAAATTTGACATTACTTGTATGGGGCTAATGTCAAAATCCTATCACTATAATAAGCAAATCCAGAGATAGACAGAATATTGATTTCCGCAGTAAAAGTCCAACCCTACGATAGATAAGGAAGAGCACAGAAGATAGTGTATGAGGCGCCACGCAGAGGATCGCGACCTGACTGTACACCTAAGGGCTCTCATGTAGTCACTGATGGAAGAGTTTAGGCCTGGCTTTTGGCAAAAGAGACGAGTTACCTTATTTAAATACTGTATTTAAATAGGTCGTCTAGATAAGGACAGGAGATGATGATCACTCGTATGATGCTTCAAACCGAAACTGTACGATGTGGCACACGTTTGCAAACGCTTATGTCCTACAACAGACCTATAGGAACCTACTGGTTAGGCTGATAATGCTGATGCCATTTTTGCAGCACTTGGATGGCTTACTCCAATTTATTTCGAGCAACGACTGGCGCAGGCATGCTGGCGATGCCGCTCATTATGAGTCTCTCCGGGATAATTGTAGGACCTATCTTGTGTATACTGACTGGATTGTTGATGATTCACGCACATTCTTTGCTAGTATGTTCTGTTTCAAGTAAGCATTACTTACATCTTGTATGGTTTGGGGTTGGTGTTTGGGCTAGAGGACCATACGCCTGTTGGGCTTATTTTTGGTCTAAATGATGTAGGATTACTTTAGCGTAAATCAATTTTTCGGCTGGATGATGAACTGATGATAAGAGCCGGTAGTAGCATCCAGCTGCAGCAGCGAGGTAAATGTCTCGCGAGGCTGCTGGCTCTGTGTAAACGTTCCTATATTTTTAGCGAAATTTTCGACATCAGTTCAATTTTACCATTTAACCGCCAAAGCGTAAGAAATTATCCATCGCGTTCATATTATCGAGAAAGTTTAAAAGTTAGGAATGGTTTTTCAGCTGGACTCCCTGTATGAGGTGGCTCGGCAGCTCAAGATGCCTTATATATCGTATCGGTATGCATTCCGCCTAGCCCTGCTGCATGGGCCTCCTTTGTTTCATGGCGTAGCAAACCACGGACCGTGAGTATAATCCCTACCTGCCAAAACTACTGAACTGAATTAAATAAAAAATTTCTTCCCAAGTAGAATCTGGGAAAGGACTCGGGCTACTTCTTATCCGTCCGGGTACGGAAAGTTGTTCTCTCAGGACGCAGATGGAACACCTCTGAATATGTATTTGAAGAACCTTACAAAACCACTTAATATGTTAACTGCGAAAAGAATTCATGGGCCAATATTTTCAGGATCATTATAGCGACGTGTCTGTTTGTTAGCCAACTCGGGATATGCAGTGTAATCGTTATCTTTACAATGGACTCTCTGCGAGATGTTAGTCTCCCATTTATGTATCCTTTCTTGTTAGATTTTCCTAACTAGACTTTAATATAGCGCCACTAGGGTGAAATTTCATCAAAATGTTTCGGACACAACTGTTGGCCAACATTTGTGCACGCTCTGCATGAAGTTCACTTTGTTCCGCATTTTGAGGACAAAAAGAGTGTAATGTTTCCATATTTCGTGAGTCTTCCAGAAAAACATTTGTGCTGCACATTATGTGCCACAGTGGTATACTCCAGAATGGAATTCCACCATTACCTATCTACAATGACCAAATCTTACAGTGCCATCTTCCATTTGATATAAATATTTTCAGGTGACTTTTTGAATATTATTCTCTGTTTGTAAAATCTTTCAGCTGATGGATTGGCANCGTGTACACTGACTTGCTGTTGTCTGTACCATACATACGTACGCACATGCTTTTCAGACTTGTAAAGGATACATCAGATGTTAGATTACCCGAGCAACCCATGTCAACGATTGACTTCAGAAAAACTCGATTACCTTCGATCAGACCCGAAGAAGACAACTATGATCCTCGGGACCATAGGCAACCAGCCCATACGATAAAGTACGTAGATTTAATAAAGGGTGCAAAAGTGCATCATTCTTATTTACTCGTAGTTAGCCATGTATCACGCTTTATTCTGGGGTATTGAATAGATGGAATATCGTTCCTTTAGACTAACGGCCGTTCCCAATAACCTATCTAACTCTGGATTTGCTTACCAGAGATAGAAATTTGACATTACTTGTATGGGGCTAATGTCAAAATCCTATCACTATAATAAGCAAATCCAGAGATAGACAGAATATTGATTTCCGCAGTAAAAGTCCAACCCTACGATAGATAAGGAAGAGCACAGAAGATAGTGTATGAGGCGCCACGCAGAGGATCGCGACCTGACTGTACACCTAAGGGCTCTCATGTAGTCACTGATGGAAGAGTTTAGGCCTGGCTTTTGGCAAAAGAGACGAGTTACCTTATTTAAATACTGTATTTAAATAGGTCGTCTAGATAAGGACAGGAGATGATGATCACTCGTATGATGCTTCAAACCGAAACTGTACGATGTGGCACACGTTTGCAAACGCTTATGTCCTACAACAGACCTATAGGAACCTACTGGTTAGGCTGATAATGCTGATGCCATTTTTGCAGCACTTGGATGGCTTACTCCAATTTATTTCGAGCAACGACTGGCGCAGGCATGCTGGCGATGCCGCTCATTATGAGTCTCTCCGGGATAATTGTAGGACCTATCTTGTGTATACTGACTGGATTGTTGATGATTCACGCACATTCTTTGCTAGTATGTTCTGTTTCAAGTAAGCATTACTTACATCTTGTATGGTTTGGGGTTGGTGTTTGGGCTAGAGGACCATACGCCTGTTGGGCTTATTTTTGGTCTAAATGATGTAGGATTACTTTAGCGTAAATCAATTTTTCGGCTGGATGATGAACTGATGATAAGAGCCGGTAGTAGCATCCAGCTGCAGCAGCGAGGTAAATGTCTCGCGAGGCTGCTGGCTCTGTGTAAACGTTCCTATATTTTTAGCGAAATTTTCGACATCAGTTCAATTTTACCATTTAACCGCCAAAGCGTAAGAAATTATCCATCGCGTTCATATTATCGAGAAAGTTTAAAAGTTAGGAATGGTTTTTCAGCTGGACTCCCTGTATGAGGTGGCTCGGCAGCTCAAGATGCCTTATATATCGTATCGGTATGCATTCCGCCTAGCCCTGCTGCATGGGCCTCCTTTGTTTCATGGCGTAGCAAACCACGGACCGTGAGTATAATCCCTACCTGCCAAAACTACTGAACTGAATTAAATAAAAAATTTCTTCCCAAGTAGAATCTGGGAAAGGACTCGGGCTACTTCTTATCCGTCCGGGTACGGAAAGTTGTTCTCTCAGGACGCAGATGGAACACCTATTAATATGTATTTGAAGAACCTTACAAAACCACTTAATATGTTAACTGCGAAAAGAATTCATGGGCCAATATTTTCAGGATCATTATAGCGACGTGTCTGTTTGTTAGCCAACTCGGGATATGCAGTGTAATCGTTATCTTTACAATGGACTCTCTGCGAGATGTTAGTCTCCCATTTATGTATCCTTTCTTGTTAGATTTTCCTAACTAGACTTTAATATAGCGCCACTAGGGTGAAATTTCATCAAAATGTTTCGGACACAACTGTTGGCCAACATTTGTGCACGCTCTGCATGAAGTTCACTTTGTTCCGCATTTTGAGGACAAAAAGAGTGTAATGTTTCCATATTTCGTGAGTCTTCCAGAAAAACATTTGTGCTGCACATTATGTGCCACAGTGGTATACTCCAGAATGGAATTCCACCATTACCTATCTACAATGACCAAATCTTACAGTGCCATCTTCCATTTGATATAAATATTTTCAGGTGACTTTTTGAATATTATTCTCTGTTTGTAAAATCTTTCAGCTGATGGATTGGCAGGCCAATCAGACGGCACTTATTGCTCTAATCTTTCCGTTTTTTATAATGGAATTCTTTATGAGAAATTTCACCATCGTCAGCTACGTGTCCGCGATAGGTAAGAATCGAATGGCTAACCGGCCAAGATGCATTTCTAAAATGAGTAAGTAAACGTAAATGTAAAAATATTTTCAAATCATTTGGTTATATACCTGCGATTGAAAAAAACAGCATAGGCCTGACCTGCCTGGCTCAAGTCTGTACAAACAAGTCCTTTAGAACATACCAGTATTATTCTATGAGAGAAACATAAATATTTGTCATTTCCAGGTACATTCGTCAACCTCATTGGGATAGGGTTAGTTTTCGAGCACATAATAGAGGAGGCGCATGGAGAAACTTTGCGTTTCACCACGATATTCCATGACGTTATGTTTAGTTTTGGTGTGGTGCAGTTTAATTTGTGCGCTATTGGCGTGGTAAGATATGATATTTAACTAAAATATTTTCCATTCCAAATGAATAGGCACCTACCATTTTATACCTAAGCCATTTTAAAGCTTTGGTTGCGCTAATCTCAAGAACTTCTGATCGGATTTGAAAAATTCAGCGATAGCGTTTTTATCGAGGAAGGGTATAGGCCAGGTACTTTTTATCCGGGTGTGGGAAGTAGTTCCCAGGTGAGACGCAGGTGAACTGCGGGGAACAGTTTTTACCCACGACGGAACGGAGCAGGTATATGCGTTTAGGGTGAGAGATGTTTGTGTGTTTGTGCAAAGTAATGTTCCCGCCTAGCTTCTAAACTAATGATCTGATTTTGGTGCGGTTTTCATAAATATAAGCGTTTTGACGATTAAATTTAATTGCAGGTTATGGCTGTAGATAAGCATCTTGCGAACCCGAGAATCATGAGAGCTAGATTAGGCGTTATCAACGTCGGTATAATGATCCCAACTATTATCACATTGATATTTGGAATGGTAGGCTACTGGGGGTTTGGCACGATGGAAGAAAATATACTAAGATGTTTGCCGTTCCAAGAACGGTTAGTATGAATAAATTATCAAGTCAAGCCGTTTAGCCTAACTCACAGAATAAAAGGGTAGTTTAGCAATTGCGCGAGGCTGAAAATCTGCAAAAACAGCGGACAATCAGCTATTTTGAAAGCGGTCTTACAGCAATTTATACTTCTATACTTATTATAAAATAAAACAAAGTCCCCCGCCGCGTCTGTCTGTCTGTTCGCGATTTACTCTAAAAGTACTGAACGAATTTTCATTCGGTTTTCAACAATAGATAGAACAATTCTTGAGGAAGGTTTTAGTGTATGTATAGTAAGTTTTTATTTTGTACAAAACAACGCCGATCGGGAGCTTTCCAGAAACCGAAGCGAGGGCGGGCAGCTAGTTTGGTTATAAAACTTACCTAGGTATACGGCTTATCTTACAGAACATCTTTGTCCACGGTCTTGGTTTACATGCTGGCAATGATATTGACATACCCGCTACATTCCGCCCCCGCTATCCATGCCATACTTGAAGTAGTCAAATTCCATGAAACACCAGACTCGACGCCGCCGTCCGAAGACACGATGTTTGCTATTGAAAATATCGGCAAGCCTATATTCGTCGTCTTATCGTGTAAGTTACATATTCAACAGGAATTTATGATGTATGGTATGCCACAAGACATTTCAGACATGCTTCTGGATAGGTCACATCAATTTTCCGCGCGGATTCATCCTTGCCCAGAACTTCCTGAACCTCGATAAAACATAGCCCTACGCTCAAAAATCACTCTTTGTAAAAGAATATTCTAATGTGCTCAGATAGGTCCCCTACAACACGACAATTTAATATCTGCAGCCTTACTTTTTATTTCAGTTCTAATTTGCTACGTTGTGCCATTCCAAGGACCATTCCTCGCCTTTGTTGGTAATCTGTGCGCGTCCATGTTAGCCCTGGTCTTCCCAGCCGTGATGGACCTCTGCCTAAAGTATCCCCATTGGTATGGGGCCTATAATATCCACCTCTTCAAAGACATGGCCATGATATTCGTGGGCATGGGATCAGTATTGTTCGGCTGTATTTTTACCACCGAACTCATCGAGATAAGACTTAAAACAAAATACTCACCAAACAGCTATGGATTCTTTTAATTTGTATTGTTATTTATTGTATTATTTCTAAATAAAGTTTTATTGTTTAGTTATTTTTCTTACTTATTTACATATTATATTTTAAGCGTTTATTACGAGGCCAGCGGGGTATTGAATGCCTCGATCGGAGATAGGCAGGCGTCTCATGATCTGCCTAGCGTTTTCCCAATAATGTTGGGGTCGGCTTCAAGTCTAACCATTTGAGGCATTTGACAACCAGTGTTTTACATGGAGCGACTGCCTGTCTGATCTCCTCAACCCAGTTACCCGGGTAACCCGTGAGTCCCTGGTAAGACTGGTTGTCAGAAATTCTGATTTCTGACTACCCGTAACAGCAGCAGCATCTCCGAAGCTAAAAATATCCCACTATGCGCTCACCAACACGCATGCCTAGCGCGGTGGTTGTGGGTAAATCCCCCCACCACGAGGAGGAGGCCTTTGTTTGCCTAGCCTACGTTTTTCATGCTGTGACGGCGACTTTAACACTTTCAATAGTTTAAAGTAAACATCAGATTTAAGCGGTGTCTCGGACCCCAGGCACCAGGACCTCCTCACAATACGCGCCGTTTTAAGGAGTACTTCTGACTTCCGAGTCAGTCACTTGACTCAGCCGCCTGACGAGAGCCTATTGAGATGTTGATCGTCGTTATTTTGTTATCATGGTATATCAGCAATTGCATTTTTATCCCCTTCTTCTTTAGAGTGAGTTGCAGGTTTAATCACCTAACAAACCCCGGTGTCAGAATTTTTTCTAATCCACCTGACGACCTCTGACGTGTAATCAGGGCCGGATTAACCTGTCATGGGCCTGTAGGCAATAAAATTTTTGGGCCCCTTTTCTTACCTACTCTGACTAAGTAAATCATGTGATGTATTTTTTTGCCTTCTTCCCACATTCCTTAATACAATCCCGATCTAGGCATGGATGACATGACGTCCTAACGCGGGTTGGCTCCGTGTAAATACAGAACAGAGTGACCCGCGCAGCCCACGCGTAGAGTACGCGTACGTTTGTCTAGTCACTCTATTCTACTTCTATTAAGAGTTTAAATACACACAAAGCACAAAGTTTTTTCCAATTCACTGTCGTAAAACGCTCGTGCCTAATAGCATCCAACGAATCGGGGATTTCCTCATCGTAAAACGAGATAAACCGTCCAAACGCGTTCCAATGAAAAGGTTTAAAAATACGCATTAAAAAAAATCCGTATTTTTAAACCTTTTTCATGGCGAGACCCCCTTTCTATGAAGAAATATTTAGCGACCCCCCTGTGTTTGAAGAAGAAATCAAAAGTATTTAAAACAGTGTTTTTAAACGCTTTTAAAGAGGAGTTGCAAAACTTTGGGAAATGCCTTTCAGTAGAAAAAACAATGAAACTATTTTAACTAGTTAACTTAAGGACAGACTAATAGATCGCAAAGGTAAATAATTGACCAGGTTGCAGTAAGTCCAAATCACAAAATGTCTACATAGCTGTTCAGTCTTCGTCTCATACAGTGGCGTAGCGTGGCTATCCGCCACCGGGGGCGGGAGACAAATTTGCCGCCCTCGACTTTAGATGTAGTATAATGTAAGTGTCGAAGTGCATCCAGCCTTTAAAAACGTTGTGGGCATATCACAAATGAGAAGAAAAAGTTTGGAATTGAAATGGAGGGAGCGAAGCGAGCGCGAATTTTTTTTTAGTTTTTAGATGAAAAGGTAAACACTGTAAAAGAAGTGCAGGATAGAAAAGTTGCGAGCGAAGCGATCGCGAAATTTTTCCAGTTTCAGGATTTAAAATAAACAACTTTTTTTAGGTAAGACTGTATTGATTTTTGGCAAATCCCAAAAAATATACATCGTGTAGCCTCTGAAGGCGCAAGTGAAAAAAGCGTGATTTTTTAAAAGTTTGCGCGACTTTTTTGAAAAATTTATTCTCAGGGTATCAAAGGACTAAACATAGAAAAACAGTAGGATGTAGGTAATTGGAGGATGCGAGCGAAGCGAGCGCGATTTTTTTAGTTTAATGGGCAAAAAGAAGAACAGGAAGTAACTAGAGGACGCGAGCGAAGCGAGCGCGAAATTTTTGCAAAAATCGGGTTGCAACCTGTCTTTATATAAGTAATGTAAAAATGAGAGTAACTTCAGTGCGATTGTCATTTTCTGGTAATGATTCAGGGGCCCCGGGGCACTGCCCCGGGGGCCTTCGTAGCCGCCACTGGGTGTATGTGAAAATCATAAGTCTTCAAACACAGAGCACACTTAAACTTTTTTTAAATTTACCTTACAATCGCAAAACTCATATCACATATTGTAATTAAAGATTATGTAGGTATTCCAAAAATTTGTGAACTACAAATTATTATAAAGCTACGAAAGCTTACAGAAAACACGCAACGAATCGGGAATTCCCCGAACGTGAATGAAGTCCAGTTGCGTTCCGAAGGATAACATTAGTTCTAATATTAGATATTAGATGATTTTGTATGTATAAAGTGTTACATGTGTTGAAAAAAAAGAATAGTTTTGTTGATTATCATTTTCGTTAGATCCATAAAACTTTTTTTGCGGACTGCATTGCTGTAGGCGGGGCCCCTGTCGGTGCTGGGCCCCTAGGCAGTTGCCTAATCTGCCTTAAGGTTAATCCGGCACTGCGTGTAATTGTAACAACGACTACTTACTACTGAGTAGTATTCGGGGACAAGCTTTGCGTATATTGCTATAAAATGCCGATTAGACCGAAATCCCCATTTTTGATCCTCATTTTCATAGGTATTCAGATAGATACCCATCATCATTTAGCATCTGGATAGTGTGGAAACGTAGGAAAGTATTGGATGAAAAAAGGTCATAATTGACGCTGTTAAGCAGTTTCTATTATCAGAAGGTATTTTCTTCTGTGAACAATATTTACAATAACGACGTTAAGAAGAATGTCAAACAGACAGTCAAAAGGAGGGAATGAGGGAAACATTGAATAATTTTGGAGAATAGGTACATGTACTTGTTTCATGGATTATCTAGAGCAGTCTTAAATTAAGAAGTAATGTGTCTGGTTATTCAAGTTTTATCAAATAATATAATATTGCTCTTATGTATCTTAGCCCTTAAAATCAACATTTGCCAAACATCCTTTGCTTTTAGGTAAGCTACTTCGAAAATGGTATTGTTTAATCCTCCAAGCGTGTTTTATTAGAGATTTTGAGAGAAATGTAATATTTTATTGGTCCACACAGAAACGGATTGCCGCTATGGAACTGGGAGTGCATCAACGAAAAATGTTTGCCAATAAAAACAACGCACGTATCAAAGCTACAGTCATTGGAAACATGCAACATGCTATGCTCATCGATGCAGATTTGGCCGCAGCCGACCGGCTCAGTTAGCCTGTCCACCACCGCAGTGCCGGTGCGCTCAGACATGTTCCAGCTGGAGATGGTCCAGGCTCCTACTAAAATAGTACATGAACATCTCCAAGATGCGTTTGGATTGCTACGTGATGACCTACGGCGATTAGAGCACGGCGCGCGAGGCTTCGAGGAGTGGCGAACTGTATCAGTGCGCATAGTCGTCAACAGCAGTGGAGATCCACGTATGCATATCAATACTGACGAGAGTTATAGTCTGTCGCTGCGACCAGTAGCAGGCACTAATGTCGCACTTATAGTCGATATTGCCTCACCATCATTCTGTGGCGCCAGGCACGCGATTGAAACGCTCATACAACTAGTGTGGCTGGACCCTTATTTAGGATCCCTTTTGATGTTAGAGGCAGCTAGAGTAGATGATGCACCAAGGTTTCGTTATCGTGGTTTACTTGTAGACACAGCGCACAATTTCTTTCCTATTACGGAACTAATGATAAATATAGATGCAATGGCTGCATCCAAATTGAATACGTTTCATTGGCATATTAGCGATTCACAAGCGTTTCCACTCCATACAAACAGCATTCCTGAATTGGCAAACTATGGTGCACATACTCCTGGCGACGTTTATACTCCTGACGACGTCCGAACAGTTGTGCGCAGAGCAAGGTTACGAGGAATTCGAGTGCTTTTAGAAATAGACGCGCCCGCTCACGTCGGCCACGCTTGGAGCTGGGGACCTGCTGCAGGCTTAGGAGACTTGGTATTCTGTCTCGATACAGACCATTGGAGTCAATATTGCAACGAGCCACCCTGTGGACAATTAAATCCACGAAACAAACATGTGTACGACTTATTTGAACGCCTTTTCGTTGAGACCGTACAATTAACTGGATGCGAAGACATGATTCATCTCGGTGGAAGTGAAATATCTGAGCGATGTTGGGAAGAACAATTTCGCCAGAATGACACCTTGGACCTCTGGCTACACTATACGCGATCGATTTTAAAACGTCTCGAAGATAGGACCGGACAATTACCAAACTTAACAATTTTTTGGATGTCTCATCTCAGTGAACGGTTTAAAGGAGAATTAAGGGAATACATTCAGCACATAGGACTACAGGTTCGAAACTCTGCATGGTCTCAAACTTATGTCAGTGGCATTCGGACAATTTTGTCTCATGAGGATGCTTGGGACTTGAACACTGGACACGGATCGTGGTATGAAGAGAACAGCGGTGCACCTTATAATTCGTGGCAACGAATTTACGAGCATCGTCCGTGGCTCAAACACTCCACTGGTATCGTGGAAGGTGGGGAGGCTACGGTGTGGTCGTCATTGCTGAGCGAGGGAAGCCTGATACCGCGCGCGTGGCCACGGGCGGCGGCGCTGGCGGAGCGCCTGTGGACCGACCGGCCGGAGGGTGCGACGCGCCCCGTGCATCACAGGCTCGATGTCCACAGATCACGAATGGTCTCTCGCGGAATCCAAGCTTCTCCGATATGGTCAATGTGGTGCTCACAAAATACATATTCCTGTGGCTAGCTTCCATACATTGTTTTTCATAATGGACGATTTACTGATCAAAACTGTAGATATGTCTTGTTAGGTGTACATTGGAACATTATGGAATTAAGGATTGTAGCGCTCTTAAATGGAATTCATGAAAAAATATGACAAATCAGAATTTTCGTTACTGACATCATACCTTCTAATACAATAAGAAAATGTAGCCTGAACGAATTACGAAAAAAAAATAAGTCCGTAAATGTTTGGAATGTTTAGATGGTAATGCAATTTTGATGAATAATATGTGAAGCGTGGGTACTTATACTCTTAGAATCTTATTAATGGTCACAAAACTTAATAGACTTTTTTACAGATTTTTTATTGTAACCAACATAAATATACAATATTATGGTAACAGTCAATTTGAATTTATTGTAGGTATGTATGTACCTAAATAGTTCACCCGTGACATCGTCCGCTTCTCGAGCGAACTACGCCCACTACCCGGATAAAAAATATTTCCAGGGTGCCTCCTCCTATCTCAACGCACAAATCCAGCTCGATCAGTTTAGCCACTTCAGCTTAGAATTGTAGCCAACGAAGTCGTTGGCATTTATAATACTAAACTGGGTATTTTTTACACTATAAGCCATCTTTAAGCTTTTAGTATAATGTGACCAAATGTGTTACTTTGGATCAAGATGAGATAAGTGTACCACTTTTACGTTACTTAATATCTTAATTTTTTCGCCAATGAGCCGTGCCTACTTATTTTAAATGATGAATGGGGTACAAAAGGAATGCAATGAATTCTCAAATATCAAAGAACATCGATCATAGAATATATCGATATACACACCCAATGGCCAAGCACAACCCTAACAATTAGGAAACGGAAAGTGCTTGCCAATACAAAAATATCAGTTTTCAACGTTCTGAAACTACATAGATGACAGAATCATGGACGCACAAATACAGATGCTTATTTTATTGGGACTGTTTTTATAAGAAATAATAAGTTTTTGTTAAATTGTGTAAATATTTAAACAAACAAACATTTTTTAATCATTTATGAGTTTATTTGTAGAAGGTTTTAACAATCAAAATATGTTTTAAAACAAGGCTGAATCCCGTTTCCGAACGTTTCACGTTCGGATACGTTAATGGCTCAAAGGATTTTGAAAGCATAGAGTATTATTTTGTCACAACGTTTCTGGACAAAATAACGCCTATGTTACGTTACTCGGAATAAATAAATGATATTGTGCACCCTTCCAGATAATAACATTTATCGTTGTTAAGAAAGCTCTAACCATAATGTATTTTGAGGCTCTGTTTAGCCCAAGCCCTTAGACAGGGGTTGCACGATCAGTCTGGCATCAGTCCAGTCCATCAGTCTGGTCAGAATGATGGGAGAATGATCGTGTAACCGGTTGATTGACGAATTGATGGTCCAAAATGTACCGTGTTTTCCGTCCGTCAGTCTTTCATCAGTCTAAAACAGATGCCAGAATGACGCCAGACTGATCGTGTAACCCCTGTATTGTACATACTTTAACGTTACTTTTAAGTAAAGGATCCCTTACTTAGGTGGCAGTATAGGTGATCTTGGTAAAATTAGGCATAAATCACTTAAAAACGCTCCCAGTGACTTCACAATCAAAATTAGCCGATGAAGACCCACGCGCTATAATTATAATGCTATAAATTCGTGATAAATCTAAACATTAGCTAATATTTATTCACATTCTACAATTTAAGAATAGTTTAAGTTATGCTCATTTTTCATCATTATCAGTCACATATAATTTAGAAATAAGTAGGCTTAGTATGTATAAATTGTAAAACTTTAACTTAAATAAAATTTAGATGTTTATAGCCCTTCAAAAAACAATTTAGAAATACATTTTAAAATGTTATAATAACACCATAAAAATGCTGCCTGCAGGCAATTGGAAATATCCAAACAAACATTGCACAGCACACAAAACTAGGAAACGGAACTACGTTTCACGTGCTAATGGTTTTACTTGTGTGTACTAAGCCTTATTATCAATTATTATAAATGTTATGCATCTGTATATGCTGAGCATATTTTGATATTTTTTTTATTCTTTCTCATTCTTTATTTTTTTGTCAATAAGAACAACTTAAAACTTAAATGTAATTAGGCATATTTTTTCCCAAAATCCATTGAACAAATTGTAGAAAATTTATAAAGATTCGTACACATGACAGGAAAAAATATTTAGTCTATGGTCAACGTGGCGGCCGAGTAGTCGCAAGCGTCAAGTTATGGCGTTTAGTGAAAAACACGTAAATATTTAAAATTGTAATTAGATGTCAGTGTAACTTTTATAAATTAGATTTAATATGAGTAGATATTACGATTACGGTAACGCGATATCATGGTAAGTAAAGTTTGATTTTGGGTGGTGACAACCATATTGTTTAACATTTGTGTACGTTTTCTTTTAGCTCGTGTTATTGTCGTTAGTTAACGATGTAGCTTTTACCTTACAACTTATCAAAG
>NWSH02000210.1:3639379-3649806 GCA_002382865.2 Heliothis virescens
ATTATTTTGTCACAACGTTTCTGGACAAAATAACGCCTATGTTACGTTACTCGGAATAAATAAATGATATTGTGCACCCTTCCAGATAATAACATTTATCGTTGTTAAGAAAGCTCTAACCATAATGTATTTTGAGGCTCTGTTTAGCCCAAGCCCTTAGACAGGGGTTGCACGATCAGTCTGGCATCAGTCCAGTCCATCAGTCTGGTCAGAATGATGGGAGAATGATCGTGTAACCGGTTGATTGACGAATTGATGGTCCAAAATGTACCGTGTTTTCCGTCCGTCAGTCTTTCATCAGTCTAAAACAGATGCCAGAATGACGCCAGACTGATCGTGTAACCCCTGTATTGTACATACTTTAACGTTACTTTTAAGTAAAGGATCCCTTACTTAGGTGGCAGTATAGGTGATCTTGGTAAAATTAGGCATAAATCACTTAAAAACGCTCCCAGTGACTTCACAATCAAAATTAGCCGATGAAGACCCACGCGCTATAATTATAATGCTATAAATTCGTGATAAATCTAAACATTAGCTAATATTTATTCACATTCTACAATTTAAGAATAGTTTAAGTTATGCTCATTTTTCATCATTATCAGTCACATATAATTTAGAAATAAGTAGGCTTAGTATGTATAAATTGTAAAACTTTAACTTAAATAAAATTTAGATGTTTATAGCCCTTCAAAAAACAATTTAGAAATACATTTTAAAATGTTATAATAACACCATAAAAATGCTGCCTGCAGGCAATTGGAAATATCCAAACAAACATTGCACAGCACACAAAACTAGGAAACGGAACTACGTTTCACGTGCTAATGGTTTTACTTGTGTGTACTAAGCCTTATTATCAATTATTATAAATGTTATGCATCTGTATATGCTGAGCATATTTTGATATTTTTTTTATTCTTTCTCATTCTTTATTTTTTTGTCAATAAGAACAACTTAAAACTTAAATGTAATTAGGCATATTTTTTCCCAAAATCCATTGAACAAATTGTAGAAAATTTATAAAGATTCGTACACATGACAGGAAAAAATATTTAGTCTATGGTCAACGTGGCGGCCGAGTAGTCGCAAGCGTCAAGTTATGGCGTTTAGTGAAAAACACGTAAATATTTAAAATTGTAATTAGATGTCAGTGTAACTTTTATAAATTAGATTTAATATGAGTAGATATTACGATTACGGTAACGCGATATCATGGTAAGTAAAGTTTGATTTTGGGTGGTGACAACCATATTGTTTAACATTTGTGTACGTTTTCTTTTAGCTCGTGTTATTGTCGTTAGTTAACGATGTAGCTTTTACCTTACAACTTATCAAAGCCAGTGGTCTGTAGAAACTAGATACCATTTCTGTCTTTCCTGGTGTTTGCCGGGTTTTTTTGAAATTAACTGTATTTCCAACCTAGTTTTTTAACGTGGTTTTTATAATTAAAATGTACTTAATAGGCTTAATCAAGGGCGCCTGAAGACTGAATATCTACTTACAAAATGCTGATATTGGCATCTGTAGTTAATTAATAACATGGCGAAAGTTAACTTCGCTTAATGAGCGTACGAAATGCGTAGGCCATTATCGATTTTTTATAGGTCCCCGGGACTCCGATACCTACTCAATAACTAATAGAGTTTCAACTATAACACTTAGCATAATATATTTCCATTGGGAAATAGTTGTATTTTAGACACTTTGTTTTCTGCTTTGGTTTGTTGATAAACACTAGATAGCATTGCATCCACAAACAGTTTAATAAGATGACCATGAAAATGCTATGACTTTGTTTATGAAAACTAGTATGTTAATGATACATAAATGTGTAGTTTCATCCTAAAATAAATGATGTTATATTTGGTGTGGTCCTGTTTCCTCTACATTATCTAATAATGTTTGTTACCAATATTCTGGAAAATTTCATAAACAGGACACCCCTTATTTCTCTTACCTACCAGTTTGTGCCCCTCAACACCTGTGGGTTTCTCTTGATAAGATTGTTAATTACTTTTCTCTCCTTAGCGTTGCTCGTTCACAGCTGCAGTGGAATAATTTCTCAAATTATTATCTAAAGGATCACCAACAATTGTATTAAAACAATTTCTTAGTTTAAGTGCTGTTATGGTTTATCTAGTTGTAAAATTAAAGCTGTAAGACATGTTTTAACCATTGATGACTAAAATGGATAATTATTCAATTGCAGATGTTCAGTAGTTGTTGCCCCTTTCCCTGTCAGTTTCCAGTCATTAAGTAAGAGAAATAAGGTGAAGTCCGCGTGGTGCCATTTGCAACATAGAAGAAATTTTCCAGAAATCTCTTCACTTTAATACAGTTTATTGATGATAGTTTGTCCATTTTTGGACTCGTGAATTTCAGTTGACATGAGATGGTCGTTCGTCAACAATGGTTAAAACACGATCTTCAGCGAGGGTAGGAAGCGCGGCCCCCAGTGCGCCCGCCGAAAATGGAACTTCTTCCGAACTTAGATCGCGGCTCAAAACCACTGAGAACGGTCACCGCTCACAAAGGCCCTACAATCAAACTAGGCAAGTTTCAGTTCTTGTCGCGTCTGCCTCAGACATAGCTGCTAGCATGTTACCCTTCTGTCCAGCAGTCACCATGGTCGTTACAGTCTGCCACTGCTGCCCTGTACTTGTGGAGAGGCGGAGACAGCTGAAGCATGAGTCTTGGGGCTTTGGGTGATGGTTCTTGTTATGAACGGAAAAAGTTAGCAATAAAACTTTAATGTTACTGACCAATGTATAGATATTTGTTGCATGAAGTTTGATCTCTGATATAGTGGCCCATGTGTTTGTAATGTTGCATTTAGTGACATTTGTGTAAGTGCTGGGTGTGTTGTAGGAACAACCAGGCACTGCCGTCGGGCGGCGTGGGGCCGGGCAGCGGGTCGCAGGGCAAGGACCCGCTGGCGCCCGCGCTGCCGGGCTCGCGCGCGCTCTACCAGCACCCCGCCGTCAGCGGGTACAACACGCAGGACTCGCGCTCACAAGCCATGCCTGTCACGGTAATTACATCTACGACCACCAATTGGTTGACCAAAGTCTAGATGCCTTCTCAAAGAAATATGAACTTACTTTATCTTTTGGTCAGTATTCTATAGATGTTTTTCAAAAATTATGATTCATTTCATTCTCTTCCTATATTTATAACCATACAAGTGCCACACCACATAAGTACAGGCTATGCGGCGATGCTTTGCGAGTTTGCGCTGCCTGTATTCTTATCACTATAACATCCAGCTAAATAGCTCTAGACGTCACTGTCCTTTTAAAAGATAGCCCAATATCCCACATTACATTAGTACTTAAAATTGTCCCAACACACGTTAAAGCATGTAAGTAACTTTCAGAGTCGCCAGCCGATATACCCGAGCAGTATGTACCACGGGTACGGCGGGGGCGGCGGCGGCACGCTCGCGCCGATGCCTTCGCCCTCGCCCACCGCGCCGCTCGCGCCCTTCCCCGTACACCCCGACGTTAAGTTTAGGAAGTAAGTATTTTGCAAC
Source organism: Heliothis virescens (assembly GCA_002382865.2). Classification (NCBI taxonomy): domain Eukaryota; kingdom Metazoa; phylum Arthropoda; class Insecta; order Lepidoptera; family Noctuidae; genus Heliothis; species Heliothis virescens. Next base: position 3,642,915 of record NWSH02000210.1, read on the forward strand.
ATTTTTTTTTTTTTCAAAGCTACTTTTTATCCGGGTGCGCGCGGTAGTTCCCAGGGGAAAGCGGGTGAAACCGCTGGCAGAAGCTAGTAATGTAATGTACTGAAGATTTGTTTTTTGTTTGAACGCGCTAATCCCAAGAACTACTTACTGGTCCGATTTGAAAAATCTTTCAGTGTTAGATAGCCTATTTATCGAGGAAGGCTTTAGGTTACTTTTTATCCGGGTGCGCGGAGTAGTTTCGCATTCAAACCAACAAACTCTTCAGCTTTATAATATTATGGATTATGATTCATCTTCTAAACTGGTATTGTTTAACCTGCCAACACCACCCATAGCGAAACTGGTTTTGTATCAAGCTTTTCTAGTATATTCTTTACCACATACCTATTTCGTAATATTTCACCAACTAACTCACAATCACAAATAAATAGAGTATTTTAAAATGGTTCCATTTCCTCAGATTACCGTTTTACGACGTGCTAGCAGAACTCATGAAGCCATCGACAATGATGCCGATGCAGGCAGGCCGCATGCAGGAAGGCACGTATGTGTTCCACCTCACGCCGCAGCAAGCCACCGAGATCGCCTCAGGGAAGGATATCGTCGGCACCAGCAACAAACTCGATTATGTCATACAGGTGGGTTAGATTAGTGGACACACATAAAATGCTATATACATATTAAAAAAACAAGAAATCATACCTTTATCTTCATAAAAAGATTTTCATAAAAAAATCTGTTATCATTCTTCTTTTCTATATTTTTGTTTCATAACATGGACAAATTGCTTGGGTTTTAAAGTCATAACATAAATAAATACTTTGTCAACAGGCACAACTGAGGTTTTGTCTCCTAGAAACATCGTGTGAACAAGAGGATCACTTCCCGCCTAGTGTTAACGTCAAAGTTAACAACAAAATGTGTCCACTACCAGTGAGTATGCCTACACTGTAAACATAAATGTCTTACATGTAAACCCATGGTGCAAAGGACTAAACTCCCAAACTTTGATGATGATATTAGGAAAATCTGCTGGAAAACCCCTCAAACCAGCGGATTTTCGACTCGGGGTTTACGTGTTTATACGACCTTTGCCGCCAAGCCTGAACAACTGAAAACCAGTAACAGATAAAGCTTAAAACGCGCATGTACGCATAACAGATGTTTGGCCCCACATAAACAAAAGCTCTTTTCTTTTCTCTCTTTTCAAAAGCTCTCAAACTAAGTTCTACCTAACTACACAAAATAACAAAAACTTTCCTCACAGAACCCAATACCGACCAACAAGCCGACTCCGGAACCAAAGCGGCCACCGCGCCCAGTGAACATCTCCTCTCTAGTGAAGCTGTCCCCCACGGTCGCGAACACCATCCAGGTGACGTGGGCGGCGGACTTCACGCGGGCGTACGTGCTCAGCGTGTTCATGGTGCGCAAGCTGACCTCGGCTGAACTGCTGCAGCGGCTGAAGAATAAGGGCACCAAGAATCCTGATTATACGCGATCACTTAGTAAGTTTTACAGCCAGTTTCACAGGTTCCTGATAGAGTTCTAGATACCTATCCGACAGAACACGCCATAGAAAAGTAATCAAAACTAGCTTCTGCTCGTGACTTTGTACGCGGATCCTGTTGCTTATGCAAGTGACAATGGTCAGGGGCGTATTTTAAGATTGCGCGCCCCGGGCTCCTGTAGCTTTCCGCCCCATCAAGGAATGAAAGATTTTTTTTTTATAGATTTTATATTTTACATTATTTTTCTGTGGACAACATTTTTAACAAATTCGTTTAATACATTGTCATAGTCAATTGCATTTGTTAAATCAGCTTCGATGTTGAAAATTATGAAATTGATTAGCCGTTTTTAGGTTTCCGTAGTCAACTAGGAATGCTTATTTAAAAAGAAGAAAAAATATTTGTGGGGAGTCAGTTTTTTTCATTCCAACCCTAACGTGTCACATATTGTTGAATAGATATTTAAAAATTAATAGGAGTTTACTTCAATATTTTTTTTCATAGTGTTAATATTTTCTGAAATAATCACCCCGAAAGTTGAAGAAAATGTGTCTTCCCCACTCTGTGGAACTGTAAGTTAAAAAAAAAATCAAAAATGATCTCACATATAGAACATTATAAAGACATTCTAGGAACATTATTTTGAACTTGATTAGTTGAACAGTTTTTGAAAACTATTTTCTGGACTAAGTTCGTAATTTAACCGTGTTTGCAGTAATTTTTTTAACGTAGTTTAAATATTTTATAACCCAGAATGAGCGTTCTGCTCTACAATTCGTTACTAACTTACTACAGTACAAAGGAACATATGCAACGCAATTTCAATGTAAGGAAACGCCACTTGCAGGTCATTTTTCTTAATAAGTTTAGTTTGCGTAAACTTGTTTCAGTTTCTTGTTCCTGAGACAGGAAAAACTTTTATAATTCATCCTATATATTCTAGATCAGTGATTTTAAGCCAGTTTCATGACGTGTTGCATTAAAATCGGATAGGACTAAGATGCAAATTCATTAAGATTTAGATGCAAATTGCCGCAGTTTGTCCAAATCGCAAAATGCCTAAGTTGGGAAATAAAGCGCATTCAGCCCTTATAACGTTGGGGGCACATCAAAAGTTAGTAATAGAAAAGGCGCGAGCGTAGCGAGCGCGAATTTTTTTTGTTACTTTGGAGTCCCAAACGCAGACACCGAATAAAAAAACTTGAAGATTGATAAGATGCGAGTGAAGCGATCCCGTATTTTTTTTTATTACAAGTCTAAAAGGTAAATAAAGAAAAAAAAAGATGGAGATTGAAAAGGCGCGAGCGCAGCGAGCGCGAATTTTTTTCGTTTGAAGAGACAAAATTTTACAATACGTAATTTTATTATTTTTTGTGAAATTATGCCGCCCCCTAAAAAGTGCCACCCGGGGCATCTGCTTGACTCCCACACGCTGCGCCACTGATCTCATAATGTCTAAATATCAATGTGCTTAAGCAGTGGCGGCGCTAGACGAAATATGTACGTCGGCGACATCAAGTTTGCGACGCCCTAGGGCCTCACCAGCTTTTGTGCCCGGTGGGTTTACACAGTGTTAGTCAATTAACAATTCACAATTTTATTTGATGATGTATAGTTTATGAAGCCAAGGAATATATAGGAAAAAATAAGAAAGCGCGAGCGAAGCGAGCGCGAAAAAAATTTTATCAGCTTGACGTCTAAAAATCGAAAAGAAAAGGGCGCGAGCGGAGCGAGTGCGGTTTGTTGAAAGTTGAAGTCGTTTTAGTTAATTTAGTTTTAGTTTATTTGTGGAGGCATGAAGCGAGGTGGAACAGGCAATATGCAATATGAATGCGCGAGCGGAGCGAGCGCGAAATTTTTTATCAGTTAGATGATGAAACGTGATTGGCGAAACGAAAATAAATACGTAACAAATTTTTCTGGCGAGCGCCGGCAGCCACGAGGGGCGCCCTGCCGGCCGCCCCTCGTGGCCTGCCGCCCCGGGCTATAGCCCTTCTAGCCTAAGGGTAAATACACCCCTGACAATGGTGTAGTCAAAATCAAAGATCTGGAACTGTTCTCGGGGACGGGGAAACATCGGGATACGCAAGACGATTCGAGACGTTCCAGATCTTAATTTTTGTAACTTAATAAGAAACGCCCATCAGACTGAAGAACTTTTGCTAAGACGTCATTCCTATATGTGTTTTGGTTTAAGTTACGAAGCATGGTGAGAGTTTTGAAGTACAGTATAATCTCACTACAGTATTTATAAAATTTCGCACCTAAAACATTAAGATGTATGTTAAGATTTTACAGATCTGAAGCATTCTTCAGAAGTTCAGCTGCCATGAACTGTGTTTATGATAGTTGTTCAAAATTTCCCATTTTCCTCCAGTAAAAGAGAAGCTATCAGAAGACTACGACAGTGAGATCGCGACGACGTCGCTGCGCGTGTCGCTGATGTGTCCCCTCGGCAAGATGCGCATGTCGTGCCCGTGCCGGCCCGCCAACTGCCCGCACCTGCAGTGCTTCGACGCCTCGCTGTTCCTGCAGATGAACGAGCGCAAGCCCACCTGGCTGTGTCCCGTGTGCGACCGCCCTGCGCCTTATGACTCCCTCGTCGTTGATGGGTAAGATGATGTTGAAAAGAGTGCCACCCCATTTTGATAATTTAGTGATAGTGATCCAAAACAAAATTGCCCTTTCAAGAGAATATCATTACTATTCCACTTTACCTTTAATGTTTTCTCCCTGAAAGGGCTAACCTTGATCAGGCAGTAATTTTAGTTTCTTCCAAAAGATATCAATACGAGATGTTTTCTTACTAAAACATTGTAATATTACCTCTCTATTTTCCATAGACATTAGGGTGGTCCTTATTCTTAAGAAAAAAAATTGTTTTCTTTAATTTCGCGGGCCACCACGTTATTTTAATATATACTATGAGAAAGTAAATCAGTATTTTTTTTGATTTTTTTTAATGACATTTAGGGGTCGCTACCAAGGATTGAATCTCAAATAAAAACACAAAATCTGCATATTTCAAATTCTTATATTTTTAAAATCAGGACAAAAAAAAAAATTATTGATGTTCTTATGAATTAACATATTTAGATCATTTATTTTAAAGATATAAGGGTTGACTTGTTAGTATTAGGGTATTTTTTCCTATAATCTTTTACCAACAAAAGCAAATATTGCTTTTGTTCTTCATTAGTTGTAATTAATTTATTAAATTCTTCCATTAGGGCAACACCGCGCTCAGCTAAATCGTTGACTACTCGCAAAGAATGAACAATATTTTTGGCAGCTACATAATCTGAGTCTTCGTTCCAAGTTTCAACGTCTTTGTTCTTTGTTTGTACAAAGTTTGACAGCCGGTAGCGACCTCTAAATCTTTACAAAAAAATTGAATAAAAAAACTTACTTCATATTTAAGGGTATATATTAGAATGAGAAAGTGCCCGGGGGAAAATTCAAAAGTCTTAAAATAAGGACCACCCTAATATACATAAAACATATCAATACAAAAGTTAAATATCACTATCAATTCATGTTCAGGTACTTCCAAGAGGTGTTGACGTCGCCGCGGCTGTCGAGCGACTGCAACGAGATCCAGTTGCACGCGGACGGCAACTGGTCGGCGCACGCGCAGCCGGCACGGGCGCCGCAGCTCACGCAGCCCGCCGCAGAACCCGTCACGCTTATCTCTGATGATCTCGGTCAGTTATACTCAATACGTACTTGGAAGTATAGCTCCTAAACTAGAAACTCCTTAGAGGTCTAGGATACATTTGAACGAAAAAATGAAGCTTTATTATTGCCTCAATCATCAAGCTTAGCATAAGTTTGAGCACAACTAATTCAGCAAAAAATTGTGACAAACTCTTCTTTCGACTGCTAGTCCACTTGTTCTGCAGGTTTAATCACCTAGCAAGCCCTAATGTCTAGAGTTTTCTCAAATAATGACTTCTATTGAGTAGAGGACGCCGGCTTTACGTGCCTGATAGACAATAATACATAACGTATAACTTTCTTTTCCAATCTTTTTTACACAAGTTTGTAAGCAAAGACTTTCTCATTCAGTCTACTGAGATCAGGCATACTCAAAACTCGTAAACACTTTTATAAACATGAAATCTAGGGTCGTCATAAGGTCCCTGGACGCTATGGATTCCCAGGCCCTCCCCACTCAGGCGAGGTCGGAGTGCCGCTGGGTATTTTTAGTGGGTATACCGGGAACAAATATACCGGGGAGTCCCACATACCCCTCTCCCGTCCCCCGACGGGAAGGGGATGCGTAATTGTCATTTTTTCCCAGCGACAAAAAAAAAAAAAAAAAAAAGGGTCGTCATAAGGTTCATATGTTCGTGCAGAAGTGATCCCGGTGGAGAGTGGCGGCGGCGCGGGCGGCGGCAAGCGCGCGGCGGTGGGCGAGGCGCGGGCGCCGCGCTCCGCCGACGTCATGGTGGACCTCACCTCCGACTCCGACGACGAGCTGCCGCTCAAGCGCAAGGTGCCGCAGCCCAAGCCCACGCCGCCCGCCTCAGAGTCCAGCGTCAAAAGCGACGATAACTACTCTTCGTCCAGTGGTAAGCGCCCAAACTTTATTTTAGGTAATTTGGTATTCATGAAGAGAACATGAATTTAAGATTGAGTTATGACTACAATGTAAAAAAGAACCCCTTAGAATAATGTATCTTCTAAATTGTTGTTGACTATGGAAAGTTTCATTCTACTTAGGCTATTCAGTGTTAGTGGTCTAGGAAATGGAGACGAGTGTACCTGCCCACATGTGAAGACTCGTTAAGTTCACTTACAGCGCCTTCAGGCCATCCCATCTGCCTAGCCTTTTTCCAACTATGTTGGGGTCGGCTTCCACTTTAACTAGATGCAGCTGAGAACCAGTGTTTTACATGGAGCGACTGCCTGTCTGACCTCCACAACCCAGTAACCTGGGCAACCCTATACCATTGGTAAGACTGGTTGTCAGATTTTCTAACTTCTGACTACCTGTAACGACTGCCAAAGATGGTCAATTAACAGCCGGGACCTACAAGTTTATCGTGCCTTCCGAAACACGGAAGATCTCGCTATGACAAGATGCGTATCATCTCATAATGTCAACTTCTCAAAATGACAACCGGTCGCAAAATGTCCACTTCTCACAATGTCAACTTCTTAAAATGACAAATTCGCATAATGTCTATTTCTCAAAATGTCCATTTCTCAAAATNCTGACTACCTGTAACGACTGCCAAAGATGGTCAATTAACAGCCGGGACCTACAAGTTTATCGTGCCTTCCGAAACACGGAAGATCTCGCTATGACAAGATGCGTATCATCTCATAATGTCAACTTCTCAAAATGACAACCGGTCGCAAAATGTCCACTTCTC
>NWSH02000210.1:3657903-3667954 GCA_002382865.2 Heliothis virescens
GGAGCCGCGGCCCGCGACCGCGCCCCGCCTAGACAATAAGCCCCCCGCGCCAGCGCCCCCTGCGCCTGCCGCTCCCGCGCCCGCGCCCCCTCCGGCGCCCGCGCCTGTGCAGCACCCGCCGCACGCGCACCATACCTCGCATGCGACGCATGCACCCTCCACACCTTCCAAACCTGAACCTGATGACTCGCGGCAAGAAAATCACAGTTCGCAGCCGCCAGCCAAGAAACAAAAAACAGAACCTAAGGTACTACTTTACTATTCAATTATTTAGCTGATTCCAAGGAGATAAATATAATGTGTCTCATTGCTGCGCCAGTGTTTATTAGTTGACATGTAACAATCGGTGGATCGGTGGAGGTACAGTCCTCCAAAATAACACAGTTGCCAAAAGTACACGAAAGACTACCACTGTCTTGTCGCCTTTTCCCACGGCTGAGCCCTATCTGAATAGTCAGTCTCTAGCCATACTTCTCTTTTATCTTAATTAATCAGTCGTAATCTAGCTAATTCATTCGTATTTAAGGGAAGTGTTATGTTGAGTAGGTCATTTCTCTACGATATGAATTGACCCGTGTAATTATGTTCACAGTAGAGACGAACCTATTTGCCCTTCTTCTTTACCACTATATTCAGCTTTATTTATCATTCTCCTCCACTTCACTCTATCCATCGACATCTGTATCAGTAACTGGTATTCCATCATATCTTTTGTCACTATATCCAATATCTCTCTCTATCTATATCTCTACATGTGAGAATTTCTCCATCCCCGGCGCCAAATTACCTAACCAAAGAAACTGTAAAATACCTCTTGTATATTGTGAGTTTCATTGGTTACCTACAACAGTGGTACAATCATAGAACTTCACCTCGAATTGTGTAAATTAGCATTTTCGCAACATCAAAAACTGAGTAGTGATACAAAACGAGAGGATTCTTTTATTCAAATCTTTCAGGCTTATGAAATGATGAAACAATGATAGAATGATAAGAGCATCATAACGATAGAGCAGAGAAGTGAGTCATTCTAATCTATCGATCACCCAATCCTCGCTGATAACCATAATCGCGCGCTAATCGTCCGATTGCTCTTATCGCGTGTGTATCCGATTGTTTCGGAACAGTGTATTTAATTGTCCGGGCTTAGGGCTGTTTGCGAGCTTGATTGAGTGCAAACGGTCGTGGGGTGTAATCCGGGCCTGTCGCCTGCCGCATCGGTTCATTAAATCACCCCAGCGGGCCGCCCCGCCCCCCGCACCCGTCGACGTCACAATACCCGCTGCACTCCACAAATTAATGCGATTGTGGCCTCCGTGGCAAATAAGGCTGTGTATCTTCGATGCAGAATAGCTGGAGCCAAATTATAAAGTACAAAGCTAAGCTACCAACGCTGGAGCATTGTTCTATAATTTGATCCACACTCAAGATCTGATACTTAAGTAAGAATGTTAACTATTAACGTACAATCTGATTAAAGATTTGAGTTTCCCCTCGGCATTTCCATTTTCTTCATCCAAGTGAGTAATTGCGAGAACGTGTCTCGAAAGTGAACACTATACAAATGCAAGGCTGGTCGTCCGTGGCCGTATATTGAGAATTTAATGTTGTAGCAAGTTGTCATGCGCGGTACACATACAGAACGGTATAAGTAATGGGGATCGGCTCGTTAACTCTTGGTAATCACCGGCCGCTTTCCCTGTCTCCTATAAAATAGTTAAGTTACTCCGTTAATAAAATACCACCAGTGAAGAATCCTCGTCGGCTTGTGCACCTGCATGCAATGAACATCTTTCACAATGCTTAAGCGAATGCACGACACGCATCATTAATCATGGCGACGCGACGTGACTCCGAGCTATTGCCAAAGGTTTATGCAAACCGCGCGTCTCGTATGAACTCATCACGCTCAACCACATCAAATTATGGTTAGTTTGTTACATTAAAGTTTTATCAACGACAGCTGCTTGAGCAATACCGCGTCCGCAATATTTTATAGCACAAAATTACTGCACCGTATAAAATGTATAGGGAGAATCTAAGATGGAGGGACACTCGCTCCCTTTTGCTTTTCTTGTTATTATTCGCTCGAGGGTTGCGAACACATCGCAGTCTCCCAAATTCCATTCATTAATCACTGTCGAGGGCTCTAAAAATTTCTAAAGTGCCTGTGGAATCAATTTAACGTTTGCCCCCCTAACTGGGAAAGTTTGTGAGCGTGATAATTAAAGACGAGATATCAATTTCGAAGTCTTTACTCTTACTCTTAACAATGTTCAAAGATTTAATCCACTTAGTCTTATTAAAATATGATCGCGTAAATGGCAGCTTCATAAAAGAAATATCAAGAGAATTTGTTTTGAAGACTTGGCAAGACAATGAATCCAATTTGTATTGACGTAAATTCAAAGTGTTTTCTGTGTTACAATAAATTGTTTTCTAAAGATGTTAGAGATATATTTTGCAATAAAAAACGTTCTCTTAATGATTGTAAGCATGCACAATTCGTTTCACACGACAATATAATGAATAGGTCTGCGAAGCCGGGTGTAGTCAATCCTCTTTATTTGCTTACACAGTATCTGTGTGCCCCTGACCATTGTCTGCTCTCGCGGCACTTAAACTGTCGCATAATACGCTATTATTATGACCAAACTCGGAATGAGGGGTGATACCCTCGTCAATAATATTCAATTCGTTCTTTCAAACACGTTGGCTGTAGTAATGTGCCTTTTAATCTGACGAAACGCGTTTGATAGCTCTATCCCCATTCATATTCAATGTTGAATGTTAACATTTAATGACGGTAAGGTTTAATCAAGTATGTACTTTGTTTAGTTTCACCTGCGTGTTGGATTAGTAGCAAACTATCAAAATCGTTTTTTTTTTTTTGGTTTGTCTCACTTACAAATTAGACTATTACAAGTTATACTTTTATAAAATGTTCTTCATCATCATTTTGTGATGTACCAAGTTATCTTTCACGTGGGTCGGCCCTCGAGCTATAACATATAACGAGTTAAAAGAACGTATTTGTAGCATGTTTAAAATTAACATAAAAAGATAAGACGTTATTTAAGTACGTGCTTGAGTAATAATCTGGTGTAATTAAGATAAAAACAATGACAAATGAATAGCTCTTTATGAACGTTTATTATTCAGACTACTACTTTGTGTATGTATGTATAATTTTATACTGAATCAATCAATATTTCAATGTCATTTTGGTTGATCTAGTACAATAATAGATATCAATTTTCGAGAGCTATGATTACCCACAATAAAAAAGATATCAGAATGTATTAAATTTATAGCAGGCAGACGCGATAAATTAATATAATTTCTATCAAAGTGACCAGGAGAGCATGATATTTAACATGTATATGTCGTCACAAATGAGGTTAATAGCACCGCAGCGCTCGATTATACCGATCGCTCTGAATAAATTTACATGTTGATTGCCGGCTGATCAGTGTTCTCACTAAACTAACTGCTAACTGGCTGCCAAGCTCACCGCTTACATTAAATAAATATGTTAGCGCTTGTGCCGCAAGTCACGCCAATTGTAAAATCAATTTCTGTGTTGTGCCACTGATTGTACGAATGTATGTTCTTGTATCATATTACATCTATCATTGGTACGGGGACACACCTCGACCCGCGACCGTCATTAACTAAAACAAAATGATGTATGTATAATGTATCAGAGTGCCGTGTAATTAGTTTGAAGAGTACATATAACATTATTTTTTTATAAAACCAGCGAATGACTACAGCGCTTTAGGGTGGTATCTGCAAAATTGAACCATCTCTGACGTAAGTGATAAATTCCAATGAATTTTTCGCTTCAACAACTTTATTTATACGTCGTTCATACATATCGCGTTACCTGCTTCGGGCGTATCATCATTCATTAAAAAAAAGCGTTATTGCTACAGCCGAACTCCATGACTCCACGCCGTGAATTAAAATTTTAATAACCTATACACGGAGTAATTGATTGATGCGATAAAATGAATGTGCTATCAGACTCCGCCATAACTCCCTCGTAGGGCCGCGGAACGAATCGCAATAATTACAGTAAATGCACCGCCATCATTATTATACTCGTTCTGTGATCGTGTCGGCAGGATACGCAGTGGAAAGCTAGCTATGTCAAGGTACTGCTTCGTGCTAGACATCGTAAATCGTTTTGATCTCATTTACGAGGCATGTGTAAGCTATCATTATAAACTTGATCGTTATAGTAATAAATTAATTCCCAGCATGATGTGAACTAGCTAATTATTTGTTTTTTTGCTCAATTGGAAGTTCATAAAGCCATTGACCAAGACAGCAGCAGGCGCGAGGAGGTAGTTCGCCAGCTGCCGGCGGCTACTGTGTAATTATTATTGGCGTAATTAGGATGTGAGAGGCCGGGCAAGGCCCGCGGCGCCGACTGCGCGCTCCACTCTAACAAATGCCATTATTATTTCCGCTTCGTATTATACTTGGCTGCGGTTTGTTACGTCCTCGTTTATTATGTCATGAACAATTGAAACGATAATAAATATTCGCTTCTGCAAAGCAATTGATTCAACATTAATTGCAGTGATCTGTAACTTATCACGATTCACGCTCCGCTCGCTCCACTCCGTTCTCGGCGTGCCCAGTTTATGTTTACTGTTACTTATTTAACGGTTTTGCAATTTGGCTGAGTAACTGAATATTATTCCACTCGAAATGTTTACTGGCCAATTGACAGCTGCCATATTGAGCTGCGTGGAACGTCCCCTATTACTACTTCAATTAACACAAAACTCAATCTGTCATCGGTATAATAACGCATAAGGTTGCGTTCGCTCCGCTATAAATTCCCCCGTCTTAGTTGTCATAAACCCATTTAAGTTAGTTATACGGCATTCTGGGTGTAGGAGCGCGTCGGCTCGACTGCGGAGTCGTTTCGTATTTGGTCGACCGGATCCGGGATCCAGTCGATTGTTTCGTCGGTCTCGCCAGTAATCCGCAGCTGGCGTTTACCTGCGCGTCTCTTTGTTCACTGGAAAGTTTCTCTGTGCGACAGACACGACCAACAGATTTGTCGCACCACACTTTGCTTTCGAATGTGTATTATAACGACAGAGCTTGTCTCCGATTTATCTTTGCAACTCAGCATCATGAAAGAATAGAGTTCTTATTTTATCATTTTACAAGTGCTCTGCGAAAAAATATTAAGTACCAATAAAATAAGTTTTACTATTGGCACTGACGACTGCCGAACGTCAGCTTGAAACGATGAAAAAGCCAATTGATTAAACCCAATAAAACTACACGATTTCGGCATTGCACGAACAAATCGGATCGCTCGACTAGTTCGTCGACTAATAAAACCTTCACAAACAAAATATAGGGGAGCTTGGGATCAAAAGCCGATTTTTTGTTACTTTTTTTATAAGCCGCTATTTTGCCCTCTTTTGTGCCCGTGTTGTTTACTAATGGTTTCTGTTGGGTTCGACTTAAGATAATAACTCGGGTTTTTTCTCGCCCATGTGTGGTGGCGAGCGAGTTTTTGCCGCCGGAAATGCGAGAATGCTGTTGGGTCGGATTAAAATATATATTTGTTGATTTTTCGGCTTAATCTGTAAACGGACGAGTGCCGCGTGCATGCGCGCCGTATTTTGTTTTATTTTTGTCCAAAGCGGACCGATTACGGGCATTTCGATTCACTTTCATTTCGATGTCACCGTTTGTTTTTGAAACCGATCTGGTTTATTAAATCGCACGCCCCTTTTCCCCGTTCATTTTTCATTTAGCCGCCGCAATATCCGTAATCGTTATCGGTGGTTCATCAATCACCGCTCTCGTTTAATTCCCCAATATCCTGCGGTACCCAACTAACAATTACATGTGAGGGTCCCGTATCACCGGCCGGCGGGCACCGCGGTGCCAATAACATAAATTGTCACGGGTGGTCGGAAGTGCCCCGCGCCCTCCGCCCTCCGCGTTCCTCGCGCCTCCTCGCGTCTCCTCCGACTCGAGAGCTCGAGATTGCTGTCGACTCGACAATCGATATTCAATCTCTTTTGACATTTTATACGCTCCCTACTTTCTTACTTTGTGTCGGCGTTTAGCGCAGATGATTGGGATTGGAGCGAAAGCGAGCATTTCCCTTTTCTTAATCGTTGTCTGGTATTTCAATTCGCATTGTGCCTTCTTATTATGTATCTTATTCATTCTCGTTTGAAGAATAAAATGCTCTATTTACTATTGATGTTTTATTATTTAATCAAAGAGAAGATTGCTTAAGACTTATAGGTAAAATAAATTGAGCAGACGTTGTCACGACATTTGTTTATCGAGATTTTATTACTCGATAAAAGCAATTTATCATCGCAAACGTTTTTATTAAGCAGTAGCTCGTCTGAGTATTAGCATTTAAATCAATTAGCTATCCTTGAACTTTGCTTCTACTATGCATAATATGTAGTATCCATTTTAAATAGAGTTGAGCCATTCTTCACACGTAATGATCACGACAATGAATTCACGAATAAATTACTCCAAACACTCATTAAGAAAATTAAACAATATACGTAATATGTGACTGAGTGAACTAAAAGCTTTTAATACCGTTTACGATTTCACAGAGCTCGTAATTACGACATAGTTAAACTAATTAGTGAATTCCGAGCGCGGAGCAGCCATCGGTCGGAGGTAATTACAAATCCAAGCCGCGTCGCTTATCCTGGCAAGTTATAATTGAAAGCTCGGTGGCCCAGAAGCCGAGCGCCTCGTGTATCGCGTTATTAGGTGCGCATACGTAATTTGTTTGTTAAAGACGGCACGCAGTTATACCCGCTGTGAATAATTTAAATTCATCCCCTCGATGGGACGCGGGGTGGCGGCCTCCCGTATCGATTCTGTGCTTTGTTCAGCTGTGTGTATGTGTGTTTGTGATGTGCACTCCATACTTTCGGCGGTGCTCTGTTCCCCTGGTATTAGTGAGCACGGATTCTCAGCTCGTTCGGTCGGTGTGCCGCAAAGCCGGGCTATCAGTTGACACGGACACCTAGGGTACCTACTGAAAGTAATCTGCCCATCAAATGTCCAATTTTATTGCCCTTGGGGGAAAACTCTAAATAAACAGTACACCACAAGCCCTTTTCATCACGTAACCGCTATAAAAAATTAAAAACTTTTATGTCTCATGTCGTAAATTATTCATGAGCTCTTCTCTTACTTGTGATGTTAATTTCATTCTAATTTCAATAATTAAATTCAAAAGATGTAACATTATCTAATGAAAAAGGTTTAACCTTGTACAGTAATAAAATCTATTGAATAGACATCCACAGAATGATTACATGCCAACATATTTGGGGAATGGGCAAATGAAATAATATTGACTGGCACAGTATTCGATTCGATTGAAATGTTGTTCATTTACAGTTAGGACATCTTGTTGCCATAATTATCGTAAACAAAATGACTCGCTGACAGCAAGAATATTAAGGGATATATATTATATTAAAGTATACATTCCACTTAATCTCTGTGGCTAATTTGGAATGTTTGTATCCATAATATTTAGATCTAATGGACACCCACGCAACAGCAGAGTCTATTTCTGCCCCGGCGAGTTTTCAGAATCACGTTCAACTTTAGCTTCTATTCCCATCGTGATAAGAATCATTTGGTTGCTGGACGATGAAAATACTTTGTTGACATGAAAACTGTATGCCAACATTGAAATATACGTTCCATTTAGATTTTTCAGCGGTCGTTAGTAACCGCGACACGTACTTCGATACAAATGATTGTGTATCTAAAATTGCACACTACTGGACGTCCGTCCCACTTGCTGTCGCTAACAATAAATGACATTGATGTTGCGATTAGAGGCTAATTGAGATAACACGATAATCTAACGTCTCATACGTAACGTAGGTCGTACCAGCTCACAAATCGGAATACATAGCATAATAATATCGTTATCTAGGACACTCGTAGTTGCCTTATTAAGACATGAGTGGAGCTCGCTAGCAGCGCTTGAGAATCTGTTTAAAACTTTAGCACAATACTTGCGCGACTTCAGTACATACCTAACTAGTAACACAGAATACCATACAATTCAAGTTAATAATTACATTATTGTTATACATTAAGATAAAGTTTTCACTTAATAATATACTCATTAAGCAATATCGTTTGTCCAACATTATTATCATTATAAAATTATCGTTTTGAGTTGAGACGTAATTTTTTTATGGTTGAAATTAATATTATGTCTGCATAGCTGTAAACGTGTACTTGTTTAGCAACTGTGCCGGTCGTATTACGTCCATGGGTTGAAAATAAACCAGCATTTTATTTTTATCAAGCGTGCAACGCGAAATGTGACGGCCTATCTGATAAATGTATGAAATATAACAGCTTGCTCTACGTTCAAGCAAATTGAGTTAATTACTTATTTTATGGACCGCGCGACTGACGGACAGACGTTTTTAGATAGGGTTACATTGGTTCGTATGTTTCTCACGTAATTTGAGTGTTGTCTTTACCTACATATTTTTTTTTGCATATTGTAAAACATTGCACTTTCGTTGAAAACAAAACCAAAACTGTAATAGAATTGATATGGTAAATGGTTATCTCGATAAACACAATAAAGTTTAATAAAATTGAGGTAGGTACCTACATACTCCTACGATACGTTTATTATTCAAGTCCCTGGAGTAGTTTCTTTTTAATTTTACACAACTGAAGCAATCTTCTGAAATAATATCTAAGTCTGATCCGAAAAAATAAGCTTTTTAGGTACATATCGCATTTTCTGAGCATAAGTTGTATGTTATTTAAGTATTGTTTTGCTCCCAGTTTTATTAAATAACATTTTGAAAATATCGGAAAAGATAAGATTATTCTGATTTTTTGTTGTTCTACAGTGCAAGATGTTGTTTTATTTTTCTAGATATAAATGGATTACTGTGATAAGGTTGATGTAGAGTTTGTTTGTTAAAATATCTATCATCGTATAATTCTGTGATAAATAGCTAAAGCACCAAGCAATTATTTTCTTTATTATCGTAACAGCTAAAATGTTACACAGTGTACCTACTAGGTACCAGGGTAGCAGAGAAGCGAGATGTTAGTCAAATGGCGCGCAATACGCGGCTTCGTTGAGAATAATTTCCTTAGCCATCACGGCTCTCGGCGAAGCGACAACTGAATAAAGTTTTGTACCGCGTTAATTGCCACCAGGGGCTCAGCCGAATGGCACGTCTTTAATGAGACGGCTTCTTTAATGAAAATACCAAGTGAACAGGGCTGTCATTTCACTATTTACGAGAATCTGGCTTTGTAAACATGCAAATTGAAATAACTCAAATTCAGACATCGTTAAGTTGCATAACTGTGCTTAAAGCCGTCCTTTGAGGATTATTTCCGCTGTTTATGACAGTGAAAACATTGCAATTATATTTCTGTATAAACCACAGCACGAATTCAGATAAACAAGCGGCTGTTCAAATGTTTGCGCACAGGTAGGTGCAGCCGAGCTCGCATTTATAACGTTGTAACTTTGATTATATAATGTCTAGATGGAGCGTCAAGTGCGCGCAAACAGGTAAAAAAGTGTCGGGCAACTGTTTCCCGACAGGTGCTTTCCCGCCAATCAGTACGGATCGTGTCACTTTAGTGTTCACTCGTATTACGCGCTCTAAGAAAAAAATAAATAACAGAGATAAAATGAAGTCATGTGCAATTAAAGTGTGCCGGAATTATAAAGGAAGGTTGAAAAGTACCAATCACATCACCTATCATCAGTAAGTTACCAAAATGTACCTTTTTTCAAATAACCAAATATTTATTATTATGAGTACCAATTCGCGCCCTATTGTATCAGTGTTGCCAGTTTCCTTTTTTCATTCTCCCAACTCAAAGACATTTTCACCCGACTGCCAAGAAGGGTTATGTTTTATGCGCGTATCTTGTATGTATCTTTTGTATGTATGTTTGGATGTATGTTTGTATGTATGTTTGCATGTATGTTTGCATGTATGTTTGCATGTAT
>NWSH02000210.1:3675390-3694100 GCA_002382865.2 Heliothis virescens
TTAACACTAATAAAGGGAATATATACAAAATACTACTGCTACTGATCCTAAATATACTATAAAGTTAATTAAATTTGTAAAAACCCGAAAGAACGCGTCCGCCAAGTTCGAACGTTTCCCGCGCTTATCCGACCATAAATTACACATGAAAAGACGCCAGCTTTCTTTAACAATTCATAGACTATCGCAACTAAGTTTTACACAACAGCAAGCACAGTCATTTTAAAACATTCATTCCTACAGAGATTTCATTTCAAAGTATTTCGCCACATAAATATACTGACGGTTTTATAAATTTATGAGTTGTAAAATTGTTATTACTTTGAGGAAAATAAACCTATTATCATGTATGTATGTATTTTAATTAATTGATTTCTTACGAGAGAAGCCGTTTTATAAAATGAATTCGTTTATTTGCTGCGTCGTCGTTTATTTTATTGTCTGTAAATAAGGCTAATAAAGCGTGCGTAATAAAGATAAGATTTAAATTATACTTATACATAGTTTGATGATGAGTGATGGATTGTTTATTACATTTGTACCGATACACTGTCAATGGTAGTTTTTTCGATATCCGTTAAGTGATTGGCATTTCAGTGACATCAGCATAAATATTGTGCCTTAGTATCCGGTTAACTTTTGTTGTTTTAAAACGACATTTCATTTGTGTCACGTTTGGCTCGTAAACCGCGTTGGAAAACTAATGTACGGAACTCAAACGTAAAATAACGCGCCTAGTGTAAGTGCCGATAAATCTTCTGTTTGCAAAGTGACAGCTGCTAACTTCGCCCTGAGTACACATCCACACACAGTTGTAAAGACTTCACTGTTTGTTATAGCGCAGTATTACGTACGTACATTCCTACTTATAACAAAGCCCATTATAATAAATCGAGATAAACTCAACGTATTCTCTGATTACATTTTGTTCGGGCTAAAAAATAACTACGACTGTTGAATATAAAACGCAAATAAGACTCCTAAAAGAGATATATATGTATTAGTGTTTTTATTCAGTTGGAATGGCTCCAACGACCGTCAAATCTATTTAGATGACGTCACGATATAGCGTATCGAAATTTTCAGTGCCGTCTGAAATAAAACTTATTCATCGTATCTGAAGTGAGGAAAATTGTGGAGCGCAGTTTATAAGAATGGTTCCAGTGCGCTCGTTGGTTTGGTAGTAATTTACCGAAAGACGTTTAATAGTGGCACGGGCACGGTCGAGTCGTGCCGGGTGACAAAAGCACTGCACTAACGGCGGTCCATTTGTCGGCGAGCACGGAAGGCGCCGCGTTCCCCTTTATTTCTGCTGCTCAGAGCACCGCTGTGCCCGATCGCAATATCCTGGACGCTATGCAAATGGCGGCTCAACTACCGCGTGCTGCTCGTTTTTATGCTCGCCTGGTACAAACTGCTTTTGTTTTCAAAGGTTTATATTTTAAGTAAACTTTCTTTGTGGGATGACACTCTGGTTTTCTTTTATTTAACTATCTCAAAACAGCTGACTGTATTATATTTCCTGTTGTTGTTATTGTCGGTCAATTAATTTCGATATTTTATTTTTAAACCAACTTATCATGCTGCAACTCGTTGGCGAGTCTGATGAGATGTGGTGATTTATCTTTACTCAATTGCAATACATATTAACTAACGGAATCAATTAATTGTAATGACTTCCCAGGTGATGCAAAGTAAAATATGTAGAATAGGTCTGATTTAGTAAAAGATAACAAGGCACACAGCCGCACGGCATTCTGGCTGCCGCTCGCTAGTGCACTTTAGAAGATGAAAAGAAGTTTAACGCAACATTAACTAACTGTATTATTTTATCTGTGGCAGGTAAGACAGAACTGGCCGGGCAGGTGAGAGTTTTATTCTCTTTGCGGTTCGCGGACGACATGTGTGAACTTTATTATGGCCGCCTTTATTGTCCACGGACAAACGACGCGCGAGCCGACCACATTCCGCCACCCTCCCGCTAAACCGTCACGAAATCACCAGTTCATACAGTAAACTAGACGAGCTTGTTTGATGAGCTAGAAACACTCGCAAACAAGTATAAAAACACCACAAAAATGTAGTTTTCATGAGCATGCGACAAGCGACATACTTATTTACACAAGTACTTATGTTATCGCAAAGCAAATTTACACGCTTGAGCAACGGTTCCGCGGCAGTAAATTTATTATAAATTACGAGCTGTGGTGTAAAAAAGTTATACCGTCTCATTGTTTGCGAAGTCGACGATGCGTGTGAACTTTAATGTCCGCGCCATTGTCGCGGTGGTCTCGCTAAACGACTTACATCAGCGTCCATTCAGCTGAACACAGCCGCGCATTAGGCCAGCATTAAAGCTGACTTAGCGCATTAGCACTCATAACAATAACGGTCGACTGACGCGAATTACTATTTATTGCTGCTATTTTGAACGACATTAAATTACAGCCGGCACAGGGCGACGTGAGATACATCCTTATCTCGGACGTTATGGCCGCTCTGACCTATTCGACGCGGCTAATAGCCGACACCAATTGTTTGTAAGTGTGGTGCGAGGCGGTGGAACTGGGTGGAACACTGCCGGCTTCAGGCGCACGGTGTCGCATGTCGGAGCCTAATGATCGCATCCACTCTGTGATTTCATCGTCCCAATATGAACACGACGCGATAAACCGAGAGTAAACCGTTGATAGCTGATTGATTCATTTTAGTGTAGATAAAGTCACGTTGTGAGGCGACAGGGTTTATTGCCCAAGATTTTATTGTCTCGTCGAGGATATAAAGAGGTCGTCTGCTACGCGCCACAGACTCCGTATACTCACCTAATGGCTTTTGCAATATTTATTACTCTAATTTAAAATAAAGTATTTTTGTGGTAGATGTATAGCTTTATTCGAGTGATAAAAATTAAATTTATTGTTTCTTTTTGTGTATCTGTATGAAGATAAATATTCAATTTGCCCCGATTATATTTCTAAGAAACGGGTCTGCAGTGCAGTTTGATTAACGCGGTACTAAAATAAATACGAGGAGGTAATTTGGTTGGAGAGAAGTCGGCCATTTGCATTGCAGCTCGTCCAGGAAATTGCTATTGGAGCCGCGTGGCTACGCAGCCGGAGTATTAAGTACTCTCTGATTATCAGCCACCGTGACGGTAACTGCCGACTTCCATCCTACGGGACATTCATTAACGTCGCAGTTATATTAATTTATTGCGCAAACATTACAACTCAAACAAAAAGTCTACTACTCTGTAAGCATTCCATAATGTGAGCTGTCAACAAATACAACAGTTAAAGAGTAATAACGGTAACATAAAACACGATAAAGTCTCGAATGAAAACGTACTTACAAAACGCAATTAGTTAAATCGGAACAGATAAAATCCATCTGATCTATTAGTTTGGTGTTATCTCAGTAAATTATCTGAGTGGCGAGCCTTCAATATCGACTGGAATTATTTCTTGAATTTGTGTTTTATCGTTGCGGTGGTCCGGTATCGGTCGAACGGAAAAATAAATCATTATTCTGCTACATTCCGATTCGCTTTTGTTTTCTACCGCGACTTTACTGCCTTCTGTCCTACTTCGAAAAACTGTAAAAAACAATGGAATGACGAAATAGAATCAAATCGAGCGTGTCATTATGTTTCATATCCCCTAAAATTCGTGAAACTTGCTATCATGAATAGTTTTTTCTAATATCTATTAAAATATTGATGTTTTCGTAATCAGTCATTCATTATCATTAAAATTAACGCTAATTTATTTACGTGTTAATGGTCTGGGTGACTTGTGCGTCTGATTGTTAACTAGGTCATGTATTGTGTATGTATTTGCAAGGACATTGCCTATTCATTTTATGCGAACATTAATATCATTAATCATTAATCAATCTATCAACTTCTCTCTGAGTTTTGAACTTTTAACAATCTGATTGTATGAATCCATAATCTATTTTTCAAAATATCTGCCAATCTCAGAGACAGCCCTTATCGTTGGTCATCATGGCATGGCCAGTGTTGTTTTGGTTGGTATTAACCTATGAAACTATGAGTACCCATTTACCAAAGTTTTTTTTTTACAATCTCCTAGAGCTGGATAAAACGTTTTATGATCCGGCTGGGCTTCCGACATTAAAGCTACAATGTACGAGTGCTAAAGCATTTATAATAGTAGTTTTAAATTTTTAATACCGTAATTTGCGAGCTGCGAAACGTTCATGCTTTCCTAGTATTGTAACACGGAGGTTTTGTTGTGGAGTGATGTAATTCACTTGGTCGCCGCTTCCCGCTGCATACCAGGTGTTTGTTTTCTATGCATTTTTTCCACGGGTGCACCATAAAACGGCTATTAGCGTGAGTGCACATGAGTACTACGTTTTAATTATTTAATGAAGGCGGCGCGTCGAGTCAGAGTCCGACACATGGCCGGCGCGCCCGCGGCCCCGCCAAATGTGCTTCTAATTACACAGCCCTACTTTTAACTAATAACTCGCTAGTGGGTACAAATCGCTCACTTTATTTTCAGTTACCACACATTACTACCAGCCCACGTTTAATTCACATCTAAAACTAACATTATTTAAACGAAACGTAAATTACCCCAACCAATTACTTTTTCTGTTTACTAAATAGATTAAAGAAGAATCTTTTGTATTTTTTAGTACTTGTTTCTCAACTGAATACTATAAATCAGGATTCGAGCCGACTTTGAAGTTTTATCTCTGTATAAATTGTATTAGTTAAATTTTCTTAACTTTGACAACGTAACCGTTTCTACAAATTGAAGTTACTCTGAAGATACTTAGAAATTTAATAAAGTTTTAATTGAATCTGTTGAAAAGTAATTCGTGGTGGATGTCAACGCTGTGTCTGTTCTGTGGTTTATTAAAACATTGAAATCACAACAATATCATTTTGTTGATGTGTAGTGAGCTGTCGCTTTGGTCACGACGCGTTGTGTCCACAATTCCTTTGTCCGTGTGTCAGGAATTCTTGGAGCTTTGCGATCCGTCACGATAGCTATCTCAGTTTCAGACATTACACCAAGGATTTCTCGTAAAATCAGCAGCTTATCGCTATTTCTACGAAAACTCTTATTTTATTTGTTTTGATATTATGTAAGACCGCATTACCGCAATAGTATCCACGATTCGTTATTAGCACCCCAGTAAAGCAAGTTAGGAGCGCATTCAATCCCGTCACGAGTGACGCGAACGTCGGTAAATCAGAGTTAACGCTTTCTTTGCTCCGGCGGATTTATGGCGGAAGGCTCGACACCTCGCTCGTGTATCTTCCGTAGCATCATGCTCCCCTGGTACTTGTCCGCATCTGTGAACCTCCGCAGCGGTCGACAGTTCGAATCGCTGTTTACCTTGCATTTTATTTCAATATAAACTCACATTCGACTCGAGAGATAAAATAAACAGCGCCGATGTTTATAATACTCCACGTCCGCTTATAAAAACATACCTATCATTTTATCGCAGCAAATTCCTCAAGCAAAATAAAAACGCTTTGAATATGACAGGAATAAATGAGATGTCTTGTACTTGAAATAGTGCGACGATAGTGAGAGCAATCGATCACAGCAACTCGCACGAATTGCAACATTTATATAGATCCATCCCGAGCTTTCCCACTTTTATCCCAGCGGGAGATTTATATTCATGCGCGACACCTTACGCCCTTTGAAGTTGTTAGATGGGGGGAATAAATTCTTACCGCGCTCCGTCGTTGTTTTTAATTAAAACGCTATAAAGTTTAATACTTTATTATGTTTAGAACAGAAATGATAATTACCAAGAAAATAAAGTTTAGCTAACAAACACATCGTCGGTAATAAATCAGAAGGTTAAACACATAAAAGATGGTGTAAATGTTAAAAGCCATTACCGGAAGCCATTGTCCGTCTGGTGAGTCAGGGCTCGAGTGTGATCTCCACTTAATCCGGTGTACGCGGATAACAACGCTAACAATGTGATAAAGCGGCTCCGGACACGTCGCACTCGCTCGCAATAACTATAAACTATCAACCGCAAACGTCTGCCATCTTGTAGCTGGAGTCGATGAAACGTCCACCTCTCCCTCACACCTCTAGGCTCCACCGGAGTGCTGTCTCCCTCCTCCACCCTCAGGGCTCGTGCACACGAGCGTCATAAACGCAGCGTCATCTTGCCACTTGGAATTCACTTCTCGTACACGGATTTTATTGGAATAGTGAAAACAAATAAATGAAACGGATATATTTTTCTGTTTAATTCACAAACTTTTTGGATTTCCCACGTGTAGCAGTAAATATTTCGGTTTATTTTCGTTACATGTTTTTCATCCGCTTTCCTGTTGCATGCCGATCTTTATTTCCCAGCGATAGTATGTTGCGAGTTACTCGTCTGTGCTGCCAGTTTCACGTTCGGTGAGCTGACTACCTACTCAGTTTCGTATTCTCCTGGTATTGGAGTTTAAATTACACGAATTAATCCAGTCGGGTACTTCGCTTTCCCTCGGGATGAATGTGTTTACGGACTCCATCTCACATGATATTTTTCTTACGACGGTACAATTGTCAAACAGCTGTTTCTTTGGCGAATAAATCACGCATTTCCATTTAGGGAAAAGATTTACATACCTATTGCCTGCTGTAAGGTTATACATATTCCACGTCAATCCTATTTCCTAAACAATGGAAATGTTTTGATTATTAGAACGTTTCGTGTTCGTCTCCCTTTCATGAAATGATGTTAATGTTTCAGAAAATTCAGTATTCGTTTGAGCTTATTTTTATTTTATAGAAATTGAGATCCCTAGACTGATGAAAGCAATATTTCGTCCTACTGACAAATCCAAACAATAAATTGTATTGTGTCATTATGTGCGTAAGTATTATATTGAATCGCGTATCACAAAGAAATGTTTTAGTGATTCAATGGTTGAATTAGTATGGCGATCACAGAGCACTTTCTCAATGGCGCGATGTCGCATGAATTATTGATGTAGGGTGGAGCAGGCAGCGAGGCAGACGCGGCCGAACGCGACATCTCCGCACACCATTTTATTGTTATAAATTATTCTTTTTCTTTCCGACCACTTTTATTACTACATCACACAATTCGCTGACTTTATTGCCCCTCATCACATTGACTATATCTATATGTCACCGGAAAATAACAAGATCCGTATATTTATAAATTTCCTAGGAAATTTATAAACTTCCGTAGAATTCTAAACGGGTGATAAATTGTATTATTTTACGTCCTTATTTTCGTAAATTTATCAATTTCCGACGTCACACGGTAAATTTATAAACTAACGGATATCTATTCGTAAGATTCTAAATGGTTCGACCAATCACAGAAGCTCTTTTAAATATACGCATCTTTGAAATACGTAAAATAACACACTGCTCTCTGATTGGTTCAATGCTCGTAGCGGCACTGCTTGTGTCCATAGACTTCAATGGCGGCCGCGAGGAAGGAGAAGTGACACGTGAGAGTCAACCAATCAGATCGCGCGTAGTGCTTACTTATTATTTTACGAGTGACTTCAGTAAGTTTATCAATTTACGAAAATGTGAACGTAAAATAACACAATTTTTCTCCAGTTTAGAATCTTACGAAAGTTTATCAATTTACTAGGAAATTTATAAACTTACGGATCTTGTTATTTTCCGGTGACATATACACCCTATTTCTTTTTGTGCTGATTTTCACGTCATTGTAATGTATTTAAGCATTTCACCTAGCTATAAAACACTTAATTGAAATCCTGCCAGGGGAGGTATAAAACGAGCATTAAAATTTGACTTCAAAGTTGTTTCCGTTGAACAATAAAACGCATAAAACATTAAATGAACGTGTAATTAAATTCCATTATTAAAAATAACAGTTATTGAGAGGGAATGTAATTTGAGCGCGGTTTCGCGTCGTTTACTATATTTCAAAATAAGTGGAAGTGAAATGACATGCAATTTATCATTTATTAAGATTTTAAAACGCTCAACGAGGCTTTCCGGCGAGGGGTATGTTTGAGCGGCGCGGCAGTCAGTGCTCGTCAACAGGTTCTCAAACTGTTAATCAATTACACACACCGTTGGTTCGCGCGCTTTTTCCTCGGCGTAATGGATACCGCAGTCCGCAACACACGTACCGGTAATAAGTACGTAGCCATGTATGTACACAGCGCGGCAGTTGGGTTCACGCTCGAATGCCTCGCCGAGTGCGAGGGTAAGCTGAGCGGCCGACTCGAGCTACACGCTGTTGTGCTCGTGTGCGGTTGGCTGTTTTTTATTCGTGCATGTGTGGCAGCTTTATACTGGTCGTGGGGCGAGGATGGCATCGCGGCGCGGCGTCGCGTGTGTGCCGCTGCTATTTTTCGAGAGCCCCGCTTGCGTGCACGGTGTCGTTTTTGCGCTCTCTTTGTTTTATTGTTTTCCTTTGCGACTACAAAA
This sequence comes from Heliothis virescens, assembly GCA_002382865.2. Taxonomy (NCBI): domain Eukaryota; kingdom Metazoa; phylum Arthropoda; class Insecta; order Lepidoptera; family Noctuidae; genus Heliothis; species Heliothis virescens. The sequence continues at coordinate 3,683,838 of NWSH02000210.1, forward strand.
ATGAGCGGTGCCGTCGTTATTGTTCACTCGGCTCTTGTCTTATACTGACGTTTCGAACGTTTTCTTGAAGCCGGTTAGGTTGCATTAATAATGGCATTATTAAACGCTGTAATAGACTACACTTTTTGCCTTGTTAACGCTCTATTCATGTCTACTTTTTGTCCAGTGCGCAGACAACTATACATAAAAGATAATTGTTCTGTAGAGTGAAGTAGTTAAAAAAACTGACACGGTAACTGATTTAGAAGGGCTCTTTAAACAATAGAAGTTTTAAGATACGGCTATCGGGAAAGCTCGGGGCCTCTTATTTACATAAGGACGTGGAGTTAACGTCCGCGGCCCAAATAAAGACGGAACGTAATTTGCATTATGCAAATATCTTGTCGTTTTCATGCAAATACTTACTTGGTGTATTACAGACGGCTTAATGGTACTTACACAGCCTCTAAGATCCCCCGAGTGTTTCGGATATAACGTAGACTAGTTCTATTTGACTTCCTGATACAATATACGAGATAAACATTTAATTTCCAGGATATTTGCCGTCAGTAGACTTGTGTTCTGAGTTCTGACTATGGCAATCTGTATTTTTCTTCAAAATGTAGTAAAATAAATGGCTACAATGCCTTTCCACATCTCCTTTACTAATGAGAACCACAGTGTCTGTGTATTCAACTCTGTGTTTGGTTGTATATTTGTACCACAATCAAAAAGCTTTTGTAGGTGCGAACCGGTTTTCTGTCTGGAGGCATCAGAAATGTCAATCATCCTATTGAGTCGACAGATACTTTTTGCCCCGGAGCTCATCTTGTTCGAGCGATGATAATAACACTTCTCGAGTGCCTAATTGTGGTGTCATTACCTTTTAAGCAAGTTGTTGTGTTAGCATAAACACTTACCGTTGCTTATAACGACATATTTTTGTTTTATTAACTAATAACAAAAATAGTTACGTTCTGAAATTAGCCATTGGTTCGCTTCGCGTTTTTGCGTCCACAATATATTTAAAACTATGTTTACATAATCTTACTTGTGGTATAATTTATAAACATCTGTTTACATTGTAAAGATGGATGATGCGTGGATCTCGTCTTATGTAAACAAGTTTGAATACTTGTTACATTTGTATGCACGTATTGTTTGTAGCTGTCGTGTAAATAGAACCTCTAATAAGTTTATTATTTATTCACGATGATACGACAAATGGCTGCGTTTGTAGGAATTATTACCAAAGTCGCTTTAATGACAGTCCAAGGGACAGCTCGATTGACTTTCAATTAGATTGTAATGTGGTAATTCGCATTCCGAGCTGCATTGTTTCGAGCGCAGCGGTTTACACTTTGGTTTAGAGTTGAATTGTGACTGCATTTTATTTTATTACACATTATTTCTAGTACTATTTTTATACTTTTTAGTATCTGTTAGTTTTTATTCTAAGAGAGATAAAAACCAACAACATTGTAAGTAAAATGTTGATTTACGACTAAACCGCTAAAACAAACTTAACACAAACATTAGGTACCACGGAAGAAACGACACATGTTAAAAGCAAAGTGTATTCAAATCGTTTAGTTGTCGGGAATTATTCTGTGTCGATGTAGACAATAAAATGTCCGTGTCGGTGTCGCAGCCGCAGCCTCCGCCGATAACATCTCCTCTCGCTATACAAATAGCGCTATTAACCTTAACACCGCTAAACGCGACATGTTGAGAAACGCTGGCCCGTCTTTCTCGCTTACACGCGCTGTCAATTCGCCATGTCTCGTTCCCGCGTGAGCATTAGGGGCATCGCGTGTTTTAAAATAAAGGGCGAGATGAATTAAACTGATAAGCGTTGTGTACGAGACCATACGTGACATAATGTGTGGTAATTGATAAAATAAACATTAGTTGGTGAGGCACTAGTCTTAAAGATACGATCACGCAACACGTGAAGGTTCTCTTTGAAAGTCATGGAATATTGAGAAGCTTTAAATTGTTTACAGAGCACTCAAACTCGATTGAAAGAAATATTATCACACGTCTATGTTAATATTTGTTGTAAACCAAACTTGTTTGTGTAGACTTTTTATTATGTTTAGAATTTTTGATGGATACTAATGAAAAGTTCGCTATTTAGAAGACATCTATCCTATCGTTCTCAAGGAACAGTTTAATAAGACGCATATACTTATGTAGTTATACGTATTAATAACGAAATGGTTTGTTTTTATTGGCGCAAATCAAAGGAGACATATTGACACTAATTTGGAAACTGGGAGCGCGCCCGTTTAATTTATTTTACGTCAAGCTCATGGTCAGTCAACCGACTTTCCTGTTTTCCTAATCCTATTATTTCAGAATTCTGATTATTTATCGGTTACGACATACATAGTACTGCATAAACAGTTCAATTGGACCAGTATACAATTAAATTATAAGTAGGTATCTATTAAATATGATTACAATACAAACCGTTAAAATTATGTAAAATTCTAATCCTTTCAAATGCCAAACTAACAACATACTCGTAAACAAAGCACCAGCAAATAAAATAAATGATCTGGCATTTCAATACATGTCCTGATTTAAAATACTTATGAACAAACGCCGAACTGGGGAAGCTAATGCAATACAAATTATGCATGGGGTAGCTGCGGGCTACGCGAGCATATGCCAGTAATTTCGGCGCGCGCCATCCACGCTCAACGCCCGTGACATCAAAGGGTTCTCTCGATTTAATCACAATTTGATTAGATTGGAATTGATGCTTAATCAGCTTTGTGCGTTCGCATCGAACCTAATTACCTTGTCTGATGTTTGAGATGCGATTACTCACTAACAGTAATTCCTCTATCATGTTCTAGTACGTGCACCGCAATGTACCACTTCAGAATAAACACTAGAGATGCTAACATAATAATCTTAACACTTTATCGGTACAACTACAAATAATAAATAGTGTTATGTATTTCAAAAATATTTTCCAATTTCATCTGAGTATTTTGCTCCGAATCTCGTTCGCTCGTAAAAGCTGCACAAGAAAAAATTAGAGATGTCATGGCCGCTTTCTTTGCGCGGCTACGGTCATAATTTCATTTTCTTCGTCGGGGTAACATGAGGCAACGGAGCTCATTTCATAAACCCATAATGCGGTCGCTGCATCCCGCTCGCAAGCAGCGCGAGTGAGCAGGACAGGCAGAATTATAAAAGTGTTCCCGTCGAAGTTTGAGCTCTACGGCGTTCTGTGTAGACACAGTTTTCGGTTAGATAAGTCGGCGGTAGATGTCTTCCGCCCTCGACAAACAGCCACACTACATAAGTAGAAGTTTTCTGCTTCATTTATTAGCAGGCGAATGTCGACGTGGAGCCAATAAACCGGCGTGCTCCGTACTCGCCACCCTCTCCAGACGATTTATGAGTGAAACTCGTACTAATTCCACTAACAGCGCTCCCCCAATTTGAATGTTAATTTTTAACAATTTAAGACTGTTTAGTGACTTTGTTATGAGTTGAGGCGCGTCTGGTGAATTCGTAATATCCTTCTGTAGCTCATTCCTTTCAGATTTGCGCCGAATGGCAGCTGTAAAGGTTGACGTTGTAATGCGATTTTACGATTATTATATGCTGTAAGCACTCCTGTACTGTGAATTAGTGCGCGTCGTACAAATCCAGCTTTGTCGCCGAGTTATGCTACGTATTTACTGAAAAGATGTTAGCAAATATTCTCAGTATGGAACTCAAACCAGTTTTCCTTTTACGAATACAAATATTTTGTTTATCAATTACTGAACATGAATTACTTTTTATTGTAGTTTTTATTCTTTTCAGGTAAGTGTGCGGGTTGGCCGCTACTTGGAGGTTGTTTCAATCATGGGTAATTACGCCCACGTATAGGTAAGTGTAGAAAACGATACACTGAGAAATATTTGGAAATAAATGTAAATATTCATAAAGGCATTATTGTATAATTGGGCTTTGCTTGATTGTGTTTTCAGTAACCTTTAAAAGTGAAGGTGAGTAGGTGATTAGGCAAACTGATGGCTTAGTGAGGCTTCCATCAAGAGTGTCATTATGCGAGTGTGAGAGGATTATGCCCTATATGTTTATACATACATTGCGGATGTTTGTTTCGTAAATGTTGTTTGAATAAGAATTACTTATTCTGTTTATCTACCTTTGCGACTTAAGTCTACCCCACACATGAAATAGAATATTAATCTGCTTATAGTAAGCAAAAACTGTTTGTATTGACAACTGAATACTGCTAATACAAATCTTGAGCATTAAAAAAGAACAATAGTTACTTTTGTCACCCTCGATTTCCAATAAGTCTATTAAACCGATGACAAAAAACTGAAATCTCTATGAGGGGTGGACAAAATAAATAAAAATAAAATACAAGAGAAAATTCACAGTCGAGCGACAGTGATTAATGAAAATGACTCAATTTGTTTAGCAAAAACTAAAACACAACCTATTTTACGATGGCAGATTTCACAAAAATACTTTGTATTACACAGAACAAACTGACAAAAGGTTAAGTAGGTACCTAAGTAAATAATATGTTGTAAAAGTGTTCGGGGACTCTCAATGGGACGGAAATAATTCCAGTGTGCCCGAAACTTCCTCATAAACCTTTCAGGGCGATCAAAAATAAATAAAGCCGAAACAGATAGGTCACACGTTTGGAAGCCGGCGCTGTCCGACACCGACACCTTATTGACTCCCAGAGGCATACGTTCCGAGTTATTGCTCCGTAATTGTACCTATTACCCCAACTCCCTCGCTAGTTCCGTTCATTAAATAATTAATTTGGATTGAGGTAAACCATGTCAATACCGCTACCCAACAGGTATATTGTAACCTTAGCAAATACCCAAATCCGGCGCGAGACTGCTATATTATTTACCCGAGGGTAAATTCTCTCCTTTGATGTCCTCCCTCCCGACATTTTCTTATACCCTCCGCTTTAATTATTTTGCCTTTGAGCCTCCCTCTGAGCTCGTGGAGTGAATTTAAAGAGGCTGTCACAAAATGGACTCTTAATTACGAGCCGACCAAGTTTTATTTGTAATAATTAATAAGTTTCCTTTAATGCAGTGTTACGAATGTTATTGCGTTCAATAAACGATTAGATTTAAATATCTCTGTCTGTGGGAATCTTTGTACCTTTGATTAGTCGTTTTGTTAACATGTCGTGAGTATCCAATTAGCATAAGGCAGGCTTTTGATCGTTTAAACATTACGATGGGTCCAAGTAGCCGAAACTTGCGGCTTCTTTGTCAAATATATTCCTTTGTGGAATATTAACCTGTTCCGAAACTCCATTGAGTGCTTTGCAATGAAATCCAGCCTTTTCATGTTTAACAGCATACGCGAACTAACGTGATTACAAGGTAGAAAGTTCAAAGCGAAGCAGCCATTGTGTTCGTGTCATTACAACAGAAAACTCGACAAGTTTTATTATACATTTATTTTTTGCGGCGTTCACCCTGTATTTCATTATCATTCAAAGCATTTTTTTCATTTCAAAGAACCGTGAGTTTTGCCGACATACTCTTTACGGCACTCTAACCTATTTACTTGGATATTTATTTTATTCTCAAAAAACATTCGAGAATAACTTGATCTGCTCCCATATGAGAAAGAAAATGAGATTGGAACCCTATTTCGTTACATTTGTCGTCCTTGCTTGACCTCATTCAATAATAATGTTGTTTTAGAGAAAGGACAACCGTTTGATGACTTCAATCTGACCTGCTAGGTCCATAGCTTCATTTGGTATTCGAGACAAGAGGCCTATAAAAACGAAAGTATATTATTAACACTTCAGAGATGTCTAGACAAACTTACGACTAGTAAGACGGTAATTATAGGGAGCTGTAATAGATACTGATAGTTTATCTTTTCGTTAGCTCAGTTTGTATCGTCAAGGCGAAGATGTAGAAGATGACGGAGTATAATTTTATTGAGGAAGTTACCCCAGGTCGGCCGTTAAACGACGACTGTGGCGATCAAGTTAATCCATTACGATTTTATATTGTCGTAAATGTTTCATGACCGCCGTCAACTGTTAAAAGTTTATTTGCCATAATTACAAAATTAAAATTCTCGATTGACTTGAGCAGGTTTAAAGTTAAATAACGCTGGAGTATGGTTTGGGAATAATAAACTGAATGTGTTGTGATTTGAACGAATACTAAAATAGCTTAAACGAAACAAACTGTAAACGAGAAACATAATGTATTTGAGTATCCAAGTCTAATGTTAAATACATATTTATTAATCCATAGAGACATCGTAAAAATGGTTTATGAAAGTTATTTTTGATCGAATACCCTTCGTATTATCAAAAAAGACGACTTTTACCCGAGAGATAAAATTAACCTCTTATTGATAATATTGAACGCTAACAAGTTAAATTAAATGGAATAATGTTTATCGGAGTGTGTTCACATTTTATAGATCGGTCTTTGTTTGCTCTGAACTAATTTCAATAGGATTTAATCCAACAATAATCCCGTGACCAAACAGAGCAAATTATCACGTTCTGTCCACATGTGATGAGCATACGTTATTCCAAACATAAGCTTTGTTCATAACACAGCGTAATGTATGTATGTTGTTAATGCTAACAGAGAATCTAATTAATTAAATGCCGTGAGTAGTATATTAACGTGAACGGTGAAAGTAATAAGTGAATATCAGGCGAACTACTAGGAGAACATTATCGTGTCGAAAGTGTGGCGTGTGGGAAGTTTGCGTGCGAATTAGTCGGTAACAACACGGGAGGGCGCGTTAATCCTGTTATCGGTTAGGTATCCGTAACTTGGGCCGGGGCCGTGGTCTATACTACAACTTTTACCAGCCGCAGCCTCTCATCCCCTAGTACAATAAATACACTTACTGGTTGCCGGTCCTAGAATTGTTCGTGAGGAAATTGAAAAAAGCTTTTTTCTTCAACTATTATCTTTTTTTGTATTTTTAAGTTTCGTCTGTCAACACTACTTAGTCAATTAGTAGGTAGGTATGTTTATTAGTGTATAATTAAAAAACTACGAACCTGTTATTATGGCGTGGCTTGTGGTAAGCTTTGTAACCGGTTCAAATCTATTCAAATAGGTATTTAGAAAATGGGAAACTTTAAGCTTTAGCTTAATATGCATAAAGGGTATGGAAGCAACCAGATAAATCAAAATTTTCACTGAGTTCCAGTGGAAGCAATTTGTTTTTGTACAGTAAGCAGCGGAACAAAGGAAAGCTCGGAAAACCTTGTTAACTTTTTAAAGCATTCGTTGGCTTCTCATGCATTATTCAGAACAGCCGGTGGGTATACACACGCATCCGTATGATGTTGTGTTTGTCACGGCCGCTACATGTGTCCGCCGCTACCGGGATAACATCGCCGGCCCGCTCCTACCCTCCTCACAATTGACATTTCGCAAAGAGCCCAACCCTTTTGTTGCTCGGATGAAATGTGAATTTCAATGAAAACGAGGTTAAAATTGCTCGGCCCCGACATAGCCGTGAGCCGTAAAAAAGAGATTTCATTACGGTCCATTGTTGCGTTATGATTTTCACGTTCCATTTTATTTTTAAGAATTCCGAAAGCACAAACACTTTTTCATGCAGTTTAACGTTTGTATTACAGTGTAGCGTCTCGAAAAGCTTTTAGAACGCTTTGTCGGGAGGGCAATTAACTCGCGAGGGTTGTTATTGTGTTTTTCGCTTGCTTTTACTCAATTAAAAATAATTTGAAATAATAGCAACGGCACAAAGACAAGAGCGAAACGCGGCTGGAATAATTTAAGCTCCAGGCTCGCCCCACCCCACGGAGTTAGCATCTTGTTTCATTAACGTGCCGAGTGTCTCCACTAATATTTATATATGAGTCGCGGATCATGAATATTTACACTGTGGTGGGTTTAAAAAGAGCAAATTTTGACAGAGGTTCTCTCGCTTTTAATAAAATACAAGGATTAGTCGGTGGAGTGGCTGCGTAACATTATTTAATTTAATAGTTTTATTTGCGGCGGGGTGAGATACACGCACACAAAGCCGTCGGACGTTAAGCTTCTTTTATCTCTCCCCGAGGCGGGATGAAAATCGAGCGCCGATATTGTGCTCGTAAAGGGCGTTTGGACGGGGATAAATAACACGTCGTCGGGCCCGGCCGCGTGCCGAGTGGAGCCGAGCTCGCTCTTCTGTCGACCTGCACTCATTACTGCGCTCCTTGTACTCTTTTTGTACAACCGACGTATTTTGTAATTACTCTGTTGTTTCCTATTCATTTTCAAACATGTGCTAGCTAACCTACCACATTACTGTAGCGAGGGACGATCCATGTTATGTTTTGATTGATCCATGTTATAATAATAGGGACATCAGTTGCCAAAATTGTCATCAATATCGCCCAGAGTTCACAACGTTGCCCCGGGGGACGAGGAGGGTGAATAACAAACATTTGCGTCCCACCCCGGACATTGTAGCAAACTGCAAAACTATCGTTACACTGTGTCTATTATTAGTCTTTGTGCAATATTATACTCTTTGAATTACACGAGGTTATTCATATACGATGTTCGTACGCTATCATTTATCGAACAACATACTCAAATGTCTCAAATAAATATTCAAATCATAAACTAAAGTAATCTGAAATATTCATTATTTAAGCACTTTATTTCAGAGAAGTTTATGAATAAAAAATACTTATTACAAATATACAGCATCCATCGTAAATAGAAAGAAACACTTAACTGAATTTGCGTGTTTTTCAACAAATTACGTCGGGTAGTGTGAAAGAGCGAATAAAGAAGAAATACGGCCTAGAGATATAAATCAGATTATTCTCTCGCAGCCCACTGTGCTTAAATTAAATGGCTTTGAACGAAAATTACGATGTTTTCCAAATGCTTTTATTTTGTTGTTCATTCGTCTGTGGAAATTCGCGAAATATTGGTGTTTGAATAACATGCAATTTCGAGACATTATTAATGGAAACTGTGTGGAACTTCACGAGTCATTACGAAACGCGAAATTAAGGTAGCTATGAGTAATGTAGCATTTTTATATTCGTAAGTAAAAATATACGGAGAGTTTATTTATGTTCCACACACGCAAATGTTCGCTTGTTCTCCAATGCGGACTATAAGCAATAAAATGTAAATTGTGTAAACAGAGATTGTTAACCATCAATTCTTGTTTTATCGTCTTCTTATATTCAAGACGATCATAGAAATAAACCTGTTGTATACAAATGTGTGCGCAGTGCGCCTCGAGCCCACGCTATCATAATATTGAACGGAGAATTCAATTATCTATGTCGTATTGTATAGAGTTCTTCAGCGCAATCGTATAATATTATAATTGGATTTGGGCTTCAATTAGTTTCGTACACAAAACTGAATCAGCCATTCGCAGTTATTATTTTATAAACCACTAGCTTCTGCCCGCGACTTCGTACGCGGATCATGTCGCTTATGCCAGCGACAACGGGGTCGTCAAAATCAAAGATCTGAAGCATCTGATGTCGTATTCTAAGAGCCCGGTAGCGACTGAATATGCGAGGCAATTCAGAACTTTCATTTTTTTAAGTCAACCCACCAGTTTAAACAACTTTTGCTAAGACATCATTCCTACACGTGTTATAGTATAGCTGGGCTCTTGAAGTTCCACATAAGGTGTTCTAGATCTTCAAATTAAATATCTCAGCAGAAAAATTTCATCACGTGGATAAATTTTTACAATGGCACCATTCTTGTATCTCTTATAGTTTAGCTCGTTTGTTGCGGTTCTGCATCAGGTAAACACATCAAAAACATAGGACTTTCATACAAAGTACCAACCCCCGTTTTACTCCCCTAGGAGTATATTTTCGTAAAATGCGATGCGATGTCTACACCCTATGAGAAACTTATCTTCCACATTTCATGTCACTTTCTTCAAAAATCATAAGCCTTCTATACAAATTACCAAACCCCTATTTACCCCCTTAGGGGTGGAATATCAAAAAAATGGTGAAACACGTGTTTACTTATTTATTTCAAGGAATAACTTCACGAAGTTTTATGTCGAAATTCGTAATTAATATTGGTTCGCCATATAAATTTCAACCCCTATTTCAACCCCTGAGGAGACGAATTTCAAAAAATATTATCTCGCGTGAAACTCTTATGATGAACCTCTGTGCAAAATATCAGCTTTATTGGTTTACGGGTTTGGGCCTTGCGTTGATTACTTCACCGGAAACTCAATTTTAACCCTTTAATGGATTTATTT
>NWSH02000210.1:3694275-3707753 GCA_002382865.2 Heliothis virescens
ACGAAGTTTTATGTCGAAATTCGTAATTAATATTGGTTCGCCATATAAATTTCAACCCCTATTTCAACCCCTGAGGAGACGAATTTAAAAAAAATCTTATCTCGCGTGAAACTCTTATGATGAACCTCTGTGCAAAATATCAGCTTTATTGGTTTACGGGTTTGGGCCTTGCGTTGATTACTTCACCGGAAACTCAATTTTAACCCTTTAATGGATTTATTTAAAAAAAAATGTGAAACACGTGTTTACTTATTTATTTCAAGGAGTAACTTCACCAAGTTTCATGTCGAAATTCGTAATTAATAATCATTCGCCATACAAAGTTTCAACGCGTCAGAGTCTTAAGATGAATCTCTGTGAAAAAAATCAGCTTTATAGGTTCACCGGTTTGGGCCGTGCGATGTTGAGTCAGTGAATCAGTCAGGACATTGAGTTTTATTTATATATAAGAAGAAGATAGAAGACTACTCGACGCACCCGGATAAAAAAAAACCTATAGCCTTCCTCGATAAATGAGCTATCCAATACAGAAAGATTTTTTTAAATCGGACCAGTAGTTCCTGAGATTAACGCGTTCAAACAAACAAACTCTTCAGCTTTATAATATTAGTATAGATTAAATACTCTTAATCAACAACATTATTTACTATTTATTTGGATAAAGATTAATATTATTACGTTGATACAACTCTTAACAAATAATGCATTCATTTCCACCAAAGATTACCATAAAAACGGTTCTAGAGAGTTAATCTTATAAGATAGACATATACTGTCGCGGACATTTTTTTAGCTCATTTCAAGAGGAATAATTCTTTCGTACATATATTTTTGGTATCTTGAACCGTTTTCGCAGCGCACGCAACGAAAGCCCTCAAGGATGAATAATTTTTCCCGTTTTTTCCACATTTTCCTTTATTTCTTCGCTCCTAATAGTTGCAGCGTGATGTTATATAGCCTAAAGCCTTCCTCGATAAATGGGCTATCTAACACTGAAAGAATTTTTCAAATCGGACCAGTAGTTCCTGAGATTAGCGCGTTCAAACAAACAAACAAACAAACAAACAAACAAACTCTTCAGCTTTATAATATTAGTATAGATTAACCTCCAAATATAAGCGGCGAGCAAATCGCGATCCCTTCTTTTTTATTGCTTTATTCGTCGTGATATTTTATTAATTTATTTGATTGCTTTTGGAGAACCGGTCGTACTGAGCGCTGATTTAATATTGAATTCAAAACTTGATGTATGTCTATTTCAGTATCAATTCCAATCGTGTTAAATGATTATACTTCGTGCCCAAAACATATTGACATTAGTGTTTTATGAACTCATTAGGCGCTTCCGTTACATGTAAATTATTCGAGATATTTATTTTTAAACAAATATCTTAATATGTTTTATTCACCATCGTAAGTAATTTATTCGGTCACGTATTATAAAGTGCGTTAGTCGTCGAACTGTTTCCTACACGATCATCTCTATCAAAGAGCGCGTTAAATTCAAGTGAATTTCATTTCCATACATACCAGGAAGCTATAGTCGCGCGGAGGTTGGAAAATATAAAAGTCCCTTTGGCAACGATAAAGGCGTTCCAGATTCAATGCAATTTCGTCGTGTGTCAGTGTCGCTATTCCGTGTCACATCGCGCGCTTCCGCCAGCCAAGTCGAGGCTGGGCTTTACGCGTTTCGCTTCTCATTTACAAAGGCCGCCTTGGAACAAAGTTGCATTCTTTTAGTCGTGGCAGTTCCCGACAAGAATCGCTGCACAACCCTACTTAGGTTTTTACTGAGTCTTTTGTAATGAATAAACTCTTTGTTTTGAGAGAACAGGAGAAGCGAGCTCGGCTCGATTAGCATTTCATTTTTATTGCACTTAAATTTATCTCATAAAAGGTAATTTATGCAAATCTTTTCGTCTGAATGGTACTCAGTTTAACATTTTTGTTTATACGCCAACGTCACGATGCATAATAATAGTGACGTTGAATGATTGGTCTGGTATCTTATTTAGTTGTCATAAAAGTTTATGGGTGTCAATATGTACGCGAGGTGGGGTAGTGTACCGGTTCTGTAAATGCTATATTTACTGCCGGAGCGACCGCCTCCGTATTTCATAAAATCTATGGCTCCTTTTATATTCCTATTTAGGTAGGAAGTTCCCCCCTTGAATAAAAGAGAGCGTTTCAAAGCGCCGCTCGGTATATTAAAAAATATTTTCCTTGCATTTTCTTTGCTCAAAGTTTATTTATTTACGAGCTTGCTATAGGTGCTCTTTTGTTTTGCAATTTCTCATTTTCAAGGACTTTTTATTAGTACGTAGGAATGCAATGCTTTGTAAGATTCTATTACTGTATCTTTGTTTGTATTCCCGTTTTCACGAGTACCTACTAGTTCGCCCACTGATTTGGTGGAAATTCGACCATTCTTTTCACATAAACTCTAACATACGTTACATTTTGCCGTGCTTCACTTATAAATGTAAATAATTATCCGACTTTCAATTAAGTAAACACTGCCCTAAGTAATCGAGGTTCACGGATCCAATGATAAAAGTTCACAATAATCATTGATAGGTCAAATATGCAGTTAAAATCAATGAATAAACAACATTATTTGAATGATTTGTACATGTACATATTATGTAACGACACGGTAATCATATTTTCTTTCTTTTATACTGTGGTAAGGATGTTCTGATGTTATCCTAAGGCATGAGGATTGTTCGAAAAACAAAGGCCTTTAATCGTATTATATCCATCAATTGCAATTATTTAAAAACAAATACATACACATTGTAATAAATAAGATAGATGATCATAATTAAATTATTTTAATGAGTCTCAAAGTGATATTCCTAACCTTTAGCCTCAAGTGTTGCCATATCTGTTAAGGAGATTTCCATAGAGCTATAATAAAATAGCACTGACATAATGAGGCGTAAAATCTGATTGCTTGCAACACCGACTTATTCAAAAGCTCGTTAGGGGCTGTTATTAAAGGCTCCGTACCTTCTAAAGAAGTTGTAAAAACTAAAATACGGACCTCAAAGTACATTAAAACCCATCTTTCAACCTTAATTGTAATTGAAACTTGAATTTCGTTTTCATTTATTCCGGTTTCTGTTTTAATTACACTGTCGGGGTTGACGGGGAGATTTTATTTTTAATTAATCTCGTTCGAATTTCGAAGTGAGAGCGTGCCCGTGGAATGGCATCTGATTGTTTTTCTATACTTACTGGGTTTGGATTTAAAATATCGAAGCTTTTTTTATCGTGCCTTGAAAACTGCACGGTAATTGCTCATTCGTTCGTTCCGTTTGACATTCCAACAATACATTGCTTGGCTACATGTATCGTGAATGGCGTTTACAAAATAAACAACATTCAATGTTTATTAAAATAAATAGTGTTTCACTAGGCTTAAAATAATGTGAGGTTCTAATTTTAAATAGTATGCTTTACTTCTTCTTCATAATAAATTGTGTATGTGCTCGTCAAAATATCGCTATAAACTATCTGATACTATCTAAACATCATTATCAGATTTTTAAACGTCCGAGCCATTAATTATTTTTTTAATTTTATGTTAGAACTTAAAAGTTGTAATAAGGCAATCATTCGAGTTGAGTCTCTTATTTAAAATGTTCTAAATGCAAATTGAGGGAAGAAATACGAGTAAGTTACCTAGAGTCGAGTTCAAAATCAAACGTTGAACAATATTATCACTAGGAATTATCATATTAAAAGTGTTAAATAAAATCCAGTTTTACGAATGGTACGTTTTTCATAATATAAAAGCGGATTATGAATTAATTACCATGAATAAGTTATTATTTTCCTAAAAAAGCATAGTTATAGAAGCTTTTTTTTCTAAAGAACTGGTACATATTTAATTTCTTGGTCTGATTATAAAATTGTATTTTTTTTATTGTGGTTCACGTCAGTTGATTTCTACGTTTGCAGGTTAACCTCTTCCTTTGTTCAGTAGTAAAATAATTAACGTTTGTATACATAACGCCATCAAGTTATTTTCTTTGTGAAAACTGAGCTCTTTCAAATGAATTTCTTTTAAAACCCTTTCAGCGATTCTCTTAATTAGTTTTGCTGTTTCGCATTACTCATTCACAAAGTAAATTCGACTCCATTTTACAGATGTCGATTAAATAACGCGATGTTGCCAGTTGACGTGCACTTATAATAATATTTTTTTAAATAATGAATAAATTAAAAAAAAGTTTGCATAACGAGGGTGGAATATTGAAACAGTTGCGCATCAAATCGAATTGTTCAAAGTTAATTACGTAGTGTCAGCCCTGAGTAGGGTAGCCACGACCCTTCGCTATGCGCGGACAGTCCGCCGGCCGCGCCTGATTGTGCTCCTTAATTGTTATTACTTGTTCCCGCTTCTGATGTGCTTCTATAGCTTGCGAATACTCTTGTAAAAGAAATGTACATACTTATATCTGCAACTGCTAATTAATCACTGTATAAGTGCATGTTTAAAGCGTGTTTTATTAGTTAGCATTATGAAACTTACTGGGAATTTACAAAAATAAGAAAGCGTACGCGTATCGTTCATTTTCAGTGCGCATGAATGAATTTTACAAAAATATTTATAAATTCAATTTGTATATCCTGACAATTTCAACGTCTGATTTACATAATTTATTAGAAGCTCTACGCTTCAAAGGAACACGGGAAAAACGGTATGATAATTATTTCCAGTGCTCACAAACCGCTTTCTTTACCTTTGAAAGTTCATTTAAATGATAATTTCCTCTACTAAGAGGGTTAAGGCGCTACAGATTTCCTCGCAGTTCTCGGTACAATTAGCCTTATCCGTAATTTCTTTAGCTTCTTTTCTTGGCAAAGTTCTTATAAGTCGTAACACTGATGTGTTCTAGCCCATTAGCTGACACGAACACTCTTTGTCGTCACTTATTCCGCATAGCAGAAAATTAATGTTCCGTCTCGGGTAGGTGGTGTATAAACAAGATGGTGGGTGGCTCCGCCCCGGTATTTATTGCTTCTGGCACGCCGCGAGCGACCCATCCACCAAACTGCCATAAACGCGAACACTAAAACGTGCCATTTCCCTAAATTATTTTAATGACGTATGTTCCCTCGGTTTAGTGGATTGTAATTCGGTTACACTGTTGGGAATCGCTTCCCGTGCTTCAGTGGAAGTATCCGTTGCCAAGTATTTACCAGTTTGCGAGATTTCGTCGTGATTTGTCACGGTCGACCGCTCTGCCACTAAATTGTAACAACTTTTGGAAACAATCATGTTATAAGTCGGTACTAGGCCAAGCGGGTCATTGTTTCTAGTCATTAAGCTTACAGGATGACGACGCTCAACGAAACACTTTTTTTCCGGTGTTCGTGTAAAAAGCCGCGTTGGAAGATCTTCAAACGACTCCCTCCGGTGTCTTAATCGTCCCGGGGCATACCGACGCGCTCATTACACTCAACGCGCGGCATGCTCTTTTGTTCCTCTCAGTTGTGAATTGATTTACTCGCTATTGTGTGTTCCTGCACTGGCTTGCGGCACCGTCGGCGTACCACACCATCGTTACACCTCCGATTGTTGTTTGTGTTCGATTTCCAATGGTGTGAACCGCGCATTTATTGAAAAATATATTCCAAGTCGCCGTAATAAAGTTTTTTTTTATAAGTTTCTGCTCGTGATGCGAGTTCGTTTGTCAAGATAAAACGGCAGCTGGTCGATCCGGACCCCTCTTGTTTGCAGTCAACTAGCGGGAGAGCATTGAGCCAGTGTTCATAACTTCGCCGGGCGACCCCTTCGAGTCGTGCACAATACCTCCCTCTCAACTTGTAACGTTCATGCCGTCACCTACAAAGGATTTAATGGCGATACTGTGTGTCGAAATATAAATATGTTCGTAGGATTAGTGCCGTAAACTAGTATTGTCTTGGGGCGTGCAAGCGGTCGCACGCTGCGGTCGAGTGAACTCGACTCGATTGCCACCGCGTCGCTCGCTCGGTGGGCGTAAGACTATCGCACATTTGTCAATCGACTAACAATAAAGCGTTTAATTTTATTTATAGGCGTCGCGTGGGCATGATTTAATCGATTATTTGCTGTTATCGCAGTTGAGATATTCAGACGGCATGACTTCATCTTAGAAGATCGGATTATATTAGCACGAATTAGTTGCGGTACTAGATAATTGTATTACGACCAACCCATTTGAACTACTATAGTATAGTTTTGTACTTGAACACTTAACCCTCCGGTTGGTATAGATTTTTTTATTGAATTAGAAAAGTGCATATATTTACCTACAACTACAATGACATGCGATAAGCATATTGATTCAAACCAATTCATCATTGTTGGAAAGTAAAACGCAAAAAGATTACTGCATGACTATAATATCAGCAGATAACATAAAATTTTGTTATTTTTCCAAAAGTGCTCCTCGGAACGACATCTCTCGGATTCAACGCTGGAGTGCTTTAGTTCGCAATTTGTGATGCCATTAACCGTGTGCGTGAGCGAGACGGGTGATGGTGTCGCACCGTTCTCATATCGGGCGCTGAATGTAAATGGCTTCATTTGATTATGTTCTACGCCGTAAACGCTCTTTGAATTTATGCAATCCCGGCGACTTGGTACCGCGGTCGACTCGACAAACGTTACGATTTTCCGGGGAGGAAGGTGATGGTGAGAAAAATTATAATATCCAAGAGTGCATTTGGAAGATTAACTCATTCGTTTCGTTGAATGTTGTGCACTTAGAACTTGACTACTAACGAAGAATAAAAAGTTTTTATCTGTATCTAATGAATATGCATTTCATTGGTATTTTATTGACAGCCATTGTCATTGACGAAGTACCATTAAAACACAAACTAAGTACTTAATACGTACATACCATTACTAGAGCAAACAAGCCATTAAAATTTTAATTACACATGTATTTACGTCAATAGTAACATCTGTGAAGTAATTTCAGCATAATTTGTGCGAACAGTATGAAATTAATATAACGGGAACAATAAGTTTTAATTAATAACTGTTGGGTGTACGGTGCGGCGCCGGGCGGAGCTATTCGATTTCAAATTGATTAATTATACTACACTTAACTCGTAACATGTCAGATTATCTTATATCTTGCTTAAAGCCTTCTTAATTAGAAATGAAAATAAAATTATTAATGAGAAGATAGAATGTATTCGTTTAAAAAAAGACATGTCCGGTAATACTTCAGTATTTATGGACACAGTAGCTGGTTTATATTTTTTACTGTGTGCTTTCTATTTTCTTTTATAAGTTATCGTAAATATGTTAACTAAGAAAGTTATGATAATTTTGCTAGGTTTTAAATGTTTCTACTTCATAAAAAGCAACATTAAGTCAGGATTTTATAAATGAGAGCTTGCCTTGCTTTTTTTAACCGACTTCCCAAAAAGGAGGAGGTTCTCAATTCGACCGTATCTTTTTTTTTTTTTTTTTTTTTTTTTTTTTTTTTTTTTTTTTTTTTTTTTTTTTTTTTTTTTTTTTTTTTTTTTTTTTTTTTTATTTTTTTTTTTTTTTTTTTTTTTTCTCCATAACAATACTGAAAACATGAAAGAAATCATAATTAGAAGGATATAATAAGCTCCTTGGGTTTACTTTACTATATATAGTTGATAATGCCTCAATATCATTAATTCAAGTGTCTATCTTGCATTAAGGTATTCGGTTAGATTTAAATACCCTACTAAATATTTAACATCGAAATTTAACTTTCTTCTTTACCTTCACCTAACCATTTACCGATTTTATTAAATTCTCTCAACAACAAACTAACTGATTAAAAAGATATATTTAATCAAAACCTCACTTTTTTATTCTTTAAATTTAAACAACAGACAGTACTTTCTCATTTATAATATTAGATTATATTAACCATACAACCCCTCTTATATATATATCATTTGACTAAGAAGAGCATATTATATAAGGTCAATTAAACAATGTACTAGTTTATAATTTAATTACCTCATTCCTTTCTTGTCTCTTATTTCGTCAGAAAAAAATACTCTTATAATTTTCAATAAAAGAATTTAGTGGTTAGAACATAACATTTCATTATATTAGTAATTAATCTGGAACACATATAATATATATTCTATTCCTTCATATACTATGTGTGTGTGGTGGTGTATCTTTTTCTAATATACATTAATCCATCCACTTCTCATCCTAACTTTTTACACGATACTGTCTCATTCTATACATATCTATTCATTAATATTATAATATGTTACTTTAATTACGTGACTTATGCCAAAATGTCCTGTTTTTTTCCCTTCTCTGTACTGTTATCAGTAATACAACTTGTATCTTAACCTTTCAAAAACTTTAAAGTTCTTACGTCTCAACTCAATGTTACTAAAAAATTTTCCTCATCACTTAATC
This sequence comes from Heliothis virescens, assembly GCA_002382865.2. Lineage (NCBI taxonomy): Eukaryota > Metazoa > Arthropoda > Insecta > Lepidoptera > Noctuidae > Heliothis > Heliothis virescens. The sequence continues at coordinate 3,702,707 of NWSH02000210.1, forward strand.
TACATCCTCTCCTCATAAATAATCAGATATAAGGCATCCTTTTAAGTCGAATACTTTTTATATATATTTTTCATCTTGCCTAACCCCCAATATTATTTTCTCATTTAACTTCAGCTTAACATGCCACATAAGCTATTTCCTTTGAACATCCTCAACTTAACTTTAACCCTATAAAAGTGTTTGTCAAGACTCTTTCTCTTAATACTTAATAATTCAAATATTTAAAATACAAGCGTATCACCTATAAATCCTTCAAAACATCAAAGACCTCTATATCAATTTTCTCTCTTCTTAATCAAAATTTTATCCTATCATTCAATAATTCAAAGCTTCTGTGTTTTATTTACTAACTACAAAACAAGCTATTTGGTTTAGCCCTCTACTAATACTTTTTTCTCATTTCTCCTACCATTTTTTACTACACATCATATATTCTATAAATTCTAAAAAAACAATTCGTTTCATTTTTAAACACTGTTAAACATCTAAAAAATTAACTTAACTTACTCTATACCTTTTATACCTTCTAAACCATCTTACTTCATTAAATGTATATAGGACATTATCCATAATTATCAACTTCCATAATAGTTACCTAAATTCTCTGTTAATACTTACTTTCAAAAAATGTATTTACGAATTTTCTAACTTAAAATCTAAATAACACACTCACTCTTACATTTAAATTACAACATAACAACAAAACACTAAATCCACTATTAAACATAATATTCCACATCATATAACACTACACTACCAGTAATTAAAGATAATACATACTCGATTGCATTTAACTGTATTAAAATGTTCACTCTTAAAAACAACAACATAGTATGAAAGAATAATAACATTTTTAACTCATTCATTGTTCATTATTCCTCCTTCCCTTACTTAATTTACTTCTCTTCATTTCATATCGTTACGTTAATGATTATCTTTTTTTTTTCACTATTGGTTAATTTAATATTCAAGATTATTATTCTTTAATTTAATATAAAATATTCATCATTACAATACATTTTTTTCAATAGTCTAAACTTAAGTTCTTTCTATATACTTTTTACTAACTTATAAATAATTCATAATCTATATCAATAAGTATTTTATAATATATAAAAAATTGTTATATAAGTAAGTAAATTACATTTATGGATTTTTTTCCAGTTAAAACTCTCTTTTTTAACTAAAATTAAAAAATATATATTTTTAAAAAAATCATTATAGAACCTCAAAACACTCATTACTACAATTCATACACAACAATAACTCTTATATTTTATCCACATAACAACCCACATCTACATAACATTATTCACTATCTATAAATTTATCTAAAGAGAATCTATATAAGGGTTATTTTCTTTTTTTAATACTAAATAGTACCTCTTTCAATTTTCAATCTTCAGTCTCACGTAGTCATACAAATTTAACAACCATTCTACAATTTCCAATAAGTTTTAATTTCTGACAGCAATATCATTGGTCAAACTTTTCCCACTGTCAATTTAGACTTAACCACTCAAATAGTTGGTAAGTTTAATAAAATTATATACCTCACTCCTATTCTCTACACTATTCTATACCTTTTATTAATATATCTGTTAACAAATTCAGCCTTTTTGTTCGCTCTATTACTATTAATCAATTTCTATTAAACCTGCTCCTAATTTAACTCACAACCATCATTAGTTTTGAATTTTAACTATCATCCCGTCACTGCACACACATACGACTTCAAAAAACAACTTTAATTTTACCATCACCGTCATTTACCCTTTACAAACAATATAAAATTACCATGACATATTCATCTATACTTATGTAAATATACTTTTGCAACTTATCTTTTTAACCCATTTATTATTAACATTTTTATTAATTTAACCTAAATGGAGAAATTTAATTATATATTATATGAAGACTAACTATAATATTAATATTTATTTCAATACATAGATATAATAATACAATTATTTCACAACTAATTTCTATACTTAACCAAATCAAGTATTTTTTTTTTTTTTTTGTTTGTCGTCGGTATACGTTGTGTTAGTTTTTTTTTTTTTTTTTTTTTTTTTTTTTTTTTTTTTTTTTTTTCTTTTTTTTTTTTTTTTTTTTTTTTTTTTTTTTTTTTTTTTTCTTAACAATACAAACAAAATAAATCCATGTAATAATAAAACTAGCCTCTTTTTACTTTACTATAATATAAGCTCATTCCATTAATTAGTCTATAAATAACTTATCTATTTTAATATCCTACTATATAAAATTCGAAATAACTCTTCTGTTTTTTACCCTTTCAACCTAACCATTGACATTTATTAAAGTCTCTCTCAACAAACAAAACTTATGTATAGGTAAAGTATAATTAATCAAAATCTTCACTTTTCACTTAAAGTCTTACAACATACATAGTACTTTCTGCTTTATAATATTAAGTATATACCATACTAATTCCCTTCTTCCATAATATAACCTTTATGAATACATACATATATATCCCAAATAAACAATACTTTAACTTATTACCTTCCATTTCTTTTCTCCGATTTTCAAGGAAAAAACAATACTTGCTTTTTATACAGTTCATATAAATAATTTCATTTGTAGACAAACATTGCTATTATATAGTATTTACTTAACTAAACATATAATTTAATTCATTCATTCATATCTAATCCTTCATTTCTTCTTCTAATTACAAAGTCATCACCTCTTTATCCTTATACTTTTACACTATCATCTGTCCCAGTCTATCATCAATCTACATGAATAAAATATATTGTAACTGTAATGGTATGTACTTTATTCAATGTTTTTTTCCTCAGTCTGTACTTATCCAAATGAATCCAACTATCTTTAAACCTGTCATACAACTAAATTTTTATGCCCAATTCCGTCGGCATTTTAACAAAATTTCTTCCTATCACTTAACCCCACTATCTACTCTCTCCCATAATAATAATTAAACATCTTATTATTAATACTGTTTAGTTATATACTTTTTCATCTCCTAACTCTCCCACTACTTTATTTTTCTCCATCAACTTTCATCTTAACATTTTCCAACATTCTCGGTAACTCCCAACACTTTTTCAACTAGTAAAATTTAATGACTTCTTCTTTCTTACCCCTTTAGACTCAAATTGAAATTAACAAGCTTTATCCCTATTAACTTCCTCCAAAACAGCAAATGACCCTATACAATGTTTTCTCTTTCTAACAAATTTTATCCTATCATGTCAAATAATTTATAATAGTCTTCCTTTTTTTTATTTAAGAATACAATATCTAAGCTAGTTGTTTTTATCCTCTCTACTAAATACTTTTCTCATTCCAACCTATTTTTCCTACAATCATAATTCCTATAATTTCTACAAAACAGTACTCATTTTAAAACTCAAACTAAAATGTCACTAACTTACTTATACTTTTCTATACCCTTTAAAACCACTACTGCTATATTATATAATTCCTTAAATACTAAACATTCAGAAATTACTCAATCCTTAAAACTTATTTTCAAAATTAGTATTAATATTTTCTAACTAAACTAAATAACACTACATCCCTTTCACTAAATAAATATCTACAACAACAAACAGCTAAATCCATAACTTAAACTATGAATACTTCAAAACTAAGATAAATCTAAACTACCCACTTAATGAAAGATACACATCCTACCATTAATCTATTAAAACTTAATCTTAACAACAACAACTATTAGATAAAAAGAATATAATTTTAACTCTATCATTGCATCTATATTTCTCTTTCCTTTACTTTATTACTTTCTCTCCCAGTTTTATTAATTCAGTTTACCTTAATTTGACTCTATTTTTTTTTTCACTATTTATTAAATATTTCAACTAATTTTCTAATTAATTATAAATATTCAGCATACATGACATTTTTCCCATATTTAACCTAAAACTTTACCTATTATTACTTTTATTACTTATAAAATTTAATTAAATTCTTAAATACATAAATTTTTATAAGTTTAATATTAAAATTTATATAATTAATTAAATAATTTAATATTTTCCAGTTTTAAAAACCCTCTTTTGCTAGAATTACTATAATATATAGTATAAAAAAATCAGTTAAGAACTCAAAACATATCATAGCTACTCATTCAATCACAAAAACTAATCTTCTGTAATAGTTACTCACTAACAAACCACACCAATAATAATATTCACTTTCTAAAAATTTTATCTAAAATAAACACTATATTCATTTTTTCTTTTAATCATTAATATATCCTTTGTATTTCACATCTTTTATTCTTCACTTAGTACAAACAGTAATCTTTACAACCTAACTACTGAATTTCCTTAAATTATTCCGACAGGTCAATATCATTTCACACTTTTCCCATCAATTATACTTAAATCAACTCACATATTTTATGCAATAAAAAATATAACCTCACTTCTTATTCTACAGCTATTATTATACTCTATTATTTATCTTTATCCAGATCATCTCGTTTCGTCTCTCCTTATTGTGATACAATTTTTATATCATCTCCTCATATATCAAAACATCAATACATTTTATACATTTACGACAATCTTCATCTTATCATCAAGTACGACTTCAAAAAACAGTTACATTTGACAACATAACTCATTACATTAACTCATTCACATCATTCAGACTAACATTAATCTTTCTCAGAATGATCTGTACACTAATATGAAAGTCATGCTTACTTAATCTAATCCGTTAAATAAGAAATGATATAAGTTTTAAATATACTATAATATAATTTTCTATATACAAACTTATCATATCATTTTTATTTCACCTTTATCTTTTCTATTAATACTTTATTCTCACAATCAATTATTTTTCCTAACAATACTGAATACATAAAAAGTCATTTAAAAAATAACAGCTCCTTGTTTATTTTACAATATATATCCACATAATCAAGTGTTCATCTATAAAATTACTTTCATTTTAAATCCACTATATAATAAATCAAAGTTAACCTGTTGTTACGCTTCCTCTAAACATTATACTATGTTTTAAA
>NWSH02000210.1:3707778-3739462 GCA_002382865.2 Heliothis virescens
TATAGGCGTCGCGTGGGCATGATTTAATCGATTATTTGGCTGTTATCGCAGTTGATGCATCAATATTTCTCAACGCAACTCACATGCCCATGACTCTCCTTCTCTCGTCGGCTATCAGCAGTATTTAGACATACGCTTAATTAGTTGCGGTACTAGATCAATCTGGTATTCATCGTGACCCACCAGTCTATGAAACTCACATGACTAGTACTACTTTATTTTGACCAACCATTAACTCCTCCGGTTGGTATAGATTTTTTTACATTGAATTAGAAAGTGCATAGTATTTACCTAACAACTACATGACAGTGCGATAAGCATAGTTGATATCAAACCACAATTCATCATCTGTTGGAAAGTAAACGCAAAAAGATTGACTGCATGACTATTAATATCAGCAGAAAATATCAAATTTTGTTATTTTTTCCAAAAGTGCTCCTTCGGAACGAATCTCTCGGTTCAACGCTGGATGCTACTTTCAGTTGCAATTGTGATGCCATTTAACCGTGTGCGTGAGCGAGACGGGTGATGGTGTCGCACCGTCTCATATTCGGGCGCTGAATGTAAATGGCTTCAATGTTATTAGTGTTCCTACGCCGTAAACGCCTCTTTGATTTATGCAATCCGGCGACTGTGGTACCGCGGTCGACTCGACAAAACGTTACGATTTTCCGGGAGGAAGGTGACTTGGTGAGAAAGAATTATAATATCCAAGAGTGCATTTTGGAAGATTTAACTCATTCCGTTTCGTTGATGTTGTGCACTTGAAACTGACTACTTAAACGAAGAATAAAAAGTTTTAATCTGTATCTAATGAATATGCATTTCATTGGTATTTTATTGAACAGCCATTGTCATTGACGAAGTACCATTAAAACACAAACTAAAGTACTTAATACGTAATCCAGTTACTAGGAGCAAACAAGCCATAAAATTTTTAATTACACATGTATTTACGTTCAATAGTTAACATCTGTGAAGTAATTTCATGCATTAATTTGTGCGAACCAGTATGAAATTAATATAACGGGAACAATAAGTTTTTAATTAATAAACTGTTGGGTGTACGCTTCGCGGCGCGGGCGGAGCTATTCGCATTTCAAATTGTTAATTATACTAAACTTAACTTCGCTAACAATGTCAGATTATCTTTTATCTTGCTTTAAAGCACTTCTTTAATTAGAAATGAAAATAAATTATTAATGAGAAGATAGAATGTATTCGTTTTAAAAAAAGGACATGTCCGGTAATACTTCATATTTTATGACACAGTAAGCTGGTTTATATTTTTTACTGTTGTTGGCTTTGCTATTTTCTTTTATAAGTTATCGTACAATATGTTAACCAAGAAAGTTTATATAATTGCTGAGGTTTTAAAATGTTTCTACTTCATAAAAAGCAACATATAAGTCAGATTTTTAAAATGAGAGCTTGCCTTGCTTTTGTTTAACGACTTTCCCAAAAAAGGAGGAGGTTCTCAATTTCGACCGTCCGGTATCTTTTTTTTTTTTTTTTTTTTTTTATATGTATGTTCACGCATTACTCGAAGATGGCTTGACCGAATGATTCAAAAATCTTTTTTGTTTGAAAGGGTGTTCTTCACGGTGGTCCCGAATGGTAAGCGAGACCAGATCTGATGATGGGATCCTGGAGAAATTGAGAGAACTCTTCAAATTTCGTAACGCTTTTTTACTTTCGATGATACTATAACATGTCAGCCCGCACTGCCCGACTGTCACTGTGGGTGGGTATGGGTATTAAAGATATAGTTTTATTTTAGAGCCGAAAACTGAAAAGCATAAAATAAAAAAACTTTTTACAAAAAAAACAAAACCGACTTCACAAAAAAACACTGAAAGGGATAAAAAAATAAAACTTTTCACATGGCTCTAGAAGTCGGTGGCAAAATAAACACATTCAACAGACCTGCAGACACCGACTTCTAGAGCCATGTGAAAAGTTTTATTTTTTTATCCCTTTCAGTGTTTTTTTGTGAAGTCGGTTTTGTTTTTTTTGTAAAAAGTTTTTAAATAATACAACTTGAAATGAAATGCTTAACTGAGACTTTAATCTTCAAATTTTTCACTGCAATACTGATTCCACTGATAAATAGCTATTACCCATCTCAACAAATTTCACATTTAATTACTAACTACAACCATTGCGTTAACGCTTTACTAACAAGTTTTGATTTATGAAATATAATACAACAGAGCTGTCTGAATCAATACTGTTATTAAAGCTTCGTTCACTCACCATTCACCGTTCACTGAACGACCGGGAATGAATGCTAAGCCCCTTGGGTATTTTGGTTATTTAATTCAACGTTCTTAGTTGTTTGTTAAATTTAATTTATAGTTTGACACGATATTTATTATTATTTTTATACTCCTGAAAAGAATGTAATTGAACTATCAACAAAAAATAAAATACTCATCGTGTGCAATAACCCTTATGACCCCGCCCAGTGTTGCCAATAAATATAAATTACATCCGACATTCATATTTTACGGCGTATTGCATTCAATCTGACCAATCAAATTAATTGAACTGCGTTTAATATCGCATTGAAAACATACCGCTTTCCCGGTATCAAACTATATTGTCAATAGTACTTAACCATTGAGCCGTAGATTACATAATGCGGACATATTGCGCACCCACACATAGATAGATGTAGTCACACATAGACACATCAGCGTGGGAGAGGTGACTGTAGGATTTTGTATCGGATGAAACGAGGCTGAAAAAGATGTACCAGTTTAGCACATAAAATAGTAAAGATCTATTTTAGTCCTTTTTTAGCCTTAGAATAGATTCATCTTGGAACCAGTAATTCCTAAATGTCGTTAATACAACATGACCATTACAAATTAACTTGCTGTAGATATCAATTTTGTTTAAATTGCTACTATAGTAATAATTAATAGCAAACAAACTGTGATAAGCTGTCATAAAAAAGAAATGTTTATTATGAATATAATCATTTTATTTTCTTACATTATTTACCTAACAATGTCAGAGTCAGAATGTACAAACTAATCCTGATTCCGCTGTCCCAACTTAAAAACCCTTATTTTATTTCAATCATTATCGACATTTTGTAAAGCCAATTAGTAACTCATATTAATTAATTCACAGTTAATATTCGAAAGCAGGAATTTCTCTTAATATCCTGTTTCATTAAATGTGGTTGGCGAACAATTGGATATTTTAACCCTACACTAGTACAGTTTAAACTGAAACGCCAAATGTGTGTACAGCCAATAAATTAACGTTTTTAAACATGTTAACATGTTTGCGGTTACATTATTTATTATTTCGAGTGGTACATACGCTCGTAATTAATGTTTAATTATATTATTATTACATTTTATGCTTTGTGTATTCTGTCTGTGCCGTTTCAATTGTTTTCACTTTATTGTTTTGATATAATTAAAATAGTTTAAATTGCTCTTGATTGAAAAAGGTTGTCAAGTTCTTTTGTTACATTAATTTCAAATTGCTTTATTTTTTCAATTTAAATGAACTTGGCCTTTAGAGTAAAAATGTGCATAATAATATAATAAAACATGTGTATTGTCTGCAGGAAACTGCAGAAGTATGCGTGGGCACGTCTGTGGGCACCATCACGGAGCCGGACTGCTTGGGCCCCTGCGAGCCTGGTACCTCGGTCACGCTGGAGGGCATCGTGTGGCACGAGACGGAAGGTGGTGAGTTGTTACTAGCGCACGAACGCAATGCACCGTAGCGCGCCCATCCCATACACTCTGCACGCTTATGCACGCCTGGTACATGTTCCAGCTTTGCGATACATCATCACCATGGCTATCATACATACAATCGGTTATTTCTATTAGAATTTTATTCACACCGCAAAACATTCTCAACAAAAAGATACAATTGATATTTGACAAAAAAATTGCCAAAAGTTTTTGCTTCGAACTAACCTAACTAACGCTGTTTCTACCTGTTGTGGGTTCCGCTAAGTGAAGTTTGATTTAGTTTTTGTCGAACCACTGAGTTTAACAAGAAGATAATTAATTTTTTACGAAGAGATTCTTTTATCAGCCGTCTCGTCTGATGATTGTTGTCAAACGTTTGAATTATAAAGTTATTTCATATTATACTGGCTTGAAAACTCTGTTGTAGACATTCTTTGTTGTTCTTATTGATCAATCTTTTTTTAAACTTCTTATCTTGGGTCATTCGCTGACCATGATAACCTGGATGACGTCATAGACGTTTAAACAGAATTTTATAATTATAAATAACATGTCTCCCCCTATCGATGGGTTAACATTTGTAAATTTAAAGCAATGGATCCTGCAGTATCTAATAGGGGTTTTTGTGAAGACTCATAATGAATTCCGAGAAATAGGGTTTAGCAATAAATAACGTCCGATATTAAGCCACCAATAAATATGGATACGGTGTTTCCTGTTAATGGTTAAATATTTGAAAGATTATTTCGTGCAGAGTTCAATTTTGATAAAGCGCACGCTATTTTATATTCTGTACTATAAAAAAAAGATGAGAGATGATCGTTTTACGGCATTTAATGCTTTAAAAAACTTTGTGTCTAGAAAAAATACAATATGAAGTGTGTCATTAACGTCAATATATAAATAATACGAACTCCCATAAAGCATATAATTAAGAAGTCCACTTTCAGAAGCAATATTAATTTATTTACGACACCTGGCTCGGTGATTACGATTACCGATTGTCAGTCTACAGTTTTTTCATGTCGTCATTCGTATTTCATGACGGCCATAACAATCTCCTTTCCCAGTGTTTTATATTTATTTTAACTCACCATCCCGAACTGGCTATTAATATTAAAATATTCATGGCGCACATAAAACTGCGGAGTCAATGAGACTCCCTACATAATTACTGGGCGCTTATTAGCCGGAGATAGCATCGCGGAATATTTAATAACCCCGCCGAACCGATACGAGAGCCTTTACACCTTTTATGCTCGCCTGGTAATAAAATGCCCCGCAACTCTTTAGGGTAAGTAAATAAATTCCAAAACGGCCGGTAATCTCATTTACATAAATTATTATTATGTTTGCGATGAAATCAATTCTCACTGCGCTCCTTTATTTATTACTTATTTTATTTTTGGTATCCAGACGTTTAATTTCAAGTTGGAGTTATTCGATAACTTTCTCTAAAATTGAATTGAAATCGCAGAAATTTTGTGAATGTCTCTAAAGATTGCATGAATTGTGTCCAATATAACTTTGAGATCTATTTAATTCTTTGTCATCACAATCTGATGTGGTCGTCCATCATTAAGATGAAATAAAACAGACAAAGTAATACGAGAGCACACGTCCTGAACGCCATTAGAGGGCCAGACCACGCAACACAATGCTGCCCCCCCGTAGCCGCTCGTAATTATTATAAAACACGATAATAAATCACCATCTGCTCGCTTCTGTTGCCACTTTCCAAATTTATCCGGGCGATGGACGCGCGAGGGGAGCGGGCCCGCGGGGGAGGCAATTCACGCCCTTCCTCTTCAAGCTTATTTATTTTCGGCTAATGGCGCCGAGGAGCTTACGGAAATTAAATACTGTTTACTGTACGACTCCAACCGCGTTATAATTTTATTACGACCTCACGTGTAAAATAATCGAGTTTTATTAAGTTTCCTCATCCAGTCACATCGATGCGGGCTGTGAAGAAATATTCTCTATAAGTTTAAAAGTCCGGGGCATATCGGACGGCATCTGGTGCCCGGCTACCGCTCAAAAATGTCCTCAGAGACAGGTTTACGAGGCTCTCTCGTACCACTACAGTGTACGTGCTAACAATTAAGCGGAGGCTACCCAGTACACGCCGCGTTGCATTCCATTCCACTAATTAGTGAACGTATTTTAATATTTATGCTTCGTTTTCGAGTTTCGGTTTATGTCTCTTTTATGAAGCATTTTGTATCTGACACATAATAATCCGAAACTTTTTTACGAGAGGAACATGTTGAACGGGTTTTATCTTTCCAAATGTGGTGTTGTTCCCTACCATTTTAAGAGAAAAAGTATACTTTGGCAGGTCGGCACCATTGAATGGATGTAAATGAAATCGCCGGAACTTTGTTTGTCTCGGTGTGGGAAACAATGGGCAAGTCTGATTAGTGCCGTGGTCGCCGCTCGCCGGTCGCTGCTGCCCGGCCCTCGTGCCTGACGCCCACTCAACTATTTTGTGTTATTAACTCAATCGATTTAGTCAACAAAAGAATGCTGGAGGGAAATAACAAAACAATCAAGTTTGGGTTTTCTGTTAATTGTATGCCTACAAGGCACGCGATATTAAATATTGCGTGCCCAAATCACACTGTATAGACTTTAATCTCCAAGTTTAAGATTAACTTTGTGAGTGCGACTTATTCAAATATTGACGTAGGTAGAAATTTGTGAGCGAGGAAGTTAGCGAGGGGTGTCGGGAACAAAGCGGGCCGGGCCAAAGTGGGGGTGAGGGCACGACAACTATTAGGCTGTTGATTACCGCGGCCGAGGTGTAATTAGCACCACCTAAATGAACCTATTTCAACTCGCTGCTTTCCTGGTAAAATTATCAGTGACTTAATCAAAAGATTGCCCGCTTAACTGCGGATGAAATGTGTACAGGAATAATTTATACTATGAATATTTATAACAAAACCGGCCAAGTGCGAGTCGGACTCGCGCATGAAGGGTTCCGTTCCATTATCTATGAAAAATAAATGTACCTACTACCTACAATTAGCCAAAACACGAACATTTCTCAGCAACAAAAATAACTTTGTTTTTTCATACAAATATATGAAAAACAAAGTTTTAATTTGCGGTTACTGAAAAAGTGCTATATCTCAAAAACTACTGACTGTATTTCGTTCAAACCAATTTTGGTTGATAGTTTTTATTAAGGTTTATAACATATGTTTTTTTTAGATTTTTCACATCGGTACTTTAGAAATTACAGGGGGGGGACACACATTTAAGCACTTTGAAAGTGTCTTACTCTGAAATTATTGACTTTGAGAAAAAATGGTTTTAGAAACCTTAATCTCATTTTTAAAGACCTATCCATAGACACCCCACTTGTATAGGTTTGACAAAAATTTTTTTTTTTTCGTTTCAGTTTCATGTATGGGGAGCCCCCCCTAATATTACTATTTTTTTATTTTTGTATGAAAATCGTAAAGCGGTTCATACAATACATCTATCTACTAAGTTTTATTAGTGTAGTCTTAATAGTTTAGGAATAAAGTGGCTGTGACATACGGACGGACGGACAGACGGACAAACAGACAGACATGACGAATCTATAAGGGTTCCGTTTTTTGCCATTCGGCTACGGAACCCTAAAAAGGATGTAAGCGGGCATCACTTTTGGGGAATAAAATGAAATCTATAATCTTCTGCAATGTTATTACGGTCATTCTTCAAAAAAGCGTCCTTCGCCTAATTACCGTACCCTTTTTATTTTTCCCTGATTTGACATTAAATACATTACGAATCGAATAATGTATTTGGCATTTAACTATTATTGGTAGTTTCATATTCTAATGTATTTAATGTCAAATCAGGGAAAAATAAAAAGGGTACGGTAATTAGGCGAAGGACGCTTTTTTGGAGAATGACCGATTAATTGGATGAGCAACGAGAGTTAACTAGAATTAAAAGAAGGTTGATCACACTTCACACTCATCTAACAAACGCGAAAGTTGAGATGGTTGGATACTTGTTTTCATTTTCAGGCAAAAGCTACGCTTAATTCCCTCTTGACGCGAGAAAACCGCGAGGGGACAGCTAGTTTAGAAATAACGGGATTTTTGGCCCATTGTGTGTAACAAAACACTAGATACAATAGAACACACGACTGTCATCGCGTGCTGACATTACTTTCGCGCATTATAACAGAAATATTGATGTACAAGCTATTCTAAGTTCAGCCTGTTCCCCCCGTCGCCGCGTCGTTAACAACTGTAACAAGTAGGTAGGCACAGGCAACACGCGGTTGAGCCATTAGTGACGTTCCAACAAATCGAAACGATTACACGCTGGCAAACAGTGGACCGACGATCTCTAATTTAACTTTTCCGTGACCGGTCGGCCGTATTAACAATTTACAAGGGGATTTCACCCCTAAATAATAAAAGTGCGGAGCGCGCCCAACGATTTCCTCTAGGAAGTTGTGAGCACCATCTGTTCGGGGCTCCGAGCTACTTTTTAAATATTTCTGACAGCCTGGTATTCGTTTTATTAGTTAGTTGGCTTCATACGATGGTTTCCGTGTTTGTTCGCTCTTTATGGCGGGTGTTTTATTCACAGCACACATCGTTTTTTACACAAAATAATGAATATGCGTACACGTAACGTGTGAACGTTAAAAATGATTTACTCGTTCACAATAGAAAGCAAACACAATATTTGAAACATAAATAACGGTAGACAAAGTGGTGGCATAGCGGTTCAATAATAAACTAATGATCGCGCCCATTGTCTCATTAGTCACAGAACACGTCTCCTTGTTACAATAACTCCATCATTTTATGCTAATGGCTTATAGAGAAATGCTTTATGTGTTCATTGTTTTGTGGAACAATAAATAATAACTATGAAGGACTTGTACCCACATTACACGGGTCACTTATCAATCTTGTTACACATTTACATTTTGTTTTTCCACGAGACAATTTTATTTTTGAAGCTCGCTCTCAATTTATTTGGGATAATATTATTATAATAAACGTGGAATACAAATAACGTGAATCTGTTGTGTCATTGTTTATTTCACAAATGGTCATTATTTTAATAGATACAACATTTTCTATAAACAACTCTGCTTATGTTTGATTAGATGACTGGAGATCAATAAGACTATTATTTAAATGGCTCTACTCTTTGTTTGTACGGGAAAATAAATAACAGCAATAAACTATTTTAGGCTTTCACAATACACGCACCATGTATAGCGGCGACCAACGGATCGAGGTCATAATCGCCATGACCAAAATTGTGCGGCCAATTTTGTTATCACGTAATCCTACACAAAAATGGCCGCTTCAGGGCACGCCACGGCGTATGTGTGTGTGGCCGAGCCTGAAAGAGTTCACCAGAGTATTACGACTACGACCATAAATCAAATTTCACAGTCATTTAATAACAATGCCATTGTGCGCTCCGCAAATTAAAATATTTGCCACAAATGCAAAATGTTTGCGTCAGCCCTTACCAAATTTATTGAAAGCGAGCTACCTATATGTAGTGTTATAGTTGTTTACTATGTTTAACGTAGTTGTGTATGTTTATCATGTGTCTCCGTCAGTAGAGTAATGTAAACTTCTTCAGTGTAGATCATAAATTTGTGCAGCGCGCGCGGCCAAGCTATAAAAATGTATTAATATGCTGCAAACAATGTTAGTAGTATGTGAGATCATAACTTATGAGACGCGCACTGTGCGGATACTCTGCTACTATGAAATTGTTGTTGGCAGCCGAGAAATATGGCGCTCCGCTGTAATGGAACCTACTTTACAATAATAAAACTAAATCCAAATAGTGAAAACCAACCCACAAACATATCACGTATTCTCGTAAACTTACCACAAAATCTCATTATACTATTTTGGCATTTTAAAAGCTATACTTATTTACAATTCAACGAGACCGCTACATAAAATCGAGTCAACGAAAAAGCTCGCCAGGGATTAAAAAGGGATTGTCCGGGGCTCTCACTTTTATCTCAATTTGTTACTCTTGTTTACGAAAAACATTTTGAGGACAAAGAGAAGATTAAATCGCTCTGAATTACAATAAGGTCCTAAATGCGGTAGGTGACATTATAAATTCACAATGAACCTCTGGTTTATGTGCAGTAAAATTGTGCTACAGGAATGTCCTTTAACGGCGAAAAAGTGTCGCGGATAGAGGGGTGAAATTGATTAATTAAATTAGCATAAGTTGGCACGCTAGCGCGATAAGCGAGCGAGGTAACGCGCGGCAGGGCGCGGCGCGGCGGAGTCACGTCCGCCGGCCGCGTCTCCTGCATCCCCAATATGCAAATGAGTGCTCCCGCGTGACAAATTGGATCCGAGGCTGCCGTCGCCGCCGATAACTTCACTGCACCAATTTCGTTAAAGCCGTATCTTCTTACACAGTTTAAAACTAATCCCATTACACGTTCCGCGGAACGAGTATACAAGAAGCCATATTTTATCGTTCCGTGATATTGTTACAGGTGTACTAGTAGTGAATGTGACGTGGCGAGGGAAGACTTACGTAGGAACGTTACTGGACTGCACGCGACACGACTGGGCGCCACCGCGGTTAGTATTTATGCGACTGTGCGTTCTAACTCTTATGTACACGAACAGGGAATACTAATGCCGGCGGGAATAACGCGTCGCAAGCACACGAGAAGTGCCTCAATCTGTTACAAACACTGTGTAATGGACGAGCTCAGGCACGTATCTCTAAAATGAGTCACAGAGACGTGACCAGAAATTTCTGAACTGAGAAACACCAGGAATATCTTTTCATAAATAACGACGCCATTGATATTCATAGGTTTTCACAAGATCGACGAAGTGGTCGTCTTAAGGTTAAATATCATCATATTAAAATTCGTATTACATTTCCATAGGTTTTGTGACTCCCCAACGGAGGAGTTGGATGCACGGACGCCCAAAGGTCGAGCGAAACGCGGTCGCGGCGCAGCGCCGACCGACATGACAAACTTTACCGAGACGCGGTCATCGGTACACAGCAAGCTACGGAATGGTGGCGCGAAGGGACGGAGAGCATTGCCTTCCCCTACGCCGTTCACACCTCCAAGACCTGACTCCAAAAGAAAACGTACTTCGGAAGCAGAGGAAAGACCTCCAACTCCGAAGGCTAAACGTCCGCCTCCCACGCCGTCTTCCCCTCCCCCTGATCCCGTCCTCCTTGAATGTCCAGAGCCGAATTGTTCTAAGAAATACAAGCACGCGAATGGCCTCAAATATCACCGGTCACACGCGCACGGCTCGCCCGATGATGACGATAAGGACGGCTCTAGCTCCGAGCAAGAGGAGCCGGCAGCTGAGCCGGCGTCACCAGCGCGGCCGCCGTCTGCGCCGGCCACGCCCGCCACGCCGGTGAAGTCTCCCACGCCGGCTAAGTCGCCTGAAGCGAAGGTTGACAAGTCACCGGAGAAATCTCCTGAGAAGCCAGAAGTGGACGCGGAGTCTCCGCAGCAGCCGCGGTTCGCTGAGGAGTTCATAACGGCGTCTGAGCCGCCCCCCGTGGTGGACCGGCCGCAGACGCCACCGCAGCCGCCAGCCACGCCGCCTGACGCACTGCCTACATTACAACCTACACAGTTTAAGGTAAGCAATTGCTATAACTAAAATGCTCACTTGTTCTGACATTACGTTTTCAATCGGAATGCTGTTTTTAATGCAAATATTGATAAGTTGATGTATGTTTTGCAGGTGAAGCCTCGGTCAGCTCTAATGGCGGAGGAGCGCAAGTCGACGGAGTCCCCCGCGGAGGAGTCCCCCGGCAAGAAGCGCGCGCGGCGCTCGCCGACGCCAGGCGTGCGGTCGCCGGCCTACTCCGACATATCGGACGACGCCGCGCCGCCGGACGCGCCGCCCGACGACCCTGCGCACAGGCCCTTCCCAGTCTACCACCAGGTAACTTAACTTTTTGGTCTTGTAGAATCTACCCCCAAATTGTAACTGCTAATTAAAAAAGCGCCTCTAAATCGCATAAACGTCAAAGACAAAGCTATATGCTAACGTTAACTTTTCAGTTATTTCTTTTAATAAACATTTGAGGAATCAAAAATATTTGTTAATTGCTTCTCGTATATGAAGATTCGTTTTGTCACCGATACTAGTTCATTGATTTCAGAGGAAGAATATTAGATCCTGTCGTACAACTTACTCATGGTATATTTTTGTTGATTCCAGTTCTACGGGCAGCCGTCATACATGCCTCCATCACATCCTCCCCCTGTGCTTCCTCAGTCTTCCGACAAGGGCAAGGAGGATCTCTCCAAAGGCGACCCTAAGGGTGATCTCAAAGTAAGTTCCCTTTCTTCCAAAGTTCAATTTTAAAATGCTGAAGTCCAATCATCAAATGAATCTATTCTAACTTATCATCAAACTCTTTCCAGGACGGCAAGCCAGACAACGGACCTCAAAAAGTGTTACCACAGCACTTTTACCCTTACAATTACGTGCCGAACTTCCCTTACAACGTGGAGCCTGGTGGCCCTCCCCCAGGGCCGCCTTTAGAAGACAAGAGCAAAGACAGTGACCGTTCGAAGACCACCCCCAGTCCGTTAGACAAGAGCAAGCAACAGCGACCGCCTGATGGCAAAGAGAATCCCGCGCGGCCGAATGATAACCATCAGATACTGAAAGAAAGTATTGAAATGAAGGCGCAGATGGGCCCTTATGCCTTCCAGAGACCTCCGCTTGCGAGAGATGAGGAAATTAGAAGGTGGGTCTATTGATTGTTCTGAAGATATAATGGGGCAAATTATAATGTGGTCAAAGTGCACATTAATAAATAAGAAAACATTATTATCGAAGTTATATTGTCCAATGTTCGGTTGATTGCATAGTTAACTGCCAATTTTTAGGAAATTAGAGTGCATGTTGTTATCGAATTTTGGGAGCTTGTTGAAAACCTTAATGGAGGTTGTCGTAAAAAATTTTGATTAATATGTCATCGCATTCAATTTCAGATACTACATGAATTTCGATCAAAGAAGAAAAGAAGGGGGCAGCGAGTCGAAGCCCCCCGGGTTGGCGGCGGGGGCCAGCGGGGCCGCGGGCCCGGGGGGTCGCCCGCCGCCGCAGCCCGCGCACAAGCAGCCCCCCAAGGACAAGGACGATAAGCCCAAAGAGGAGGTCAAGGTAACTAATGGTTCACATTGACACTATGGTCACAGGGTTGCCAGGGGTCTAATTGAATAAAACCGAAATAAAAAATATTTGATCAAGAAAAGTTTCACTGACCGGCTGGTTACCCTGGTATCATAAAGTGAATATACAACTATCAGGCTAGACAGTTCCCAACGTGGTTGGGGATCGGCTTCCTGCTAACCTTACCTAATTTTAGACGGAGCATATGCCGCCTGATCAGCACTACCCACCCTATGGCAGGAACCGATACCCTCAGGTTAGAGCTGATAGCAAACTTATACACTGTACGTGACTGCTAGGAATGACTTCGTCCACGTTCTACGTCCAGCGCTTGAATTAGAAGTAGTCTATCTACATGCCAAATTACATCCCAATCGGTTTTAGCGTAAAAGCGTAAGAAACGAACACCTTTGGCATTTAGTACCTATGCTTGCATTTGAAGTGAGCTCGCGTCAAATAATAGGTGGCATCAAACTCACGACCTCTCGATTGCTATACTGACTAAGTAGATTGATCAAAATGCACGGTAGCTATTTACGAAAACTTGTAGCTCCCTTTTGTTTAAAATCTGAACAATGCATTAAAAGTCTTTTCCCTTGTATTACAGGTTAAGCAAGAAGGGCAGAAGCCGACGACAGAGACGCAGGGCCCGCCGCCGCCGCCCACGTCGCAGTACTACCTGCCGCCGTACATGCAGCCGGGGCACTACGGCGCGCTGCCCTTCGACCCCATGTACCGCGCGCCGCTCAGCCCCATGCTGGTCAGCGGCTTCGGCGGCGGCTGGAGCGTGCCGCGCTACCACGCGCCCGAGGACCTGTCCCGCCCCGCCGCCGCCAAGCTCGACCTCATGCCCGGCGTCGCCGGCCCCGGCCAGCAGCACCCGCCCAACTTCGCATACGGCGGCGCTCCTCACAAGATACATGAGCTGCAGGTACGTTTGTTTGCGTTCATGATTGAGATTACACCTGTATGTGTGGATTTTTAATGTCTTTAGACGGTAACAATTAAATAAGAATCTTTATAAATAAAGCAAGGCGCAGTAGGTACTGAACGCTGTACGTTTGCAGGAGCACGCGAAGTCCCCCGCCAGCAAGCCGCGCGCGGAGGCGCCGAAGGAGCCGGCGCCGCCGCCGCGGTCGCCGCGCTCGCCGCCGCCGCAGCGCCACGTGCACACGCACCACCACACGCACGTGGGGCTGGGCTACCCGCTGTACCCGCCGCCCTACCCCGGTACGTACGCCCGCTCTACGCCCGCGGCTGAGCGACCGCACTCGGTCGCTAATCATGTCTGTGCTTGGTTGCAGGGGCCCGATAGCACCCGCCGGACGAGCGGGCCAGCCCCGCCCGCCCGTAGCTATCCCTAGAGAGACGCTAGTCGAGCGGTCGTGACAGAGACAGTAATGGAAGATTGTGTTTTGCAGCGGCGGCCGTGCTGGCCAGCACGCAGGCCGTAGTCAACTCGTTCCCGACGCCGCCCAAATGAGAGCCGCCGTGCCGCGGCCCCAGCGCTCCCGGGCGCGGAGCGGCGCGCTGACTCCGCGCGGAACGTCCGCGGTCGCGAACTCTATGCCAGTAGCCATAATTTAAACACTGTGATCTCGCGTAACCCACAAATGTGTATGTGATGTGCGCTTTGAATGTTATAGAATGTGTCCGGACCGATAGTTACCTTATAGTTGAAGAGTGTTGTGTTATGTTGGACTCGTCGATGGATGTTGTGTGGCTGCGGGCGGCGCGGACCTGCCCCCGCACGCCTGTTTCATACGTTACTAGTGGAAGCACAAACTAGTTTTGTACATATTAGTGTTATGTGTAAAGTACCCTACGATTGTTAGTGTTCCATAAGGGTTATGTAATATAAACATCGAATTTTCCGATTCTCCCTCTGGGCATTGTACTGAAGTTTGAAGCCCCGTGTCTAAAATTTATATCATTGCGAATACAGCCTAGTAAGATCTTTATTTATGATATCTGCATTCCACAAAACGAAAGCGAGCGTATCTAGATTTAAAGTATAATATTAGTTAAGTTTTAAGTAATCTAGTGTAAGTTTAAAGGCGTCAATGTGATCATTACAATATGAGTCGTAGCGTGCACAAATCGTACTCTGTCTCGATATAGTGAACAATGACTTATTATTATATAACGTAGAGAGCATCCTATAGATTCGTCGAGTGTTTCAACATCGCTGTGCGTGTATGTATGTCAGGCTTTTAATCATAAATATAAAATCTCATAGTCCGATATTTCTCAGATACAAGAGATTAGGGTTTCTGTACTGCACAATAGATAAGAGTGGCATTCTCCTCCTGTGTTCGACGACAATATTATTTCCATGCATTTAACATACCATTGACTTCCTATTAGATTGACTCAACGGGAATGTAATCTATTGTTTCGTAGTCTTCCAATCGGTTAACGCGGGGAACTCTTATTGTGTTGATGCATCTATTTTGTATTATGTACTGCTGCGGCGTTTGTTGTTTAATTGTAACTGCACAGCAGCGTGCGCGAGTCGCGTCACACTGTCGGTTGCGTTTCACCTTCCTAGATAAACATTTCTAAGAACATTTAGACAATTCAATATTGTTGTAGTGATATGTTATTATTTTCATGACATTTTAGTAAATGTACGCGCGTACCTGTTTCATGTTAACAAGAACAATATTTTGTAGCAAATGCGGGGCCTAAATACCAATGTGTGTATGGTATAACCAAATAAAACAAGTCTGCTATGAATATTGGATACCCAGTGACTTTCTATCTCTTGTTGCATACCTACTGTGCTTCAGAGCAAATATCTACTTAACTTTATCAAGACCTAATTGTTCGGTTGATTATGATTCATCAATGTGATTGTTAATTAAAATAAGAGTGGTTAATATTTAGATGAGAGAAGAAAAAAACAAATTGCAAATTAATCATAATCAACATTTTGGTTTCAGTATATCAGTAGTAAAAATTGTTGGAATCTGAATTTTGTTAATTTCCATAATGTAAGCCATACAAATGTGAATTGGATTTTTTTATGAATATTATCTTAATTGCATACTGACTCATTATGTAAGAATGTGAAAGCTGTACCTGAAAGTACATGAGCACTAGGTGTTCTGATGTGTGAGCCGGCTTACAAGTACTTTTTAAGCAATCATAACAAAATAATAATCAGCTTTGATTACCGCTATAATCAGATATCGGAGCGTAATCATGATCAGCTGTTGAAGTGTCGAGGCTCTCATGAAGTATCACTGCTCAAGTATTCAGTTAGGGCTTCGTAGCAGTATGCGGTGTCGCAATGCGATGCGCTCTAGCAAATATAGGATTTTAACAGAGATGCGATAATTTAGTAAATTGAGTGGGGCATGCGATGCACCGCATAGTAAATATAACCAGGAAGCTAGTGTATGCACCGCTTACTGCAGCGGCAGTCGCGGGTACCAGGAGAGCACGGCCGGCAGGAGCTGACGTGACTCGTACGCGCTCGGTGCATTGTCCACGGACGCATAGACTGATCGATGTTTCGTTTCGAACCCCGTTCAACCACGGATATTAATACGCTTTTATTCATTGTGTACCAATCGAAACTTGGTATTACACTTGATCATTGTATTTATAATGTATCAATATATATAAATGAACATTTGTGTATTTTTTTGATGTAACTAAAGCCAAGTTTGATTTTACTTAGAAAAGAATTCGAGACGTTGAAAAAAGGAATAATAAAGATAAATTATTTCTTAAAAAATGTGTTTTATTTCCTGCTTAAAATGTCAGTAAAATTAATGTTAAAAGAGCTTATTGTCATGATTAATACATTATGCTTACATGTTACTGTATTAATGACTAGGAACAGAGTACAGGGCTAAACAATCTAAGAATACATAAAAATACTTATTTATACAGGTACAATTACAGGCAATATAAAGTGCAACATAATTACAAAGTAAAATAATGTGAGATGTTCAAGTGCAGTGGTAACTTAAATAATGCACAAGTTATAAATAAGTTAAAGCTACTTATAATGTCGAATAAATTATTCAAAATACTGATTACTAATGTAAAGCTAAAATTATGCGAAATGAGTTAAAATAATTTATGTGGAACCATAAAAACGTCAGTGGCGACGGGTTGAGTGGTAGTAAACTTATAATGTTACTTTTGTCTTATTGTTGTTGAGGAACTAACAGTTGATTATTGTTGTTTAAATTTAATAAATAGTTTAATTGCTACGTTTATGATTAAGAAAGGAAGATAAGCTCAATTTTGATAAAGTGTATTTCATTAAATTATAATCCCACGTGCAAATTAGTAAAACTGTTAGCTCCATCAAATTCATGTAAAATTCTTTGGCGTCTGGTTTGTAACAAATACTCAAATTGTGGTAAATACATTAAAATTAAAGCTTACACTACGGTGCACTTAAAAATACAGTATAAACATTTACATAAAAATTTCGTCAGCTCCGATAATAAATACTGTCAAAGTTCATTTAATTTTAACGCAAGAATTTCACAACCAATGTAAAAATATTGTAGGTAAACCTACATCAGTCTAAATCGTCTGGTCTAAGCTGTCGTTCGCCTTCGCTGAAGAATATGAGCATGGCTTTGTAGAGAAGGTATAGGCCGAGCATTCTTCGTTCTTTTAATGGCCAGGATGCTACGACCCCATAATAGTTCCCGACTTTAAGGTTGTTTAAGCTGTTCACGCCTAGAGCGTCAATCATGGCTGCCTCATATGTGTACGCCTCGGCCGGTATGACGTTCTGAAATATGTGCAGACAGACGACACCTACTTTGTCAGACCAGATGTCTAGGATATGTTGGACCTTCTTATCTTTGGATGTTTTGAAGTCTTTCTTCCATAATGTTAATGCTTGGTACAAATGTGAGTACGGTCGAGAGCGCTTACCTGAAATGTAACGAGAATATTAATCTTTACTGTTATCATAAAGCGGAAGAGTTTCTTTGAACGCGCTAATCTCAGGAACTACTCGACCGATTTGATAAATGTTTTCAGTTTTAGATAAACCATTTATCGAGGAAGGCTATGGACATAACAGTATCATTTCATCAATGATAGATATAGCAAAGTCGTTATAAATTCTTCAAGTGAATTGTTATAAATTATAAATACTGATAAAACTGTCTTTCTTATATTATATTAATGCAAAAGTGTGTTAGTCCCACTTAGATGCTAAAACTGCCGAACCGATTGAGATGAAATTCAATATGGAACAAAGTGGTACCCTGGAGACATAGCTAGACTATTTTTTACAATTTATATTGTATCATTATAATGTGCTTACCTTTTCCGACATAAAATATGGAGTTAATAAACGTGACCCAGGATATGTGTTTATTCTGTTTTCCCGCCTTCGCAGGCAGATTGTCAGTCAGCCGTGGGTCCAATAATAAATACGTGAATGACGTTTTAGCGGTGCCTTCGCGCCATTTCTTTGTGTTGTCACTGAAGTTGGCGCGCGCTCTGTTTTCTAAGTCCATGTACGTCGTGAGATCGTTCATCCAGTCCGCATTTCTCAGTGATTTCTCTATTTCTATGCTGTAGCCTGGAAAATATATAAGTTTTAAATTTATAAGGAGTTCCCTAGATGGTCAATAAAGTTGCGCAATTTTACGTATTGTGATAATCTATTACCCGTGTAGGGTTAATTTAAGGTTGCGCAATCATTTTAAGTGTAATATTGCACAAGGAAAAGGCTAGGCTGATGATGATTCCACAGCGTAAAAAGCTAGTCTAGGGGCCGTCTAATGAAACTGAGTCATACCAGGTAGTCGGCTCACATTCTTCAATTAGATGAAATATGTTGAAGTTTTAAAGAAAAGTGTACATAAACGATACTTGTGACCACAGTAAGACTAACGATCAAAACAATGAAAATACAAAAAAACTTATAACCTTTGTCTAGGAATAACTTAAGCCCGCTTTTACTTGGCAATTTTAATTTTACGACCATTGTAGATAATAATTATTCAAAATTATAAAAAAGGATAGAAAAGTTATAAAAATATCAAAAATGACATTAGTGTTGTCAAATAATATTCTTTTTTTTATCAAAAATCTTTACTTTTTAAATTTTACAGCTATTATGAAAAAGTCGCAATATCTATCACCAATTCATAACATTTCGTGTAAAAATATGATTCTATTCCAATAAAATTAAAAAAACAAATACTCACTTTTTTTCTGCTGATTAATGTTCAACGCTTTAAGGCTGTTATTCAAGGCATCAACGTCATCCTTAGGTTTTTTCTTCAAAGCCTGCAATTTCTTCAAGTACAAGTTTCTAGTAGTGTCCTGTATCGGTCCTGGTGTGAACCCCAGTCTTAATAGTTCAGCTCTAAGAGTATTGTCATCGTATTGGACAGACGCAGGCAACGAAGACGCCACGGATAGGATGGTCTGGTCTGGAGTGATGGACTCCGCGCCGTCGTCCACTGGAAGCCTGTGACGATGTTTCCAACAATGACAACCACTCATTGTTTATGTTAGCCTAGTACTTTCATTTACTGTTTTAGAGCGTTTAATATGAAATCACGGTAAAAATACTGAACAGTTTTCGATGAAATAGGTAGTTTGGTAAATATTTATTATTTGGATTGTTTTTTGGAGTTTGAATGGTATTTCGACGTCCGATAAATAAACGTCGTAACATTGCAATGCACTTGGTATTCAATGCAGAATTGTGAATATAGAAAATAATTTATGCAGTTATTATTTATACCATAATACTGTGACTAATGAGTGGCATTGGTAATATAATGGGCTTTTAGACAGATTTTATCAATTTTAGTGATTACTATTAGAAATGGCTTGATAATGATTGATAATGTTCAATAATGATTGCATGTAAACATTTTTTAAAAGCTTTTATTTAACTTGCAATGTATGTAAATATATTTGTATGTTCGGGCACAGGTTCGGGTGAAATCTTTTTTTAACTTATGACAAATGCTTTCTACCTATTCATAACTTGCTGCCTGCAAATTCGTTTGTGGACTTGTCAAAATACAGAGATATTAATATCTATTTACGTGTGTGCCAACATCGAAATTCATTCAGTACTTTTGTGTGAAAATATAAAATTGATCTGGGTGGTTGATTAATTAAGAAGAGTCTAATATAAATAAAGATACTTACACAATAGGCGAGACCAGCAATCTCCTCTCAATCAACACCACATCTTCCTCTTTGTCTTCATACTTATAATCTTCGTGTACATTTGCTAACACGATACTACCCCCCGAATAATTACTGCTCACGCCACTACTAGCTGATGATCTCCTAGTATTCCCCCCTTCCCCCTTACTCGTACACAACCACTCATTAGTCTTATTCTGAACTACTGCCAACACCCTGTCCAACTCTTGAGAACAATCATTTGAGATCAAACTACTTGCATTACATTTGGTATTTTTATTCTTCTTTAAACTACTCTTTGTATTGTAGTTTCTGTGGGTGATGTTACTCGGTGAACCGGGCAGTGAGAAGTTCTCATACACACTGATCCGTTGGTTCATAACATTGGAAGGCTCGCTCGACTGCCTTGTGTCGTCCGATGTGAATTCTAGCCGTTGTATACCAGATATTTGGACATCAGATAATTTCTTGGACATACATGATTTAAAGCTAGTGTTAGCGTCGCTGGAGATCCTATCTTTGGTGAGATCGAGTGTTATATTCTCTGTAAAGTCTAAACAGGTACTTTTCCACGGAGCGGACTCGTTATCTATGAGATAAGTGTCGCCTATTATAGTTGGGTACAGCTTATTAATAACTAAACTATTCCTTTCGCACCAGTCGCTGATCAGTTCCGATTTGCGAACACTGGGAACATTGTCTTGTGTGTTCTCGTCAACAATAGGCGCATATTCAGCGACTATTTGGTCTGTTGTCAATAATACTCTTTCTGTAAAAAACATCTTTTAAAATGAATATAGTGTAGCTTCTAGCTAGAAGAAAAATATTTTACGATCAGTAAATTTTCAGATTTATATTACACAAAAAACTAGACAAACAGGTTGTGTGAACTTCGTAACAAATTGGATTCCAGCACGTGACGACCGGTCTGGAATCCGATAAATTACTATAAAATATAAATTAAGAGAGCTGATAACAAGATTATTTTTAAATATGAAATTAGCTTTCTGACTAGAAATTTGCTGGATTACTTACCTAAATCTAAAGTATAAGCACACTTGTTGTTAGGAGCATCGTCAGTCTGGTCTACAACATTATGTAGGTAGTCAAACACGTCCCATTGCTCCTCCCTAGTAGCATACTCAAAAGCGGAATGACCATCCAGGTCCTGTTGCGAGGGGTCACCACCGCAGCCTATCAGAAGCTTCAGGTTTTCCACTCGGCCCCATATTGCTGCGATGTGCACTGGAGTTACTCCATCGTCATTGCTGGAAATGTTTAGGGTTTTATTATAGTTATGTGGTAGGATTGAGGCAATTGTACTCAGGTAGCCGTAATCGGTGATGATTTACAGTAAACTATCTTACCAACTTAGGAATATAGAGATCACAGAAAAAAGTTATGAGCAGTTCGAATTTTAACTTAAGCAAGTTGTTAAACCTGCACATTGTTTTCTNCATCTCGCTGTGGGTATAGAGCCTGAGGAGAAGTCTAAAAAATGCACCGAGTTACTGTTGAAGAATGGGGGCGATCCTAATCTATGGTAAGACCATATTTCATATTTTTTCTAATTACTCAATTCAATTATTGAAACTTTATTTATTTTAATGCGAGTAAAAATATAACTCTTATCAAATTACACATATCGCACCCCCGGTGCGACACTGTCACTTATGCAAAAACACAATTTTTCAGGAGAAGCATTTAAAACTTTAACATCCCATAACATTGTCATATTTGAAGATTTTTACAAGATGAATAAATCTTCATCATCATCATCTTGTAAAAATCTTCAAATATGACAATGTTATGGGATGTTAAAGTTTAAAATGCTTCTCCTGAAAAATTGTGTTTTTGCATAAGTGACAGTGTCGCACCGGGGGTGCGATATGTGTAATTTGATAAGAGTTATATTTTTACTCGCATTAAAATAAATAAAGTTTCAATAATTGAATTGAGTAATTAGAAAAAATATGAAATATGGTCTTACCATAGATTAGGATCGCCCCCATTCTTCAACAGTAACTCGGTGCATTTTTTAGACTTCTCCTCAGGCTCTATACCCACAGCGAGATGCAGGAGTCCAATACCTTTACATGGTATAATCTGGTTTATCTGTACTGGTGTTTCCCTGAGGAAACTTTCCAAAGACCTAGAAAATGGCAATTAAATATATTTGTATTATTTGCTGCACTGCTGAATAAAAACTTTTTAATGATAATTATCAGGTACTTACAAAACAAAATATTGCCTACCTATATTTTAAGAGCAAGCATAAATTAATATTGTCGGGCAGGTGTGTCCGCATATTATTCTAAATGAATTATAGTATAACAAAATACTGCCAAATATTCATAACTATATTGGTAGGTATATTAGGTTCTTAAATATTTTTCCTCAAAGGAAAGCTGCAGTAATAATTTTTTTACTATTTTTAGCACAAATAATATGGATTTAGAAATTTTATACATAAAACCCAGTATAGTAAGTAACAAGCAAGAACTTTTATAAACATTTATAATTTTTTTATTACTATTAAATATTCTGATATAATGCATTTTTTGTATCAATACAAACATATATTGCATATATGTAGTATTGGCTTTTGAAATCCATGTGCATGCAGTTTGGAAAAGTTGTTAATTTTTGGTAAGTACTTCAATTACTAGGTTCTTGATTGCAAAATGTTTTAACAATTTCATACATATGAAAAATAAATATATTTAGCACTGCAATTATTATGCAATTTTCGTTGGGGATAAAATATTATTTAGCCCAAAAAATGTGGTGCAATTATTACACAGTGGGGGGTAACAATGCATATTTTATAATCTGCTGAAATTCTCGCAAATTCGCAAAAAATTCAATAAGAACCGGTTATTCGGTCTTAAATTTGGAAGCAGATGTCTTGAATAACACTAAGATGTAATAATAATCACTTGAAAGATTCTGGTTTTGCGAACGGCAGGTGCTCATGAACGATAAATAGCTAATTTTACAGAAAGCAATATTACAAAATTGTCGTACATACCTCTCAGAGCCATTCTGAATTATATCGTATAGTTTGAACAACTCTTTGTATGCCGTACCCATGATTTTTGAAAGTAAACTGTGGATTAGTCATCGGCTTCCTAACTTGTATTCATTTCCTTTGGTGTTTCCTGCCTCCACTACGTAACAACTTTTACACAATAGATTGGCATTGAAAATGTTTATCAAATACACATCGGTATCAATTATCCTCATATTATCGTAACACCGAGGTTAAAACACCCGCTTATCTACTGTATTTTGTTTTCTAAAATAATTTAAATTAACGTCAAGCTACTCTGCGATATTTTGTTTACGTTTGGTAAGCGTTCCGTTCCACGAACAAAGTTATGTTAATTTATGCGTTCCGTTTGTCAATATAAAAATCATGCAATAATTTATTTTTTCAAATGGTGGAGGTTTAATGAAGAAGCTATAAACTTTGATTTTTTTTGTTAACTAAACTTTAATTAGTTTATCAATATAAGCAAATCAAGTAAATTTAAGTTTGGGCATTTGAAAATATAGATGGCGCTAGTTAGTTGTGTAAGATTTTCCATCCAAGTTTAAAGTTATGCGCTTTGGAGCTAACATATTATAATTATAAAGAAAAAACCAACAAGAAAATTAAACATATATTTATATGATGACTGCTATATAACTCAGTATAAATTAATGAACGTCAGTGTTTTCTGGAATAAACTTGTAAAACTTTACACCTGTAAAAAAATAAGAACGATAAATAATTATATGTATAGGTACCTAATGATTTTTTATCACTTATCTATCACTAATTAATCGCAGGTAAGCGTTTCCTACCTGTAGGATTGATGCGAAGGTATAAATTTTCCCCTGGCCTTAATGTTTTCTGCTTTCCGACATTGTAAAGATCCTGAAACATTATACAATACATATTTATGTTCAAATAATTAGTCCAGACGGCATTTCCAGCTATTTCACCGTGAATGTGCAACACTAATAACAGGGCTATGATGCCTAGTTCCAGACTCACCTGAATATTATACTGTACTGATGGCAGCTTCATATCATCGTAACTGTAAGAGACTGCCACAGACGAGGCTTGCGTGTTTAAAAAGGCTATGGCACGCCCGCCATCTGACAGCTCGCGGTGCCAGATCTCCTGTTGGAAACGTTATTGGCGATAAATGATATAATGCGAAAGCGCTGGCAAAAGGTTCGTGCCACAATCACTACCCTAGGATTCCTTACCGTCTTAAGTGATTTATTCTTCCAAACCCTCAAGCCTTGCTTGCCCAATTTGTCCTGACTCACGGCAATGACGTCACGGTTCAGTAGTATCTGCTTGAAGGCCGGGTCTATTTGCGCCAGGTCTACGCTCATCATCAGAGGGGCGGCTAGGATGGACCAGACTGCCATTTGCACTTGAGCCTGATCTACTGTTAAGCCCGAGTTGCCTATCACCAGCTAGAATAAAGCGAAAATGATATTGAGAGTTCCACAAAAACATTTGTTTCTTAAAAATAGGTGCAAAAACCTTTGTTCTTTTTTGCATATTTTATTTATATTCTGAGCATGTCAAATCCTGATTCTGCTGCAACTTTATGAAATTCGTAATGGGTTACAGATCCTTACCATGTCCGGGTCATTCCAATGTCCAGGGCCCGCATATGGGGCCAACCTGTCTTGGTTGTCGCCGATCCATGTCATTACACTTTCGACAGACGACCAGGAGTTGCGGATGTCATACCAGTTCCGCCAAATGTTGCAATTCTCGGCTACTGAGGTGTAGTTGGGCTGAACATTTTATGATGTTGATTAAGACGGAAATATATCTAATTCCTTCTTATAGCAATTTTAAAGGATGAAATTAAATGGATCAAGAAGCGCAGAAGCAAATCAAGATTCAAACAATTATCCTTAGCCTAAAGAATTGGTGGTGCCTTAATCTCTTGAGTGTTAAGGTCTAAGTGGGTACATCTATGTGATACAAAGCACACTCACGCGTAATCCATTGGTTTCCTGGAAGAACGGCCAACTGCATGCGTATAGTATAGGGCGACCAGTTGCATTTAATATTCGCCCAAATGCTGGATACCCTGTGGCAATAGACGTGGCATAATATGAACGATGAACATCTATTTTTTTATTGCAAAGAATCTATGGCTATCACCTTCGCTCATTCCCTCAACGTCAGCATAACAGCCGTCCAGCTTAAGATAGTCGGTCCCCCAACTAGCCAGGCTGTCAGCGTCATACAGCTCATGTCCCCTGATGCCAGGGTACCTCTCACAAGTCATGTTGCCGTAGTCCTCATACATGCCAAACAGCAAGCCTTTGCTGTGAACCTGAAATACATCCGTCAATGGTCTTTAAGTCATGCATCCAAAGGTACCTAAGTATACTTACGTTTTGAAAGTTATCTGCTGACTACAACTGCCGACTTCACTAGTAGTTTGTGTGTATTTTCATGAAACCGTTCTGGATCGAAGCTCGCCCTCAGATATCGACCGATTTCATGCAGTCGTACCGAGTGCGGTTGGTAGTAGCAGTCGGCGGCTAGCATTCAAACGTACCTTAAATCAAAATGAAACCTTCACTAATGGAAGGAATGAATTAGAATTATCAGTGATATAAAAAATGACACTTAAATTGCTAGTTATGAATGACTAAAATCACAGCGATGCAGCCAGCAGATAACAAAGTGACCCAGGTCAGTCCCAAAAGATACGGTTCAAAAAGTGGTGTTTTTATAATGAAATAAAATAACTAAATCGGGGAAGGGCAAACAGTAGGTAAGTATTTGTCATAATATGGGGGATGCGGAGCAGAGGACTTCAATACTTGCATAATCAGAGAGCGCTTTCATTCCATTAGGGAACCTCTTTCTATCAGGCACGAGGCGGCCGTCTGGACTCCGTTCGTTCTCCAGCCAGCAGTCGTCTATGGTGATGTACCGGTAACCGGCAGCCAAGTACCCTTCGCTTACCATTAGATCAGCAGTCCTTTTTATTAAGTTTTCACTGTTGAATTAAGTAATTGTTTATGGATGATTTTAGTTCAAGTAAATCACAAACAAAAGTTTGGCAATCGTTGGCGATATGCTGATGAAAAATAGATTTTCTCTTTCATTCTTCTTTTAATCGCCCCCAGTTCTTACCTTATACATTCGTTAGGCTTAGCAACACAGTCGATGGTGCACCCGAACCGCAGCCAAGATAGCCAGCCCATGGGGGGAGTCAGCGCCAACCCATTGTCCAGGGCGTGTGTCCACAGGAGTCCATAGGTGAAAATGCAGAGTACAGGCAAAAACATACTGTCTAGAAATAAAGAGATTATGGCTTGTAAGTTGCTGCTTTGAATTAAGAATAAGAAAAAGAAGGTTCCACTCTAACTTGGCTAGTTTTCATATTAGCCTGTCTCATTTTATTCTTCAACTTACGTACCTTCTAATTTTGACCGCGTTTTCCCGCCTATTTAGTAATTAATAAGTACTCATTATTAAAACTATTACGTGTTCTGATAGTTACTGAATTGAAACTGAATATATGCATAGCTTCATAGTAAAACAGTTTAGTTTAATATGTAGTTAGACCTAAGTACATAGATAACCTTAGAATGTCGTTGGGTGACTAGGAATAGCTAAATGGGAGCGTACTTATATTATTATCAGTAATACAATTCATAAGTAGGTATATATTTATCTAGGTATTCTATTCAAGTCTCATCTTTATGCAATTGGGCCAGAACTGCACTTTGCGAAATACACTTACTAACTGCGAACTTCAATAATCTGTCTATCTCTCGATTTGCCTACTAGAGATAGAATTTTGTTGGATCGATTGGGTTGCTTTTGGCCTAAAAAAGTATGCTTCTTTAAGAAAACAATTAAATGGATCGATAGCCAATATAAGAAGACGATATTGAAATACTATTTTGGTGAAACATTAAGTACATAAAAACCGACCAAGTGCGAGTCGGACTCGCACACGAAGGGTTCCGTTCCAGTATCTATGAAAAATAAACGGACTTATTACCTACAATTAGCCAAAACACAAACTTTTCTCGACAACAAAAATTAACTTTGTTTTTCTGAAAAAGTGCTATATCTTAAGAACTACTGACTGTATCTTGTTCAAACCAATTTTGGTTAGTAGTTTTTATTGAGATCTATAACACATATTTTTTTCAGATTTTTCACTTTGGTAGTTTAAGAATTACAGGGGGGGGGACACACATTTTGGCACTTTGGGAGTGTCTTACTCTAAAATGATTGACTTTAGGAAAAAATGGTTTTAGAAACCTCAATACCGTTTTTTAAGACCTATCCATAGACACCCCACACGTACAGGTTTGATGAAAAAAAATATTTTTAGTTTCAGTTTCATGTATGGGGAGCCCCCACCCACGTAAATATTATATTTTTTTTATTTTTGTACAAAAATCGTAAAGCGGTTAATATTAATACATCTACCTACCAAGTTTTTAACTGTGTAGTCCTAATAGTTTCGGAATAAAGTGGCCTGTGACATACGGACGGGACGACAGACAGACAGACAGACAGACATGACGATTCTATAAGGGTTCCGTTTTTGCCTTTCGCACGAAACCCTAAAAACACCTAGGTATTATAAAAATCTGTATTTTCAAAGGCAACAAGTAATATGCAAATATGTACAAATTATCATGAAGGATGGTATTCCAGTAAATCAATCACTGTAAAACATTATTGTATTATCGTTAGCTTGACCTAAAATATTTTTCATTAGTTTGGTTAGGCAATATAAAAAGCCATGCTTTTATTTTATCACCCTTGTAACGAGCATTTTGTGATATAAGGTCTAAGGCAATTGTCAGGCATTTTGAGGTTTTTTTATTACTCAGTTAAGTACTCATAATTAACTTCTTTTATTTACTGCCTTTGTAATTTCTACCTTAAAATGCTTAGTTACACCTTGCCGAATTGCCGAAGCTACGACCAAACTGGTACAGTTCAGCCACGAAAAAATTAACTACTAACTAAAAAACTCTATCCTAACGAATCGTTTCTTCGTTATGGAAACTGGCCAATGATGTATTTATAATAGGTATTATTTATATCCTTTAGATTCGATTTATTTGCTATTTGGGCAAATCTGACGTCCTCTATATTTCTGACCTTTGCTAATTTTTTCTTAGATGCTCCATACCAGTACTGGTCCTGTGATCTCCATTATAACTTTCAGTACTTCTTTTGTTTATTTGTTTGTTTAAAATTCTTTTGAACCGCAGGCCAGATTACCAGCCCTGGGGGATCTCAGCGCCAACCCATTGTACCAGAAGGTCCGCGTGTGTGTGCACAAGCTAGTCCTAGTCTAGGTGAAAATGCAAGGTGCTTGGTCGAATATCAGGCAGCGTTCATCGACCATGGCCATGAGCGGTGTCTAGGAGAATGAAAGAGAGCTTTGATGGGCATGGTATATAGTTGGGGAGATGTGAGAATGAGAGAGAGAGAGAGAGAGTGGCGAGCATCTAAACTTGCTCCTCTCCTCCTCAATATGGCGAGCCTCTGGCCCTGTCTCAATGTTCCTTATTCTTCAGCACTTACGCTGTACTCCTATCTGTCAAATATTTTGAACTGCTCCAAGGCGAAGTATTCGCTGCCAATATTTCAGTAATTAATAAAAAGTACTCATTATGTTAAAACTAATTCAGTAGGTGCCA
This sequence comes from Heliothis virescens, assembly GCA_002382865.2. NCBI lineage: Eukaryota > Metazoa > Arthropoda > Insecta > Lepidoptera > Noctuidae > Heliothis > Heliothis virescens. Next base: position 3,736,568 of record NWSH02000210.1, read on the forward strand.
CTAGTTGAATAGTTAGCTATACATTGTAAGCGCGTGTTAAGCTAGTGACTTGTACAAAAAATAACGCTCCAATTAAGTTAAACAGATTTAGCATTGCTGCTAAATAAATGTAGTTATGACCGCTAAACAGACACCTTGAGCGATGAGCCTTTCTGATGGGATGTCTCGTCTCGGCGCTCGTGACAGTGAGAATAGTCTACCAGCATGGGCGCTGGCTTCACAACATACTGGTGCATATTACTCTAATCAGGTGGAACAAAATTCAGCACGTGGTGTGTCATTTGTACAGTAGTGAGAGTGGTCACATCAATTTTTCTATTCTCGGTGTACTTCCATCATTTCCAACTGACGTAGCTACTCCCACTCATGCTCATGCAATTGGGGCTCCTATATGCAACTGTTTCGCGAATATTATGGAATTCGCGTTACTAACTGCGACCATATTGAATCTAAGGTACTACTTATTCTCTCCGTACTATATTGTTGCACTACCTAGATACGTATAGAATTTGCGTTTGTATTCCGCACTCCTTTTGGAGATTGACTCTTTTGGCCTAAAATAAAGTATGCTTCTCTTTTAAGATAGACACTAATTAATCAATAGCTCGGATAGCCAACAATAATGAAAGACCTAATACTGTGACCATACTCTTTTGGTGAATGAGTGATAAATAAGTACCATACCAAAAACCTCGCACTCCAAGGCGAGTCGGACTCGGATGCGCACACGTGTATCGAGTTCCTTCCAGTATCTTATGTAACGTTAAAAATAAATCGTGACTATTACACTCAATAGCTCTCAACATGAACTCGACAAAGCTGTGTATACATCGCTAACAACAAAGGACAGCATTTAATGACTCTTGTTTTTGCTGAAAAAGTGCTATATCTTAAGAACTACTTGACTGTATCTTTTACAAACAATATGGTTTAGTAGTTTTTATGAGATCTATAACACATATTTTTTTCAGATTTTTCACTTTGGTTAGTTTAAGAATTACAGGGGGGGACACAACATTTGGCCACTTTTGGGAGTGTCTATCTACTGCTAAACAGCCATGATGACTTTAGGGAAGGAAAACATGGCTCTTTTAGAAACCTCAATACCGTTTTTAAGAACCTATCCATAGCACACCCCACACGTACCAGGTTTGATGAAAAAAAAATATTTTTAGTTTACTCAGTGCCTTCATGATATGGGCGAGCCCCCCTAAGGATTATTATACTTTTAGTACGTATAGTACTCTATTATGCTACAAGAATTGCGTTTTAAAGCGTAGAGTGGAGTGAGTGAGGAGTGAGTGAGCGAGAGTTTGTGAGAGCGTGTGTAGTTTCCTATAGTTGCCGAATAAAGTGGCTGTGACATACGGCACGAGAGAGATCAGCCAGACGAGGACATAGACAATTGCATGGACGATATACGTACTCGGGTTCCGTCTTGCTCTCTCTCGATTCGGTGCAGCGAACTACCTCCTAAAAGACCTACCTAGGTACTTATAAAAATTCTCATTTTTCAACATGGGCAAACATAGTTATATGCAAATATGTACAAATTACAATGAAGGATGGTATTCCAGGAACAGCGATCAATCACTGTATTACATATGGACTTTCTGTACTTGATCGTTATAGCCTTTGACCCTAAGCAATATTTAATTACAATTATAGGATTGCCTTAGATCCAATATAAATAGCCATCTGTTTATTGTTTAATACCTGCCTTTAACGAGCATTTTGTTGCATGTGTGTAAGGTATCGGCAAATTGTCAGGCCATTATTGAAGTGTTCTTGTTTATGATACTGTCATGTTCTCTCAAAGTACTCAATAACTACATCTTTATTCTATCATCATATAAGTAGTGAATTTCTGACTAAGACAGTGCGTATAGGGCGTCGCTTACACCATTTGCCGGAATGCCGAAAAGCTACTCAGCAATTTTCATAACTGGACACTCCCTCTATGCAAACTGCAAAGGAATTAACCTTAATCTAAAAAACTTCTATCCTAACATCGTTTTCTTCGTTATGATACTGCCAATGATGTATTTATATAGGTATTATTTTATCCTTAGACTTACGACTTTATTTTGACATATTTATGTGCCAATCTGATCGTCCTCTATATTTCTGACCTTGCTAATATTTCTGTCTAAGATATGCTCATACACATGACTTGATTAAAATGACCTATTTCAGTAGCCTTCAAGAATTAAATTATCTATTATCTCTATACACTTCGATTAAACAAAATAATTGATCTCATTTTAATGATTGGTAACATTGGCACCTTTTAACCAATTTTTTTGCTGAGTTCCTTCCGATTAACGATATAGCGTCCACAGTAAGGGTCATAAGTTGGCCATCTACGAAGACTATGGGTTAACTACACGTGTGCTGGCTACCCTGGCGGATGCGGCCATGAGCTGCGTAGACGTGGCGTAGCTTCGCTGTGGAGCGCGACTACCTGAAGTCTGGAGTTTGCTACGCCTGAAAATATTGGATACAGGTAACTTTTCGATTTATCATCTCTGCCTCCTGCCCTAACTCTCATTATTATCTGCCTGCATTAAGATTTTGCTTTTCGCATTCGTTCTTACGGATCTAGCCTCCTTATTGATCTCATTCTGAATAATTGTCTCCAGCCGCATATCTTCTTATTTTTAATTTGGCTTAGCGAGATAGCATCCTAGACGCGATTCGATATCTTTTCAATTTGCAAGATGAATGATATTGAGTTTGTAATTGTGGTAAGTGCTGACGAGGAAATTGCCTACCTGCATGAAACTGCCGCAATTAGCTTATTCTTAATTTCTTCTCGCGATTTATTCTTATTTTGCCATACTTTTTAATATTGCTTACATACATAATTATTTTTATTCAGCCCGCTTATCCCCT
>NWSH02000210.1:3754838-3772196 GCA_002382865.2 Heliothis virescens
TTGAAAAAAACTAAGTTGTCCGCCATCTTGTAGCGGCGGCCATCTTGGATTCACAATAATATTGAATATGGATTATTGTATTGTCACCAGAATCAAAGGCGTATACCAAATTTCAGATCAATCGGTTAACGGGAAGAGGGTTAAATTTCAATTACAAGATTTGACCCAAACAAACAAACACCCTGACCTAAATAAAACCGTTTAAAAACCGTTTAATAAAAGACACGTAAGCTTAACATAATATGGTTCGATTATTTTTATGCAAGAACTAGCTTCTGCCAGCGATTTCACCCGCGTCCCGTGGGAACTACTCGGTGCATCCGGATAAAAGCCTATAGCCTTCCTCGATAAATGGGCTATCTAACACTGTAAGAATTTTTCAAATCGGACCAGTAGTTCCTGAGATTAGCGCGTTCAAACAAACAAACTCTTCAGCTTTTTAATATTAGTATTATAGATACAAACTATATATTTGTAGTTAATATTATATCCTACACCTTAATAATTTTCATGTGTAAGCAACAATACAAATGTCTAGACCGTAGTTTAGGTCTGAAACCGGTTGAAGGCAATACTCGTCCCTAGGCCCCTACAGAAATCCAGTTGTGTAGGTGGACACTTTTGCCAGACACTTTGCGAAATACTGTTGATTTATTTTTATATCTTCCCTCAGCCTTGGAGGGAAGAGTGAACTTAATTTTGTTTTTATTTTTATGTCTTAGCGACTCCTATCCCCATCATCATTGTCCTCATTGCCTGTATCCTGTCAAAATCTGTTCAATCGAGATGAAGATTAATTGGAAGAAATACAAACGGGCTTTGGAAGAATGCCTTAAACATACTGCTTAGATTACCTTTATTTTCCTTCCATATATAAATAAATTCTTCTTCTTCTTCTTAGTCGTACACTCTTGTCAGAGTGGTCGTGGTTATGTGTTATAAATAAATAGTTTTGAGGAACTCTTTCTTAATTTAAATAATAGATACCGCTTCTTTCTTCCAGATGCTGGTGACATTACTCCTGTTACTAGGGGTGTCTTCGACCCTCGCGCTGGACAACGGGCTAGCGCTAACCCCGCCTATGGGCTGGCTCACGTGGGAGCGGTTCAGGTGCATCACGGACTGCAAGAAGTATCCCAACGAATGCATCAGGTAAGGTGGTGGATTAAAGTAGAAGTTAGAATTAGAGTCAGCGCAGACAGACATAATTGATTTGAAATGTAGGACTGGTTTTAGATAATAGGTAGGGTTCGTGGCTACTTGGGCTACTCCTTATTTTATACCAGGCTATAAGTCAGCGTAGACAGAGGAGCGCAGCGCGGGGCACCAGAAAATCTTTTTAAACGTTATTGAAATAAAGTTCATATACGCTTGAACCTGTCACAAATTGCTTCAATCCAAATATTTTGAGTTTTTACTTAGGTCCAGTAGACCAGACCGAGTTAAAAACTCAATATTCGATGATCTTTCTCTTTTGAAACTGTAGCAGAATAAAGTATAATTTTATCCCGGTTGACATTAATATATAATAGAAGCTCCTATTTTTAGTTTTCGCAGAACTACGAAATGGTAATATATTCGCTCTACAGTTAGGCGAATAGTTTATGCATGATCTGTTCTTTGTATGCCGTTATCTGGATTTATATTCCTTGCGACTATTTGCCGTCGCGTCGTGCAAAACAACGGGAAAACCTCACAAAATCCAAAAGTTTTCATTTTAATTTTAAATGAAATGGAATATCTTCTATCATCTTTTCTATTCTGTCTGTTTGTCCGTCGCAATTTCGCACCAAAACTGCTGAAAAAAGGGCCTCATGATGAAAAGACATATCGCACCCCCGGTGCGACACTGTCACTTATGTAAAAACACAATTTTTCAGGAGAAGCATTTAAAACTTTAACATTCCATAACATTGTCATATTTAAAGATTTTTACAAGATGAAGATGATGATGATGAAGATTTATTCATCTTGTAAAAATCTTCAAATATGACAATGTTATGGGGGTGCGATATGGTACTTTTCATCCGGCAGCGGTAGAAAGTTGCTTCATGAGGTGGGTGAAGCCGCAAAGAATAGCCAGTAGGTATAACATACAAGACTTAAACATCACATAACTCCCAAACTGGTTATTACTTCAATCCATAGTCCATCTTCCATAACCCCCTCTTCCATATTTCAGTGAGAACCTTATCAAGAGAACAGCAGACCTGATGGTAAGCGAAGGTTACCTGGACGCTGGCTACGAGTACCTGGGCATCGACGACTGTTGGCTGGAGAAGAAACGAGGTCCTGACGGCCGCATGGTGCCAGATAAGGAACGGTTCCCGAATGGAATGAAGGCTATTGCTGATTATGTTAGTATTTTTTAGGAGAACTTGTTGCTTTATTTTAGTTATTAAATATATTTAGATAACTTTAGGCTTCCATAAGAAGTCCAATACAAAGCTTAGTAAGTAAACTGCTAAGATCTCGAGTCTCTTTTCGTCTCAATCTTTTGTTAAACGAATTCTTTCTCGTATTAAATCTCCATGTCTTCATGTCAACTTTTGATCCAAATTGGTTCAGTCGTTTTATCGAGGAAGTATTACAAACTAACGAAATCACTATCGTATTAAATATTATTAGTAAAGATAAAAATACTTGTTCTTTTTGGAAATGTAATATGTCAGAATGAAAACTAGTACTATATGTATAATCTTACGCCGATGTTCCCATTCCAGATCCACAGCAAAGGCTTGAAATTTGGCATGTACGAGGACTACGGGAACCTGACGTGTGCTGGCTACCCTGGAGTGCTGGGCAACGAGCGGCTGGACATACAGACCTTCGTGGAGTGGGAGATCGACTACCTCAAGCTCGACGGCTGCTATATACAACCTGAGGACATGGACGCCGGTGGGTATCTGATTGTCATAGCCGAAGAACGTCTACAGCTGGACTCTCCCACGTTAGGGGGTTTGCCTATACTCACCGTGCTGGGCATGTGTGGGATATTTTTAGCTTCGGAGATGCTTGATATCTGGTAGGTCGTTGGAATTCCTTCAGCGTTTTTTTAAGACCGAGGACTTAATCTTTTTCCATTTGAAAATTAAAATCTGTAACTGTCCTCTGCCCATGACTTGATCTCCACATTGCATTATCATCATCATCAGCCTTTTGAGCGTCCTACAGCTGATCAAAACTACATTAGTTCAGTTATTCATTTGAAAGTAGTCTTTCCAAGGGGTTCCAGGTTGTCCGGGTAACTGGGTTGTGGAGGTCAGACAGGCAGTCGCTCCATGTAAAACACTGGTTCTCAGCTGCATCCGGTTATACTGGAAGCCCCCAACGTAGTTGGGAACAGGCTAGCTAGGCAGATGATGGTTCATTTGAAAGTAGATTGGTAACAAATAAATTCATTCATGATTCCATAAGCCACATGTCCTTCAAACAGATAAAACATCTATTTGCATTGTTATCAATATATTTCAGGTTACCCGGCTTTCGGTGAAATGTTGAATGAAACTGGTCGCTCCATACTATACTCGTGCAGTTGGCCAGCGTATCAGGAAGACGCTAAAATGCTTGTAAGTATGCCGACACCTTTATTTCAAGATTTTAATATTTATATTCACTTTTTTTGCCAAAGAAGAAGGAAACATGCTGCGTTGTCACGAAATAAATTGGGATAAGGGCAGGAAAATTATTTTTTAACAAATAAAGTCGTATCGGGTTTTAATCACAGTTTTATAATATGTTTGTTTCATTACTTGTTAATTAATAACAGGAGATAGAAGAGAAAATTGAATTATCCCAATAAGAAATAATAGAGGTGATGACGATGTTTGTCTTATTGTTAATGCCGATATAGAGTTTCCTATTTCCTTACCATGGCGTGTAATAATGATTAACCCTACGATTGACCAGACAATGTCAGCAATTACGAAAACATGGCAATGGCCTTCATGTATCCACGCGAGGAATGTTTTCCTTGTGAACCTAATTGCATTAATTTACACATGGTTATTGTAATGTCAGTTCATGACCTACAAAATGGTTCGGCTCTTTTTTATCTAAATATATAAAACTCAAAGGTGACTGACTGACATAGTGATCTATCAACGCACAGCCAAAACCATTGGAGGCACCGGGTTGAAATTTGGCATGCAGGTAGATGTTATGACGTTATCATCTGCTGAGAAGGGATCTCCCGAAATTCCCATAGGAACGGGAAATACGGGATTTAAAGTTTTTCGTGGGCGAAGCCGCTGGCAGAAGCCAGTTTTTATCAAAGGAGAATTTGAAAGGGAAGAACATTTTCAAAGCAGTTTTTTCTCTAATTTTCAGCCGAACTACGCATCAATAGCCCACCACTGCAACATGTGGCGCAATTGGGATGACATCGAGGACTCCTGGGCCTCCATGACGAAGATCATGAACTGGTTCGGAGACAACCAGGACCGGTTGGCCCAACACGCTGGACCGGGCCATTGGAATGACCCGGATATGGTATATGGCTGGTTTTTCTGGACTGTAGTAAAATTTTGCAATGTAAAGTCTCTAGGTCTCTTGGGTTTTGTAGCTTTAAAGGGAAATATAAAAATAGTAAATTGTATTTATTTCTATTCATAGGCTGTATTAAAACGCTATTTAGGACAATATTATAATAATACAATGAGAGATCAGGATCGAGGCTGGTATTTTCTATGTAAATACCTTGAGAAGAAACACTGAAACAAATTCAAATAGCATTAAAAGTAAACCTTGGATCAGTGTTTACACAGAGGCTTATCCACTCTTTTGAGAACAGCCAACATGACTACTCTCAATTGTAAATTCCATATTACAATCAAAAGTAACGTGTAGGTACCTAATCAATAACATTTTTCTTTCTAATCACCAGTTGCTGATAGGTAACTTCGGTCTCACAATAGACCAGGCTCGCGTACAGATGGCGGTGTGGTCGATCCTGGCGGCTCCTCTCCTCATGAGCGTGGACCTCGCCACCATCCGACCCGAGTTCAAGGAGATCCTACTCAACAAGGACGTTATAGCTGTGAACCAGGATCCCCTGGGCAAGCAAGGGTTGAGGGTTTGGAAGAAGACGGACAGAGGACCTGTAAGTATTGAAGTGCTTTTTAGGTGGATTACGTTGGTAAATAAATGAGACACTATAATTATTCGAAGAAATACTTGAGTCAGATACTCTGAAAAGAAAAAAACGAATGTGTGGTTACAGAGGACATCCTGTACTGTCTTCAGTATTTTGTTTTAAAGTTTTGATACCAATGGCACTCTTATGGCCAGACTTCATCTTTCTGTCTGTTCTTTTTATCAGTCAAAAGGTTTTCCCTTCTCTTGTGAAACTGGTATCAAGCTGCATACCTCCAATCTGTCAAGTAAAAAGCAACAGATGAGCAGATTCCTTTCCTGCTAAGTTGGAAACAATAATCTTTCACACACACATTTTCTAAATTATGCCTATGCTGTCCCACTACTGGGCAAAGGGGTTCTCATATTCGTCAATCCTTCCCTGTTAGGCGCATGCTATGGCCAATCGAAGAGGAAACCAGCCAACCTGCACTTTCTTCGACTGTTTCTAGATCACTTTCCATCGTCAGGGATCCATTGAGTCGATACCAATCACTGGAATTGTTCACGACCAGTTTCAGAGGTTTCAGATAGAGTTCTATAATAGATAGGCATTCGGCTGACAGATCATGCCATTGAAAAGTTGACAAAATTAAAAACATTTCTATGGCACCATCTGTCAGGCAGCTATTCAGAACTTTATCTGGAATCTGAAAACTGCTAGGCAAAATATAAAACATTTAAAACAGCGTGGCCATGCTGCCAGCCTTTTGGGCACATCCTTGGCCACTTCCTCATCGCTCCCGACCCTCCCGGTCGGGAGCGATGAGGAAGAATTTTTCGACGCCTTTTAGTTTTAGGTTTTTTTACTAAACTGTTGTAATTATGATGTAAAGAAATGTAAATAAAATTATTTTATTCGAAAAAAATAAAAACTTAAAATATTGTTCAGCGGTCTCGTCTGGAGATATGGCGTCGCTCGCTGCAGGGCGGTGCGCAGGCGCTGGCCTTCGTCAGCCAGCGCGACGACGGCATTCCCTACGCCGCTAACTTCACTACCAGCGAGATGGACATACAGGACGGGCAATATGAAGTTCATGTAAGTACTATAAACACAAATAGTTTCATGTGTTTACGTTTTAGTGGTTTCGAGTTATAGAATGGTCAAAAGTGACACCAAGTTGTTCGTGTAATATTACACTCGGCGTTGGTTAGGCAGTTCCTTTTGCTTGAACTTGGCAAGATATGCTCCCGTGTGTCTAGATCATATACTTAGGCCTAACATCGCGGACAACATTAACGTCGGTTTTCATAAAATTACTGTTATTAGCTATGAATTTTCGCGTTCAATTTTCGAAGTGAACTGTTGTTTTAGGAATAATATTGTCGGCGTTTATACTGTCGTTGTAAATGGACTGCACGACTGCCTTGCTAACATTAGTTGTCTGATTTTTAACCAACTTTCCAAAAAGGTGGAGGTTCTCATCTGTTTTTACTCCCCATAACGATTGAACGAGATCTTTGCTGACGGAAGCATTTTCAAATATTTATAATCAATGAGTACGTAATTTTATATCACGAATCACCTATTTTATCAATTGAAGTAGGTGTATCTAATCTAGCCGTCTAGCCAACACCTGACTACTTTACAGGCAGATTAAAAATTGATTAAAATGATTTTTTTTTCAGGATTTGTACAAAGACGAAGGAGTCCGCCATTGGGACAGCGATGAAGATTTTGAAGTTCGAATTAATCCATCAGGTTAGCATTACATATATCTATATGGCCGAGCCTAAAATTAATTGCATAATTACATTACCTACTTAGAAACTTACTAAAGTTGTAATTCTAAAAGATGACTAAGCATATTAAAATGCAATTTGGAGCCCTTTCATTGGTTGGTTCCAATTTCAAGTCCAATCCTAGTCTTGCGTCAGATTCCAAATTCCAAAAGATAACCCTAGATAAAGCGATAATTTCTTAGAACTAGTCTGTCAAATTTCTTCAATAGATTTTCAACCTTATCACAATATTGGAAAGTTCGTGTTCGATTGGTAAAATTTTACAGATTCGTGTAGATTGACCTGCTGTCGTCTGTACCTAATAATTCCTTCACTGATCAGACGGGGTTTTTAGAACAGCCTGTATATCTGCCTTACAATTTACACAAAATTCGTTTCCAGGTGTGAAATTCTACAAGTTCATAAGAATACCGTCGTCCGATGTTGTGGTGAAATCCAAGACTGACAGCAGTGCCATGTCTGATGCCGTTGTGTATACCATGTTGAACAAGAGTTAGATTGTAAGAAATATTATTATAAGTATAAATAATAAGTGCCTTTAAGAATGCAAATAAATGTGAATGAGAAACTAAGNAGAGGACATCCTGTACTGTCTTCAGTATTTTGTTTTAAAGTTTTGATACCAATGGCACTCTTATGGCCAGACTTCATCTTTCTGTCTGTTCTTTTTATCAGTCAAAAGGTTTTCCCTTCTCTTGTGAAACTGGTATCAAGCTGCATACCTCCAATCTGTCAAGTAAAAAGCAACAGATGAGCAGATTCCTTTCCTGCTAAGTTGGAAACAATAATCTTTCACACACACATTTTCTAAATTATGCCTATGCTGTCCCACTACTGGGCAAAGGGGTTCTCATATTCGTCAATCCTTCCCTGTTAGGCGCATGCTATGGCCAATCGAAGAGGAAACCAGCCAACCTGCACTTTCTTCGACTGTTTCTAGATCACTTTCCATCGTCAGGGATCCATTGAGTCGATACCAATCACTGGAATTGTTCACGACCAGTTTCAGAGGTTTCAGATAGAGTTCTATAATAGATAGGCATTCGGCTGACAGATCATGCCATTGAAAAGTTGACAAAATTAAAAACATTTCTATGGCACCATCTGTCAGGCAGCTATTCAGAACTTTATCTGGAATCTGAAAACTGCTAGGCAAAATATAAAACATTTAAAACAGCGTGGCCATGCTGCCAGCCTTTTGGGCACATCCTTGGCCACTTCCTCATCGCTCCCGACCCTCCCGGTCGGGAGCGATGAGGAAGAATTTTTCGACGCCTTTTAGTTTTAGGTTTTTTTACTAAACTGTTGTAATTATGATGTAAAGAAATGTAAATAAAATTATTTTATTCGAAAAAAATAAAAACTTAAAATATTGTTCAGCGGTCTCGTCTGGAGATATGGCGTCGCTCGCTGCAGGGCGGTGCGCAGGCGCTGGCCTTCGTCAGCCAGCGCGACGACGGCATTCCCTACGCCGCTAACTTCACTACCAGCGAGATGGACATACAGGACGGGCAATATGAAGTTCATGTAAGTACTATAAACACAAATAGTTTCATGTGTTTACGTTTTAGTGGTTTCGAGTTATAGAATGGTCAAAAGTGACACCAAGTTGTTCGTGTAATATTACACTCGGCGTTGGTTAGGCAGTTCCTTTTGCTTGAACTTGGCAAGATATGCTCCCGTGTGTCTAGATCATATACTTAGGCCTAACATCGCGGACAACATTAACGTCGGTTTTCATAAAATTACTGTTATTAGCTATGAATTTTCGCGTTCAATTTTCGAAGTGAACTGTTGTTTTAGGAATAATATTGTCGGCGTTTATACTGTCGTTGTAAATGGACTGCACGACTGCCTTGCTAACATTAGTTGTCTGATTTTTAACCAACTTTCCAAAAAGGTGGAGGTTCTCATCTGTTTTTACTCCCCATAACGATTGAACGAGATCTTTGCTGACGGAAGCATTTTCAAATATTTATAATCAATGAGTACGTAATTTTATATCACGAATCACCTATTTTATCAATTGAAGTAGGTGTATCTAATCTAGCCGTCTAGCCAACACCTGACTACTTTACAGGCAGATTAAAAATTGATTAAAATGATTTTTTTTTCAGGATTTGTACAAAGACGAAGGAGTCCGCCATTGGGACAGCGATGAAGATTTTGAAGTTCGAATTAATCCATCAGGTTAGCATTACATATATCTATATGGCCGAGCCTAAAATTAATTGCATAATTACATTACCTACTTAGAAACTTACTAAAGTTGTAATTCTAAAAGATGACTAAGCATATTAAAATGCAATTTGGAGCCCTTTCATTGGTTGGTTCCAATTTCAAGTCCAATCCTAGTCTTGCGTCAGATTCCAAATTCCAAAAGATAACCCTAGATAAAGCGATAATTTCTTAGAACTAGTCTGTCAAATTTCTTCAATAGATTTTCAACCTTATCACAATATTGGAAAGTTCGTGTTCGATTGGTAAAATTTTACAGATTCGTGTAGATTGACCTGCTGTCGTCTGTACCTAATAATTCCTTCACTGATCAGACGGGGTTTTTAGAACAGCCTGTATATCTGCCTTACAATTTACACAAAATTCGTTTCCAGGTGTGAAATTCTACAAGTTCATAAGAATACCGTCGTCCGATGTTGTGGTGAAATCCAAGACTGACAGCAGTGCCATGTCTGATGCCGTTGTGTATACCATGTTGAACAAGAGTTAGATTGTAAGAAATATTATTATAAGTATAAATAATAAGTGCCTTTAAGAATGCAAATAAATGTGAATGAGAAACTAAGACTTTATTTTTAACCGACTTCCCAAAAAGGAGGAGGTTCTCAATTCGACCGTATCTTTTTTTTTATGTATGTTCACCGACTTCACAGGTGGTCCCATGGTAAGGAGACCAGGATCTGATGATGGGATCCTGGAGAAATCGAGAGAACTCTTAAAATTTCGTAGGTCAAAACTTGATTTTCTATATCGATGATACTATTACGGGACCGACTGTCACTGTGGGTATTAAAAATATTATAGTTTTAGACCCGAAAACTGAAAAGCATAAAATAAAAAACTTTTTTACAAAAAAACAAAACCGACTTCTTTCGACTAAAAAAGTTTTTTTATCTTATCTACACTTATTTAGTTTTGGTTTCGACACATTAGTTGATACTTGATGGGCTGGTAAAGTGTCAATTTTGTTTACTATGAAGCTGGAATTTTCGTGGAACATACATGTCTAACCTTGCTTATTGAGTCGCTAATAAATTCTTTGCCTTCGAATATTGGATGTTTTAATTTACGATAACATCAAACGTTCATATTATTGGTGAGAGGGGTCCGTCGGTCGTATCATTGTGGCTCGCCATTTCTGGCTGTTACAATTTGAAATTCCAAACTGATCGCCAAAAATACCCGTCCCATGATTACAAGTGCTGGCCATCGAAGGCCTCATCTGGTGTATGAATAAAATGAGGTACTTAAAACAGCAAAATTCCTGAAATTCAAAAAAAAGGGTGACCATAAGGCGAAATTTTTGAAGAACCTTTTTCTTCCATGGATAAAATTAATTAGAACATGGCTAAGAACAAGTACGTAGGTAGGTATTTCCAGAGGCGGTACATCCTGTTCAAAATGTGCACAATTAATTAAAATAACGCAAGATAAGCCCACATCTTTGGATTTTGAACAGGTCAATATTTGCAAAACACAAAGCCAATACACTTGATAAATAAATTGAGTAGCAAAAGGTCAATAAACTTCTCCATTTCGGAATTTAAACTTTGCACCCACTAGAAGATATAAAACTTATAGGTGAGTAGGTACCTACAGATAGTGAGATTCACAAACATTTAGCTAAATACCTAATTATATTTACGTTTAGTTGGATTGATATCTAGGTTGAAGTGTCCGGTATCGGTTGGGAAGTAACGTAATCAATACGGAAGTTAATAAATTAAACTTCGATATCGTTCTCCATTTCCCTACATACATAACAATACTTTAGCTGCCCTACCGTAGTGTTCGTTGAGTAGGTCATAGCACCCGCAGGTCAAGCGACCAGGTTTATTAAGTCTGAATATAATTGAACTTTAAATATTAATTACCGATAAATGCTAATTTATTATAGGCAGTTTGGCTGTTTCGTTTCATCAATAAATCCTTTGTAGTCATATTTTTAAAACCTGATGCTCCGGCTCAGAGTACCTACGACTTAAAGATGAGATAAGTACACGAATATGTTTTAAAACTATTAGCAGATTTTATTAGGAGCAGAAATAGCAAACATTTAACTATCCTCTCAATATGAGGTTAAAAGTCGTTATCAGCATTTTACGAGCTAAAATAGATAAAATAATTGAAAATGTAGGCACAAATGGTCGATGGCACAGTTTCGGTTCGATGCTCTAGCCCTATTTGATAGGGCAAAGTATTCTCAGATAATATCGCCATTAAATATTTCAAAACTCGTTTTCTTTGGTATGTCGCTCAGTCAAGCTCTAGGTTACCGTTATGTAAAGTGAAAGTTTTTAGTTAAGTATAGAGAAACAGTATGGTTAAAAATAAGTAGAAATATGTAGGGATCATTCAGACTTTCGTAAATTCCCGAACGCTACTAGTTATGCCATAATCTATTTTGACGTACGTCACCACCGGTGATAGGATTGTTCTTGCCGCTGTCAAATACAAATTATAAATCTGAAATCCGAGAAATGCAAGGATTTATTATTTTATTAATAAAGAAACTTGAGATTTATGCAAAATTAATGTAAACACAAAACGCCTACGTTGATCGTGACATTGTATATAGGAGTAGTTATCGGTGGTGCGCGACGTAAATACTGTTATCGTGCGTTCGCGTAAGAGCGAAAGAAAGCTGGTTATTGGTATTAGGTCAATGGTGTATTCGTGCCGGTAACGTGAGGCTGGGTGCTGACGTCGGCACCGCGACGCGGCCGCCGCAGACCCGCGGCCATCAGTTTGCGCCGGTTACATCGCTCGGTTAACACGTCCCGACAAATAACGGTTAACGAACACACATTAATCTCGAGCGTGAAAGTTACCTCAAACATGGGCGGAAGAGTTGAAAACGTCGGCATACTCGCCATGGAGTTATACTTCCCTTCACAATACGTGGACCAAACTGAACTGGAAAAATTTGACGGCGTTTCCACCGGCAAGTACACAATCGGCCTCGGACAGCACAAAATGGGCTTTTGCTCTGACAGGGAAGATATAAACTCTATTTGTATGACGGCTCTGCACAGACTGATTGAGAAAAACAACATTAATCTGCATGACATTGGACGACTAGAGGTTGGTACTGAGACAATCATTGATAAAAGTAAGAGTGTCAAGACTTACCTCATGACCCTATTTGCTGAGGAAGGTGCAACTGATATTGAAGGTATTGACACAACCAATGCTTGCTATGGAGGTACTGCAGCTCTGTTTAATGCTGTCAACTGGGTGGAGTCATCATCCTGGGATGGCAGAAAGGCGATAGTGGTGGCTGGAGACATTGCAGTGTATGGCAAGGGGCCTGCGAGGCCCACAGGTGGGGCAGGTGCAGTGGCCATGCTCATAGGGCCCAATGCTCCCCTGGTACTGGACTGTGGTGTCCGTGCTTCGTACATGACTCATGCTTATGACTTCTACAAGCCAGACTTGGCATCAGAGTTCCCATTTGTTGATGGTAAGCTCTCAATCAAATGCTACCTCAGTGCTTTAGATAATTGTTACAATTTATATTGTAAGAAGATGAGGAAGATAGACCCTGACTTCAGAGGCTTATTGAGCTTAGATGGTATGTTGTTCCACTGTCCATACAGTAAACTAGTACAGAAGTCTCTAGCAAGAGTTTGTTTCAATGATTTCCTCAATGCATCACCAGAACAAAGAGAAAAGCAGTTTCCAGGTTTATCAAACTTCAGTTCCTATAAATTAGAGGAGACATACTTTGATAGAGATGTTGAAAAAGCTTTCATGACATACAGTCAGGCTCTGTTTGAAGAGAAGACCAAGCCATCACTGTATATAGCAAAGAATGTAGGAAATATGTACACACCATCATTGTATGGAGGCCTTGCTTCATACCTCATCAGTAAATCTCCTGAGCAGCTGATTGGCAAGAAGTTTGCACTATTTTCATATGGTTCAGGTCTTGCCTCGACAATGTATTCTATAAATATTTGCAATGACATGAGTGTTGGTTCAAAATTGGCAAAACTGTTAAGTTCATTGAATGAAACAGTTTCTTTATTAAATGAAAGGCAGAGTGTGGAGCCAAGCAAGTTCTCCGACATCATGGACAATAGAACTATGAACTACCACACAGCTCCTTATCAGCCATCGGGATCAATAGACATACTGTTCCCCGGCACATACTACCTCATTGATATTGATGAACTAAGAAGACGTTTTTATGCAAGGAAAGTTTGAAGTTATTTTGTTAAATTAGGTTAATTTTGTGTGACTTGGTGCAGGAGCTATTAGGTGTTGTCGGTTTAAAATTTATTATTTGTAGATTTATTAGAAATTGAGACTGTTATCTATTTAGTTTGCTGGTGATATGTTTGTGAAACATACTGCTCTTAAGTGCTAATTAGATATGTTTATATTATTGTGACCTGTTCACCTGATAACATACATCAGCTTCAGGAAGTTATTTGCACTTTGAACAGTGTATTTGCACACTACATCAATAAGTATAACTTGTACATGTACAGTGTCCGTATGGCAGTCATTTATCATGCATTTTGAATACACAATATACTTATGAAATGTGAGGATTTGAATTTATTATATGGCTATATTTAAATGATATGTGAAGGGTAAATAATGGTTATGAAGAAACAATTTATAAGTTAAGTTATGAGTGTTAAAGTTCTTAATGTACCCTTTTTTATATAAAGTAATTATGATTTTAATAAATTATTTCCTATTTATAGTTTGTGCAAAGCTCAAGTATAATATAAACAATTTGCATCACACCAAAGCTAATAGAATCTATTACAACATAAGAATTTGTTGAACCATTTTTTAATGTCATATCCAATTGTATTTATTAAGTTGATATTTCATATTAGTGCAATTAAAATGTAATAAAAATCGTAAAATCCATGAAATGGACCATTATATATTGCATATTGTCAATAAATGTATTGAGAATTTAATGGTATCTTTATTGTTTAACAATATGCCCCTTATTTGCAATGTTGAGCATAAAATCAGGGATGTAGTTGCTGAGTTGTCAATTATTTTTAAATGGCGCTAAAATTGTCAAACTGGACAAGTATTGAAATTAGGTAGAAAATATAGTTTGACCGCTCAAATCGATTTGGCCGATGATTTCTATCGATTTAAAAACCTGTTATAAGTAGGTAGTGTATGTATGTTATGCTTGATTCCGGAGAATGCGTGCCTAGTTGGCTTTAATCGGAATGTTAGCTATGGGCCGTATACCCGCATGGTTTGACTACTAATAAACATCCAATTATCGACACGAATGTACGTATGTAATACGACCCTGACACGTCATAATAAAAGATTGATTAGTGAATGAAAAGGCGTAAGTCTCTACTTACGAAGATAGCGATAGATTTGGTAAATATTTCGATTTCCCACCTGGAAATCGAAATATTATTTATTTTATATAAAGACTAGCTTCTGCCAGCGGTTTCACCCGCGTCCCGTGGGAACTACTCGGCGCACCCGGAAAAGTAGCGTATATAACATTTCTCGATAAATGGGCTATCTAACAGTGAAAGAATTTTTAAAATCGGACTGGTAGTTCCTGAGATTAGCGCGTTCAAACTAACAAACAAACCCTTCAGCTTTATAACATTAGTAGGTATAGATGAGAAACACACGCCCATACACACACACACTCACAAACTTCCGCCCATATAGTGTGATGTGATTAAATTGACATGTTCTATCTCTCAATCCAAAGAATTGAGACAAGAAAGATAATAAGATATTGCTAGTCCAATTCTAGTGAAACGGTAAAAGTCGTATGTTATATTCGACCTTCGACTTACCTAGTTATATTTCTTTTAACACTTGAGAATTCAAGAGTCGTTTAGATCATCTTACGTCTACATTTTTCAGACATGGCGTCGATGGTTGACGTTGTAAAACCTCTAAAATAACGCTTCGTATTTCAGATTCAAAGTAGATAGCAAGATAGGATCTGTAGAGTCGAGACTGCAGGAATAAGTGTTTTTTTTAAGTAAGTGACAAAATTAAGGTATCTATTACACCTATTTTGTCGAATTTCCAATATTTAGGCATATTTTTAATACTTACTTAATTATAGCCGGTTTCTGGGCATCTTTATGGTTGATGATTTAGTGTTAATAAATGATTGAGTGTAAGCGAGCACCTAAAGCTATCTTATTTATCTCTGTACTTAATACATATATGTATTAATTATCAGAGAATTCAATAGTACTAAAAATTGAGAACCACCGTTACTTAAAAGTGGACTAAGACATTAAGGGCACTGTTAACTTTTACTTTCCCGAGCGGACTTCTATAAACAGATCAAGGTGAATTTTAAAAACTTGTTTTAAGTAGGTATAATGTGTAGGTAGGTAGGTGGAAGAGCTCGTGGCTAAGTCTAAGCCGCGCAGATTTATCGATCATAAAGTTAAGCAACGCTTGGCAGGTCAGTCTGTGTAGGGTACCCACCATTAATCTCTTATGAAGTTAGGGCTCAATCATCATCAGCCTAGCCTTTTCCCAACTATGTTGGGGTTGGCTTCCAGTCTAATCGAATCCAGCTGAGAACCAGGGTTTTACATGGCGCGACTGCCTCTCTGACCCAACCCAGTTACCTTTTTTTTTTTTTTTTTTTTTTTTTTTTTTGTCGCTGTGTCGTGGGAAAAAATGTCAATTACGCATCCCCTCCCCGCCGGGGGACGGGAGGGGTATGTGGGACTCCCCGGTACAGTCGTTCCCGGTATACGCCCACTAAAAATACCAGCGGCACTCCGACCTCGCCTGAGTGGTTGGGGCCTGGGAGTCCATAGCGTCCAGGCCCCACGGCGACTGCCCACCTTACGGCAGGCCCCTCACAACCCCCACCTAGTGGGGAGGAGCTGTTATTATGGCCGGAAGCACGCGGCCATTTTGGCCTGACGAGTGGGGTGATCTCTGTTGTGATGCAGGCGGTGGCGCCCCCGCGCCTGCCACCCGCTGATCACTCCCTGAGGCGGATGAGGACGGATGTTGTATTCGCCGTCTTCCGCCCTTCTTCGTGCTGCCGAGCGGTGCTGCGAGAGGATCATCCTCCCGCCTGCGCTCTGCCGCCTCCTGGGCAACCCCATACCTGTTAAGACTGGTTGTAAGACTTTCTGGCTTCTGACTACCCGTAACACTGCCCAAAGATGATCAAATGACAGCCGGGACCCACCAGTTTATCGTGCCGTCCGAAACACGGAAGAACTCGTTATGACAAGATGCTCACCAAACCACGGACCGACCGCGCCAAGCGTTGCCTAACTTTATGATCGATTGATTCGTGGTTTTCATTCACTTGTATGATGTGAAATGTTTAGTGAATGCGATTTGATTATCCAAACACTCATGACCATGAAGTTCGGATAATCGACGCTCTACTGTTAACTCTAAGAGCGCTCGCACACTGCAGATTTTTTCATCGGCCGATAGTTTGATCGGTCGTTTGAAATGTACGGAGATGTATGGGAGCGCGCACATTGAGCAGACTTTATCGGCCCGACTAAAAAGTTTGACCGATTGGCCAATCAAATAGTCGGCCAACTATCGGTCGAAGGCTTGAACAGTATGAAAATCTTCTGCGCGCGCATACTCAACTAGTCGGCCGATAGTCTGGTCTATAAGCTGCCAGTTTTAAATTATTGAAAGTATATTTTTATTCATAAACTATTTCCATACTGCTCATAATTGTACATAATTCAGGTGAAAAACAAGGATGGCATCCTCTTGCTCGGCATAAAAACCAAGAAGGAGTTTTATTGGCGTATTCTTGTCCTTAGACTATGGTCGTCTGCATTGAGTAGAATGCCTTACGATGTTGTAGTCAAAACACTAAATCAGCCGAAAGTAATTTCTTATAGCAGAATCAGTCACACGCAGTTTTAAGCGCACACTTTTGACGTTCTGCTCAATTGAGCAGGTTCAAAGTGATTTCATTAACTGATTTAGACAAAAATTATGTTGACTGATTATATTAGTCAAAACACTCAAAGTTGAGAAGATAATAAAATTGACAAAATACACGCCTGTCAAGGTTCTTATTATAACCCAAAATATTAAATACAAAGAGAAATAATGTTTTGGTTTCACTAGAATTCGATCGCAATTGGACAGATTCTATGGTTATCTAAGCTATAGTCCTCTTATGCCCACCATATTTAGCATGGTTCCGTATTGGTCTAGAAATGAATAGATAGTCCGTTGCTAAAATTCAATTCCTTGCAGTTTTTTCAT
>NWSH02000210.1:3773610-3794577 GCA_002382865.2 Heliothis virescens
TAAGAAGAAGGTTTTATACTTATAGTTATTCTTCTTTATGTTGCTAGACAACAACTTGTTGACTGTCAGAAATGTGAAAAATATATGAATTAACATAGAACATACACGTTAATAAAATATGTTGACCATCTAAACATTCTATTTCAAAGAAATAAAGATAAACTAGTTATTTCCAAACTATGCCAGTTTAATTTGTGTAGTACATACATACATATAAGATACAATATAAACATATATTTTTATAAGTTTGGCTGTTTATTTTCAACATTTAATAAAAATAACAACAATATCTTTTAAAAGCACATGTTTGTAGAACAAATAACACCTTTCTGATGTAAAAGGAGAAAGAATATCGCTGAAAAAGCACTTGTATACAATATTTTTTTAAATATATGTTTTCGCAGTTGCCTAGATGCTCTAGTGGGAGCCAATCGTGACTACTGTGCACGGGGTCTTGTGGGTTTGATTCCCGGGTCTAAGATCGCTTTGTGGGATTAAAGTAGCTTCCGTAAAGGAGTCACTGTACAGGAGACACTTGGAGGGCACGTGAATGTCGATCCCGAGCAGCTTTCAAATCTGTAAAATTAAATTTTCGGCTACATATTAGACGATGTATGATCAAAATACATTCAAAAAAATCGTAAGAACTTCTACTCAAATAGATTTTACGTGTAGTTTTTACTACAATATGAATAAGTAATATTTACATCCGATTATCAGGTCATCTCACTTCTAATTTACCAAAAACTTACCGATGGAAAGTCAGTAGTTCGTAGTCTGTTTCATTTCATGATGAACGGGATTTGCATCCGGGAACAAAAGAGGGCATTGTACCACAGAGTTCACACAATTGCTTTTTGTCGATCTGAATAGAATTCGTGCACTAAAACTATAGAATTATTGTAAAAATATTACGCTATATCCGTAAATTCTGAATGAAAAAAATATCAGATTTTATTCAATCAACATTCGAACAAGTTAACTTGTCAATTAACACAACGTCAGACACTATAAGTAATGTACTACATAATTTAGCCAAGTAAAACGATCACCAAGGAAACCAAATAACAGATATTGTCACATGCCAAAAAAGCAAAACTGAGAGTACATAATTTATCTCTTTCCCAGATCTTTTTTCAAGCATACGATAGAAAGGGAAGAAAGAAATAACTAAATTGTTATTTTAATCTTGAACTCCACCGCTGCTTCAAAATTCTTGGTCTTGAAATATCATGCAGTGATACCAGCCGATAATAAAAAATACCAATGATGATTTGCGATGCCTCTATGTTATAATAATTACAATATCATCATAATGACGTCAAAATTAAGAGAAAATACCATTTGCACGTGATAAACTTTTGTGTAATAAAGGGTATTGTGTGCATCAATATACTTTTCAATTACAAAATCAAAGTTTTTGTCCAAACGTGTTTCATTTTGCGGGCTGATATTACACTATCTTATTCCATTAAATTCGGGAAAATTCAATTGATTGGTATACAATCGGCCGATGGTTGGCTAGATGTGCGCACCCACCACCAACCAGACTAAATAGTTGGTGTAGTGTGCGCGGTATCCAAACTGCCCGATCAAACTGTCGGCCGATCGAAAATCTGCAGTGTGCTAGAGCTCTAACTCTAACTCTAGTAATCCGTGGCAAGATGTTGGATAAGAAATGCGTCATTTCAGTATTGTGTTCACTGCAGGTCATCAGGTTAACGGCTCCTGCATTGATAACTAGTAACTAGAAAAATGTAAATATTTTAATTGAGCACGAATTGGTTAATTAACTTGTATTTTTTACTGGACTAATAGTAGCTAATTATAAAGGGTTTGTTACTAATCCGATTTAAAAACATATTTCAGTGCTAAATAAGTACTTACAGCCCGTTTACCGAGGAAGACTTTAGTCTACTTGTATTATAGAATAGAATATCATTTTATTTGCTTGAAATATGGTTACAATATAATGGTCTTAAAATACAATAACGTTTCTTCATACCTCGCCTCATATTCAGCATGCAAATTTAATATGAAAAGGCATAATTCTCAATTCATAATTCTCAATATAACTAATTATTTTTCGCGGGACGCGGGGGAAATCACTGGACGAAACTAGTTTAGGTTTATTTTGCAGTCATTACGAAAGAACTTGGACTGAAACTAGATTTGCTTTTGTCTTCCAAAAAAAGAAAAACTATTAATCTCTACATCACTACAAATATTATAAAGCTGAAGAGTATGTTTGTATGAACACGCTAATCTCAGGAACAACTGGTCCGATTTGAAAAATTCTTTCAGTGTTGGATAGCCCATTTATCGAGGAAGGCTATAGGCTACTTTTTATTCGGCTGCGTGCAGTAGTTCCCACGGGACGCGGGTGAAACCGCAGACGGAACCTTGTTCAACATAAAAATGTGTGAGTTTTGTTATGGTACAAACCCTTGAGCGATAAGGATCTCCCTTACCCTTATCAATTGAGTTCCATTAACTGCAGAAATCAATATTCTGTCTATCTCTGGATTTGCTTACTAGTGATAGAATTTTGATATTAGCCCCATACAAGTAATGTCAAATTTCTATCTCTGGTAAGCAAATCCAGAGTTAGATAGGTTATTGGGAACGGCCGTTAGTCACCAAGACACATTTCTTCAGAAAATTATTCATTATTCAGAAATGACAAGTAAAGAAACGAAACTGAGACTACAACAAGTTTAAATATACATGATCAGCTCTCCGCGACGTCGACAAATGACTCTGATGGCCGGATACGATTACTTTACTTCGCTTACTTATCAACGGATAATCTTTACAGCGTGCATCAATACAAAGCCATTTATCTTGAAGCTTAAACACGCTTCCCTATTGTGACTGCATTGTTAAACCAACAGGATATGACGTCGGTTTTTCACTAGCTAATCATAATAGAGCTTCCTGTCTTTTTTGGGATTTAGTATCTTGAATATGGAATATACAGCTGACTGGTAGAAAAGATGAGAGGTAAGCGGTTGTCATGGTATGGGCATGTAATGAGGAGGGATGAATCTCATGCAACAAAGAATGTAGATGGATTGAGAGGGAGAGGCAGACCAAAGAAAAGATGGATGGATTGCATGAAAGATGACATGAGTAAGAAAGGAGTGAATATCAGTATGACGAGTGACAGGGAGAAATGGAAGGAGAAAACATATTGCGCCGACCCCAAGTAAAATTGGGAACAGGGCAAGAAGATGAAGATGATGATGCTGGAATATACAGCTGGCTGATTATTAATAACATTGTGAAAATATAAATATTTAAGTAAGTATTTAGCTACTTACAATTTTCAAAAAACCAAATGATTCTTTATAAAATTACGTGTATACTATGAGAGAAGTAAGAATTTGGGGATTTCAGGAAACATGGCTTCATACATGAAGGAAAAACGAGTATTGCAAGGTTTAACAATAAAGTACCCAAGTTATTTTTTCAGCATTTCTTCTTAGGGACAGCCAGTTCTTCAAATAACTTCACGTGTAAAAGTGATGTAGCGAGACCAACTTGCAAAATAAACCAAGTTATTATTAAGTATGCAATACTTAGACAAGATTTTGATTCGATTGAGGGGCCCCATACTTATTTCAGTATTTAAAATACAGAACTTTTCAATTTCTTTGTTCAGTAATTCTTATAGATGTTTTTATTTGATATATATAAGTATAGGCATAAATCTAACCGCGTTCAAGTTTAGACGCGGTTGAAAAGTAGATAGGTGAAGAGATATTGTTGTTGCTTATTTACTTAGCAATACTTGTGTCCAAAGGGATGTATCATAATCCAGCAAATCTACTAATCCCGATTTGATAACTCAAAAATTCCAAAGTTCTATTTATAGACGTTTTATGAGCAGGTGCATTATACTGCCTTATCCAAGTACAGACGCCAGCACATCAACGCACCACAATCTGTCAAATTTATTCGATAGATTTTCAACCATATCACAATAGTAGAAGGTTAATGTTCGATCGGTAAAATTTGACAGATTCGTATACGTTGACCTGCTGTCGTCTGTACCAAGATTATAAGTATAGTACATACGCCTATTTATCAGGTAGCAATCTACTTATATTAAATGTAATGGAGACAGTATTGGCGTTATCTCAGCTATAAATATTTATTGCGTTAAATGCAAGTTGGATACAATTACCTAATTTTAACTTATCTGGAATAAGCATTTCATTAATAAAATGATATGAATTTCTTTTAGATAGTGTAGGGACTTTTTATTTTTCAGACGTTTACGTAATAGCCTTAAATGAATAGCTTTCGAGTTGTACTACCCGTGCGCGATAACTTGAGACCTGAGCGCGGTGACTTCACTGACAAATACAGTTCAAACAAAAAATAGATCTAGCTTCCGCCTGCAGCGGGATCTGCGAATTTAGGTAGTCGTCTTCTATAGTAAAATTAATTACAATATTATGTTATTTTATAATAGGAATTAGGAGTGTCGAATTCCACGCGAGTCTCAACTTATCGCGCTCAGGTAGTACTTCTCTATTTATAGAGGTAATTTCGTCACTTAAATACTTTACGGGGTGTAAAGTATTTAAGTGACGAAATTACCTCTCTCTTACGGCAGCCGTCAAAGTCAAAAAGTCAAATTCCCATCTCTAGTAACTAACTTGACAGTTGGATAGGTTCTTGAATTCTGCAGTTATATGTAAGTATATCAAAGGTACGTACGTCCTAGATACACCGTACGTCCCGCACTCCCAAGTTATTTTAAGAAATAAGCGATTGTCAAAAGCGTTGTGAATAACCATTTAGTACCACTATTTATGTTGATTTACGCCTGAGGACTGAAAATATCATTATAAGATTAATCTGGAACTATGTCACATTTCGGTGCATCATCATCATCTTCCTGACCTTATCCCAATCTATTTGGGGTCGGCGCAGCATGTTTTCTTCTTCCATTCTCTTCTAATTGCCGTCATCTCACATGTAACAATCTTCCGGGCCATATCGACTTTCACGCAATCCATCCATCGTTACTTTGGTCGTCCCCTTCCACAACATTCATGCTCAAAACCTTCCTCACAACATGACCGTCACTCCTCCGCATCACATGCCCATACCATGCCACCCGGTGTCCGCATAATTTTTCGGTTACCGATGCCATTTTCCAACTTCTTCTTATACATTCCTCACCCGATCCATTCGCGCAACACCACACATTCCTCTAAACATTCTCATCTCTGCTGCATGCAATTGTCTTTCATTCATCACTTTTGTGGGCCAGCACTCTGATCCATACAGGACAGCAGGTCTTACCATGGTCTTGTAAACCTTCCCCTTAAGTTTTAGGGGAAGGCGGGGGTCACAAGTTGTTTCCGTAACCTGCCGTTCACATTTCTTCCATCCTGTCACATTTCAGTGCAATAGTATAAATTAATAGATGCAAACTTCCAGTAGGCATTGGTTGTAATATAAATAGCATAGGTATTACTGAGGTAAGTACATACCTACTTACTATCAATTTATTTGCACCATAAATGCAATTAGGTATAGCTTAGATAAAATGATAAAATTTTGGTATAAAACCACTAGTATAAAAAGAACAATCATAATTGTAATTGTATCTTCTTGATCAACGCAATCAACAAAGGTAAGAAAACAAAATATTTATAGAACAATAATTTTAACGTGTTTGATAGAAAAACTAAATATTTTCAGAATGTTATAAATATGAAGTATTACAAGACATTGAGAATAGATAAAACTCATATTTTCCCAAATAAAATTGTAAATCCATTACTTATAAAGTTTTGTGGAATAATTCCAGACAAAAATGAAATTCTTCATTGCCTTCGCCGCCCTCGTGGCCGTCGCCGTCGCTAGCCCGCTGTCCAAGCCCGTCAATGCCGAGCTCGCTGAGCTGGAGGCCATTATCGCCGCCATCAACAGCCCCAGCACCGACCCCGCCACCGCCGAACTTTTGGAACAACAGCTCTTCGACATCATCAACGCCGTCAACCCCATCGCAGTTGGCCCCGCTATCATCCCCGAGCCTGAAATCCAGCCCGAACCCGTAGACATTTCCCCCGTCATTATCGCTCCCCAGCCCGACGGTGGTGCTGTCACCAACCCCATTGTTCCCTCCCCTGTGGTTATCGGTGAAATTCCCGCTGGTTCACCCGCTCCCTTGGTTCAGATCATCGTGAACATCAAGAACGCCAACACCCCTGTCGGCCCCGCCATCGTGCCCACTCCCGTCGATGTAGTAGAGACTCCCGTTGAGCCCGTCGACGTGGTGGAGATCGCCCCCGTCCCCGTCGAGCCCGTCATCATCGAGACTCCCGTGGTTCCCGAGGGTGCCGTCATCCTCCCTGAGGAACTCAACTAAGCCTTGAGAAGACACGAGCAGTACACTCCTTACTAAGAAGTGCTAACAACACCTTTGCGAAGTTCTAACGATATGTACATTTTTGCTTCTTGTTGAATTCGTAATAAATGCTTTTCTAATATTTTTTGTTTCAATTCAACCTTTGAAAGAACGAAGTCTGGATACCTGGAATTTTATGCATTAAGATTCCAGAAACTGAGAACAATAATATAATAAGCCAGAGTATTATAGTGTATCTGGCATCTGTTGCTAGAGAATAGCCAAATTCTACAAGGTCGAAGCTATGGCAGAAACTTAACTTGGAGGAGCAGGTGGCGCTGTAAAGACCCAGTAAAAGCCTTAAATGATTTGGTGCCAGGGCATACATACAACTTTAAAGCCTTGTATTCATGCTAAACATTTGTAGAGCAACAGTTGATGAACGTTGTTGATAAGCAAAAAGAATGTTGCGTTGGGCGAGAACTTATCAACTGCCATTATTTACTTAGCAACGTGATGCACCTTTGTTTATAAATAAAAAAAAGTTGACCATGAATAAGGGGCTTAAGGCAGTTGTTACGTAATTGCTGGTCAGATTGTAAGTAAATATTGTTACAATAGAAATATTACAATTTTACTTACACTGAAATAAATTTTTTTGGTTATTTAGTTTCTTTAAGAATTCATGAAATAGTAAGATACCTCAATTTATTAATTCAAATTTGCTGGTTACAAATCAATTTTTTTTTTGTCTCTGTGAAAAAAATACAATTACGCATCCCCTTCCCGTCGGGTGACAGGAGAGGGGCATGTGGGAATCCTTGGTACAGTTGTTCCCGGTAAACCTAAAAATACCCAGTGGTACTCCGACCTCGCCTGAGTCAGGGGCCCCACCGGCGACTGCCCGCCTTATGGCAGGCCCCTCACAGCCGCGTGGGGAGAGGCCTTTATTATGACCGGAGTGCGGCGGCCGATGTAGATGGAGGTGGCTCCCCCGCGCTTTCCGCCTGATCACCCTGGGGTGGATGACGACGGACGTTGTGTTCGCCGTCCTACGCCCCTTCTTCGTCTGCGAAGTGGCGCTGCGAGAGGGTCGTCCTCACGCATGCGCTCCGCCACTTCCTTCTGTGACATGACGTCTTCACAGAAGGAGGCTACCGCTGCTCATGCTTCCACACCACTCAGCATGGCAGCAACCACGCTGGGGAGCGAGAGGTCGTCCCCAACCGCTGCAACCAGGGCGCGGCGGGGTAGTAGGGCTAGTCCATGATGGGCACACCTCTAAGGTGTGTTCCGCCGTATCCGCAGTGGATCCGCAGTTCCACTCAAGCCCTGAAACAACTAGAAAAAATAGGGATTTAACCCAACCACGAATCCTTGAAGTATTATTTACAGATGATGGCGTAGATAATAATAGTACATATCTTATTATCTTATTTCTTTCTTTCTTTTTTATTATTTTACTCTCATACTACTTTTGTGATTCTACATGATCTTCGCATGCTATTATTCTGTGTATGAATACATAAAACTGTAATTCTATTTTTAAAAAGAGTAACCATGGAGTTTCTTGCCCGTTCTTCTCCATAGGAAGCTACTTTTGGAATGGGCAATTAGAATCAACTATAGTTATATTTTTTGACATTCATAAGTGCTTGTAAAGACATAAGTGAAATAAATGATTTGACTNTTTTTGTTTCAATTCAACCTTTGAAAGAACGAAGTCTGGATACCTGGAATTTTATGCATTAAGATTCCAGAAACTGAGAACAATAATATAATAAGCCAGAGTATTATAGTGTATCTGGCATCTGTTGCTAGAGAATAGCCAAATTCTACAAGGTCGAAGCTATGGCAGAAACTTAACTTGGAGGAGCAGGTGGCGCTGTAAAGACCCAGTAAAAGCCTTAAATGATTTGGTGCCAGGGCATACATACAACTTTAAAGCCTTGTATTCATGCTAAACATTTGTAGAGCAACAGTTGATGAACGTTGTTGATAAGCAAAAAGAATGTTGCGTTGGGCGAGAACTTATCAACTGCCATTATTTACTTAGCAACGTGATGCACCTTTGTTTATAAATAAAAAAAAGTTGACCATGAATAAGGGGCTTAAGGCAGTTGTTACGTAATTGCTGGTCAGATTGTAAGTAAATATTGTTACAATAGAAATATTACAATTTTACTTACACTGAAATAAATTTTTTTGGTTATTTAGTTTCTTTAAGAATTCATGAAATAGTAAGATACCTCAATTTATTAATTCAAATTTGCTGGTTACAAATCAATTTTTTTTTTGTCTCTGTGAAAAAAATACAATTACGCATCCCCTTCCCGTCGGGTGACAGGAGAGGGGCATGTGGGAATCCTTGGTACAGTTGTTCCCGGTAAACCTAAAAATACCCAGTGGTACTCCGACCTCGCCTGAGTCAGGGGCCCCACCGGCGACTGCCCGCCTTATGGCAGGCCCCTCACAGCCGCGTGGGGAGAGGCCTTTATTATGACCGGAGTGCGGCGGCCGATGTAGATGGAGGTGGCTCCCCCGCGCTTTCCGCCTGATCACCCTGGGGTGGATGACGACGGACGTTGTGTTCGCCGTCCTACGCCCCTTCTTCGTCTGCGAAGTGGCGCTGCGAGAGGGTCGTCCTCACGCATGCGCTCCGCCACTTCCTTCTGTGACATGACGTCTTCACAGAAGGAGGCTACCGCTGCTCATGCTTCCACACCACTCAGCATGGCAGCAACCACGCTGGGGAGCGAGAGGTCGTCCCCAACCGCTGCAACCAGGGCGCGGCGGGGTAGTAGGGCTAGTCCATGATGGGCACACCTCTAAGGTGTGTTCCGCCGTATCCGCAGTGGATCCGCAGTTCCACTCAAGCCCTGAAACAACTAGAAAAAATAGGGATTTAACCCAACCACGAATCCTTGAAGTATTATTTACAGATGATGGCGTAGATAATAATAGTACATATCTTATTATCTTATTTCTTTCTTTCTTTTTTATTATTTTACTCTCATACTACTTTTGTGATTCTACATGATCTTCGCATGCTATTATTCTGTGTATGAATACATAAAACTGTAATTCTATTTTTAAAAAGAGTAACCATGGAATGTCTTGCCCGTTCTTCTCCATAGGAAGCTACTTTTGGAATGGGCAATTAGAATCAACTATAGTTATATTTTTTGACATTCATAAGTGCTTGTAAAGACATAAGTGAAATAAATGATTTGACTTTGACTTATAGAAAAGTCACGGCAACATGTCGAAATGTTTTTTAGCAGTATTATTGTCTTAGGAGCTTAGTTTTCAGCTGAATTGAGGATTGTTAGTTATTTATTGTTGGGAGGAGAATTTGAGTTCCCACAATATTGAACTGTAGTATCTCAAGATTAGCAATTTTGGTTGCATTGAATACTTGTTTTGATGTTTTGACTGTTTTATTAATTTCACTTCAGTAGCTCAAACGTGTCGGTATTGCTTTTAAAAAACAGCGAGCAAAATCCATTTTTACTCACAGTAAGACAACGGTTTTGTGGGGCATAGACTAAAGATACTTACCTTTAAAAAAATTGTAATAGTAATAAATAATAAATAAATAATAATAAAAAGCTTGGCTGTAGTGATTCATCTATTAATCTGTAGATATGGTATCTAAATATTGTAACCTATGTAGCACGGCTATAATCGATTGCCCCTCCGCGCACCTCTAGCCTAAGACGCGCGCCAGCTCTATTCGGCCGCGACCAATAGGAAATAAGTACAGAGCCGCGCGGCTGCCGCCGCGCGCGCCATAGTGAGCATCCCACCGCGGTGACAAAGCGCGTGCGTCTCTAAGACGCACGCGCTTTGTTTGTTACGAACTCGAGCGCCGCCCGCGTGCCGCTAGTACACTAACTTTGTCACTAGTTATAAGTTCTCTTAGTTATTATTTCTCCTCTGCTGCACTGTGTTTTATATACTTTGGTCTTGTGTGCGCATTATACGTACTTGTTTACTCCACAACCGTCTTTTATTTAAACTCGGACGAAGCCCGACTACACCTAATCCATTTTAGATATTACCGACCAGGCGCCTGGAAGAATATAATCTGACTGTTTTCAAAAACAAATACAAAAATGGTTGCCAGATATAACCTATGCTAGAGGTAAAAAAAAACAAAATTTTAAAATTCGACCTCGAAGAAAAACAAAACAAGGGACGTTCGGCGGGAAGGCGGGAATTTAATTTTGTTCTCACGGCTAAAGTGAAAAATCACTTTTATGTGTTACACAGCAATGTTCTCTGCATTTTGTTCCTTTGAATCCCTCACGCTCAGGATTCTGCTATTGAATTACTATGAATTACTTACTACGCTTGTGATTCCAAGAGATTCCTTTGTTTGCTCGAGATTCAAAATCTGCACTCGCAGCAAATAACAACTTTCCAATTAACTGGACATTAGGGATTTTTACCTTTTTACTTATAATCTACTTCCCTCAAATTATCGTTTCTATGTTGTAAATATTAAGTTTTCATTATATTACGGCCGTTAAAACTGTTGTTACCGATCTTTTTATCTCTGAAATCTATGTAGTCTAAAATTAAATACTGGAAGGTAGCAGTTATGTTGCAACACTTGGTAAAAAAAAACTTTTGCTTTTCCTCACACCGGATAAAACGATAGCGATCCTGGTATCAGAATGGCTTGACAAGCTTTAAAAGATGATTATTTTCAAAACCATAAGGGTGGGAGGCAATTGGTAGCAACTAATGAAAGCTGCTAGGAAATCAGCTACATGAATAGCCATATTCATATTTCACATTCATTTGCTCTGATCATTTGATTGATCTCTGATTTATTAGCGCTGTAGATCTATACTAATATCTATTATTGTGGCAATAAGTTCAATATATGTTTCAGATACATTTAAGATGTTTCAAATACTGAAATGACAATTATTGGACGAATGTCATATGATGGCATATTCTAATCTTGCATTATGCTTGAGAATATCAGTTTCTTTTTTAATTAATCTGTAGTTAAAGACCCGCCTGTATTTCATCTAATGTATGTATTTCAACGTATGTATTTAGAATTAGTAGGTATTTCATCAATAAGTAGTTATAGTTAAACAACACAGATAAATTCATTCAGATCTGATTTATTTGTTGTTTTTTTGAAAAATGTAAAATACATGGGTATACAGCATAGTTCTTGAACACATCAGTAAACTATAGTTTGAAAATGGCATTCATAAGTACATATAACGGTAAAATTATTTGCTGTTTAGACATTTAGTTGAGTGACTCGGGGAGGACGATGGCGGCCTCAGGCAGCACGGGGGTGCCGATGACGACGGGCTCCACGGCGATGGGGGCCTCGGGGGCGACAACACCGATGGGGTTCACGGCAATAGGGGCAATGGGTGCGGGCTCAACAACCTGCACGGGTTCAGGAGCGACCTCGACAACCTGGACGGGTTCAGGGGCGACTTCAACAACCTGGACGGGCTCAGGCAGGATGGGCTGAGGGACGATGGCAGGTCCGACGGCGATGGGGCTGGCCTCAGCGGCGGCCTGGTTGATGTTCAGGATGATTTGGACGAGAGGAGCGCTGGAAGCAACATCAGCGGCAACAGGTCCTTCGACGACGGACACGGGGGAGGGGGCGACGTCGACGAGGGCGGGTCCAACTGCGATGGGCTCGAAGGAGTCGATGATGGCGGGTCCGACGGAAATGGGTTCGAAAGAGTCGATGATGGCGGGGCCGACAGCGATGGGTTCGAAGGAGTCGATGATGGCGGGGCCGACAGCGATGGGTNGCTCAGCAACAATACCACCATCAGGGATGGGGAAGTCGATGATTGCGGGTCCGACAGAGATGGGCTCGAAGGAGTCAATGATGGCGGGTCCGATGGCGATGGGCTCGAAGGAGTCGATGATGGCGGGTCCGACAGCGATGGGCTCTGGCATCTCAGGTGCGGGCACGGGGCCGGCGGGTCCGACGCCAACAAGGCCGCGCTGTGCGGGCACAGCGACGGCCACGGCAATGACGGCAGCAACACACAGGAGGAATTTCATTTCTAAAACAAATAAGATAATTTATTTATTTATTTTAAAGTAGTTTTTTCTTATTTTGACGATGGACCACTCAAGTTTCAAGAAGGGTAAGAGAATCTAAATAGTTTTATTTGTGTTAATATTTTTTCTGAACTCTCACGGTTTTTTCTAATAAAATTCTAACACTTTTTAATCACATTTAATATTTTCACAATTTCTATTATAACTATTTTAATTTACTCACTTGGTTTTTGTTGTATTTGGGAACACAAACTATGATTCTCTATTAATTACACGGCGTTTTATACGAATTTTTATCTAATGCTAATGATAACTGATTTATGTCTGATTGCTAAACTTCAAAGGGTTTAACGGCTTAGTCTTATGTTAAGACTGTAAGTACGTGATAACATAACATTTTGTACCTTAGATTAGTATATATTTTTTCTATTATTATTACTGCATGATCTCTACTGCTATTATTACCTGATGAGGACATTCGCATAATACATATAGTAGGTTTCTGCTATATGTTATTGCCTCGTTGGTCTAGTTGTCGCATAGCCGACTGCTGAGCATGAGGTCTCGGGTTCGATTCCCGGGACGGGCCGAAATCGCTTTGTGGGTTTTAGAAACTTTCACAAAGCAGCCCGGAGTTGGAAGTTGGTGATTGATACACCCGTGCATCGGAGAGCACGTTAATGTCGGTCCTGCGCCTGATCTCTCTCCGGTCGTGTCGGATTGCCGTCCCATCGGGTTATGAGAGTGAGGGAATAGGGAGTGCACCTGTGTCTGCGCAAATGCTTGTGCACTATAATATGTCCTGCGCAGCTGGCTGATCTCCTTATATGAGAACAGCCGCCGTGGCCGATAATCGGCTAGGACGCCATCATCATAGTAGGTTATGCAGCGTCTTATAATTGAGTCTACAGAGTTAACGCTTTATAACTGTATGAATCACGTAGGAAACTGCAGTATGTTGGAACTTTGAATTTAAGCTGGTTGGAGTTGTCTTAAATGTGCTTGAACAACGACTATCAATCGGGGCCGACAGCTTAATGTGCTCTCATAAGGTTGACTCCAACTACAGGTAGTCGAGGGCTCGAGGGTCAGAATTCCGGATTGTTTATATTATTATCATATCCTAGCCCTTTCTCAATATAGGGGTCGACTTTCAGTCTAGTTGAATGCGGTTTAATAATGGTGCTTTACGTAATGCAACCCTATCATACCCCTTGGAAAAACTGGTTGTCAGACTATGTGGCTTAAATTCTGACTAACCGTAAGGACCGTAAGGACTGCCAAAGATGTTCGCGTATAGAGGCCAAGACCCATAATCTGCGAACTTTTACGGCAAACTCCAACTGTAGATTTTTATAGTCTATCTATGCGTTGATTTATGTATAGAATTCCACTCTTCACAGTGGATTTAAGGTACAGAGAGATTCGATGGGTTCTTGTGAAGTTTAAAACGGCATCGAATTGTTGACTAATTCGTAAACACCGCAATTTCTTTTATCTATCTAAATCAGTTTCATTATGCATCCATAAATTATGTAGATGGACGCTATCTTTTCATAGTTTTTTTTTACCATTATCATTTAAAATATACAACAAAAGAAACATCGATATACATAGCATTCATAAACTACTGAAGTTTGTAATTAATGCTACTACTTAGTCTACATCAAGAATAATTAATAGAAAATTATCTTCGTATAATGTTTTTTTCATTTTTCGTATTATAGTCGTATTATAGTTATTTTGCGGAAGGAAGACCTGGCCTCAGGCGTTTGTTACAGAAGAAAATATGGATCCTTTTAGCAGGAAAGGTTCTCCTAATCACTTCTTGGCTTCATCGTCAGGTCAGCTCAAGGCACGCGTAGTATTCAAATAATGATTTTTAAATGTAAGTTATCATAAACACAGTAGATAACTTCTAATAGACAGACTACTAAAACTGACTTAAAGAGTGAAGTTATTAGCAGTTACAGTAACATTTTTAACCGACTTCTTATATGACGCAGTTAACATAAGGTTGTTTATAATATTAATCATATTTTTTCTTAATCAGTGCGTAGTTTAACATTTTGGTCATAAATTAGAGACAAAGCGATTGCCGGAACAGAACTGTAAATTCAGAAATTATTTATGACATGTTAGATTGGCGGTAGATATCGTGTATTTTGCACGTTCCTTACTGCGAATGTACGATAGTATGCCACGTGAATTCGGCCATTTTATTGCTTAGATCAAAAGCCATTAGGTATGTCATTATTGACGAGAAG
Source organism: Heliothis virescens (assembly GCA_002382865.2). Classification (NCBI taxonomy): domain Eukaryota; kingdom Metazoa; phylum Arthropoda; class Insecta; order Lepidoptera; family Noctuidae; genus Heliothis; species Heliothis virescens. The sequence continues at coordinate 3,788,311 of NWSH02000210.1, forward strand.
TATTAAGATTTCGTTTCGTGCTGTTTCCCAGCAAATAAACAGGATTAGCAGTACCCAACTTTTTTCGACTCCTGAAATAAGTTAGTTTGTCCGTCACAAAGAGGCGGTTGTGTAAGAGTTTTAAAACAAAATATATTGTAAGATACATTTCATATCAATTACTGCTTGTTTTCAAACGGAAAAGGAGTAAAGCAATCCGTAATAAGAAATTCATCAATCAAAATTGCTGACTAAACTTCAAAAGTCGGAGTTTGGAAGTAGAAAAGAACCCAACAGATAAATCTGAATGAAAGATAGAAGGATGTCGAGACGTAATAGTATGTTAGTACTGGCAATTTGTATTCAGCTGTCATTCATCTCGCCATAGATTTTAAGGCTTTTCCTAAATAACGTCTGCGTAGCCAACCCTTGCAATGACTAAGTAACACTCCCTTCTTTATCAAAATGTTAATCATATTGATTGCCTCAAGATAACAATTTTGTATAAAACGCCGCAAATTATACTCGGAATTTTATAGATACTTTGTATCTTGCAGCTATAAACAAGCAGCAAAATAAGTAAGTAAAAATAATGTTATTAATTAATTGGTTCCACGATTTTTCTTTTGCTCCGTAAAAAGGTGTCTAAATGTAACCTATGGCAAAAAGATTTTTCTTTTCGATCCAAGTGTAGTTCTCTCCAAATAATACCAGTGAGAGTTTTAAGTGGAATTTCTCCATTTCCAGAAATGAAATTCCTGCTGTCTGTTGCTGCCGTCATCGCCGTGGCCGTCGCTGTGCCCGCACAGCGCGGCCTCGTTGGAGTCGCGCCCGCCGGCCCCGTGCCCGCGCCTGAGATGCCAGAGCCCATTGCTGTCGGACCCGCCATCATCGACTCCTTCGAGCCCATCGCCGTTGGACCCGCCATCATCGACTTCGAGCCCATCGCCGTCGGACCCGCTCTCATTGACTCCTTCGAGCCCATCTCTGTCGGACCCGCAATCATCGACTTCCCCATCCCTGATGGTGGTGTTGTTGCTGAGCCCGTCGTCGCTCCCTCCCCTGTGGCCATCGTCGATGGCGCTGCCGCCCCCGCCGATGTTTCTGCTGGTGCTCCCCTTGTTCAGATCATCCTGAACATCAACCAGGCCGCCGCTGAGGCTAGCCCCATCGCTGTTGGCCCCGCTATCATCCCTGAGGTCATCCAGCCTACTCCCGTCCATGTGGTGGACTCCGTTGCTGAGCCCGTGCAGGTTGTGGAGGTCGCCCCCGTCCCCGCTGAGCCCGTCCAGGTCGTCGAGGCTGCCCCCGTGCCCGTGGAGCCCGTCGTCATCGGCACCCCCGTGCTGCCTGAGGCCGCCGTCGTCCTCCCCGAGGAACTCAACTAAACTTTACCAACCCGATGAATTAAGCCACTGCGCATGACAATGTAACATCTTAAATTGTTGTAACTTGGACTTTCTACCAACACCTTGAAACGCTTGTATGTCCAAAAGTATTGATGCATTAAAAGATCTGATAATGTAACATTTGTTTTACTGTTCTGATGATGACCCAATAATTTCATAGTCAGTAATGTTAGAAACTGCAGGATGGTCAAACAAAATGTAATCGTCAGTTCATCAAGGCGCGGCGGAGACTTTTCTCGTAAACTGGACATGTCACTTTTCGAGAAAAGTCTGCAGGTAATAAATGGGAACATTGAAGACCTAACGTGGAAAAAGGTTAGTTCAGTAGTTTAGACGTAGCGTAGTGATTCTGACAATTTTAACTAGAATATTAAAATTGATAGATAAATCACAAACAGCATGCTACCATAACATAACCTTGGATGTTACCTGGCTATGAAGCAATTGAAATTAGTCTGTAACGATCCGCATACAAAATAAAATTATGAAGTCGTAGTCGTCCCAACTAATAACGTCCACAGCTGGACAAGGCCTCCCCAAAGCTATGATGTGGATTTGCCCATACTCACTGCGTTGAGCATGCGTGATGGCAATCGCAGTGCGGGATATTTTTAGCTTTGCTGCCTATCTCCAAGAAAGCCATTTGTATCCTTCTTAGTTCTGTTGTGGTTATATCGCCACCAGGCGAAAAAAATAAATACTATTGACTATAAAGTTAACTTTTCTTTACCAAAACTATTAAAAAGCCTACTAGTGCAGATTTTTTTTAATCACATCGTCTAAATGTTTAATCTTACGCCGAAAACACACTTGAAATCTGACCAGGGTATTACAGCGATGTCGAGATTGTTATACTAACTTCACGAACGATATTTTCTTTTAGGGCTGTGATGGTAATAGGAGTTGTATTGTAAACCCTACTTTTATGGTATCCCTAAAGTAAAAAGTCCATAAGCTCTGGTGATCTAGATCACCTTGACATGGCACCAAAACGACTATTTTCTATGGAAAAAAACTCCTGAAAAGTGCGTTGGTGATTCTAGCAGTGTGAGGCGTTGCAACATCCTGCTGAAATCATGGGTGTAAAGTATAGGAAGGATGTTCTCAAAACTTGACAGAAATACCGTCTACAGTTAAGGACGGCAACACCACAACGATTTTCAAAAAAGGTTTCTCTCGTCCATATAAGTTCAACGTTTGTCAGTCGTAGGCCATTTGCTTCTGAACTAGTTGCTCGCAATCTCTGCGTCTATTCTCGAATAGAGCTCTGACCTGACGAAACATACAGTAAACAAAACCTACAATGAGCAAAAGCCTTCAAATAAGCTTATATTGCGAACGCTCGTTGCTGTTCAGATCAATGTGACTTCTTGAATAATTCGCATTAATGGCAAAACTGACATGGCGCCTTCCAAGCCTCTCCGATTAGTGGTTTATAAAAAAAAATTAGATCCTACATCTGTCATGAGGCACTCTTGACCCTAACCTTCCAATGTCTAAAAAAAATAAAGCCCTCGTTATTTAGAGAATCGAGCCAGTAATCTGAGGTCGAATATTGAAATGGTAAAATATATTTTGAAAATAGAAACGGCCAACCACACAGTTTCTTAATAATAAACTCAATAACTTTGTGTCATCATCTCATTAAAGTTGTTTTAAAGGGGCTTCAGCGTGTTGGCTTCGGCCCCACGTTCGCCCTCCAAAAATCCGGGACTCTATAGTCCTGTGGTCTGGAAGAGACATACAAATAACTCAATAATAGGAGTGTGTTAGAGAGTGTAATAGGAGTGTAAATTCAAGCAAATGGCTTTTATTAATTAAAATTATTGAGTTTTATAAGGAATTTGGCATGTAAGTCAACAAATCTTCATCCCTGATAAGTAAATACAGTATCACGAACATCTAAGGTGAAGTAATTTGTTTATTTATTTATTCGGATTACTCATACGCTCCTTGTGGTTATTTAACATCTTTATGAGTTCTTAGACTGCTAAGGGATGAACAAAAACAAGAACTGATGATTCGGATCGTGCTTTTATTTCTCACTGGACGTACAAGCGTTTCATGGTGTTTTTAGAAAGTCCACTGAAAGTTACCATGCAATTCTTCTCAATTACAATAGTAAGATACATAGATATCTAAGTTTAGTTGAGTTCTTCGGGGAGGACGACGGCGGCCTCAGGCAGCACGGGGGTACCGATGACGACGGGCTCCACGGCGATGGGGGCCTCGGGGGCGACAACACCGATGGGGTTCACGGCAATAGGGGGGATGGGTGCGGGCTCAACAACCTGCACGGGTTCAGGAGCAACTTCGACAACCTGGACGGGCTCAGGCAAGATGGGTTGAGGGATGATGGCAGGTCCGACGGAGATGGGCTGGTAGTCAGCAGCAGCAGCAGCCTGGTTGATGTTCAGGATGATCTGAACCAGGGGAGTACCAGCAGAGACTGCAGGGGCGGCAGCGCCATCGACGATAGCAACAGGGGAGGGAGCGATGGGCAGAGGAGAGGGAGCGACGACGGGCTCAGCAACAATACCACCATCAGGGATGGGGAAGTCGATGATTGCGGGTCCGACAGAGATGGGCTCGAAGGAGTCAATGATGGCGGGTCCGATGGCGATGGGCTCGAAGGAGTCGATGATGGCGGGTCCGACAGCGATGGGCTCTGGCATCTCAGGTGCGGGCACGGGGCCGGCGGGTCCGACGCCAACAAGGCCGCGCTGTGCGGGCACAGCGACGGCCACGGCGATGACGGCAGCAACACACAGGAGGAATTTCATTTCTGGTAAGAAAAATATGTTTTTGAAAGAAGATTCACACAATTGTAAAAAATATTTAAAGGAATGTTTTCAGTTCAAAACAAGTAATGAGAAAAGTTTACAATTAAGTGTTGTTCTTTTAATATAATTACATTATAAACAACTTACTTGTGATTATTTACTTGCAAAAACAAAGTATGCTTTCCGATTAGGATCCTCGGCATTTTATACGAAAGCGTTATCAAGGGAAATTCTCAAACTGCATCGTAAATCTTAAAAAGATAATGATGCTTATTGATATTAACTAGCTTCTGCCCGCGACTTCGTACGCGGATCCTGTTTTTTTTTTTATATAATCATATTTTCTCATCGTTTAAACCTTCCCTCGATCTGTACAAACATTTTAAGACCAAAATAAGCCCGATCGGTCCAGCCGTTCTTGAGTTATGCGCTTACCAACACATTTAGCGTTTCATTTTTATATATAAGAAAACTAGCTTCTGCCCGCGACTTCGTACGCGGATCCTGTTGCTTATGCAAGTGACAATGGTGTAGTCAAAATCAAAGATCTGGAACTTTTCCCGGGGACGAGGAAACAATAGGATGCGCAAGACGATTCGAGACGTTCCAGACCTTTAATTTTTGTAACTTTTGCTAAGAATTCCTATATGTGTTTTGGTTTAAGTTACGAAGCACGGTGAGCAGTTGCATCGACATGTCGTATGTCCTTCTCCCAGTTCTTAGCTACCTCTCTACCAATTTTCAACCGGTTCAGCCGTTCTTGAGTTATAAATTATGATGTTCTGGTAATTATTTGGTGAGCAGTTGCGTCGAGATCCCGTGATTGTTTCGAAATGATGGAACAAAGTTATAGCCAATTTACAAAATGAGACCGCACCTAAAAGTAAAGTACCAAGTCTGCATAAATCTCCTGAGTACAAACCAATCACGAAATCTCGATGGTTCTGCTCACCATGTACCAGGGCCGCATTAGTCAAAAACCAATTAACAAAATGCGGCCGCACAAAAAGAGTAAAGTACCAGGACTGCATAAATCTGAAAAAAAGATTTTCCATGTTTTCCTTCTTTTCTCTTGAATTATTTTTTATAATCATATATTTTCTCATCGTTTAAACCTTCCCTCGATCTGTACAAACATTTTAAGACCAAAATAAGCCCGATCGGTCCAGCCGTTCTTGAGTTATGCGCTTACCAACACATTTAGCGATTCATTTTTATATATAAGATTAGGCGGAAGTTTTTTGTTTCATTTTAATTTATGACACCTTGCATATGTATCAATGACTTTTTCATAGATGATAAAATAATGACGAAATTCATGAAAGTCTTGTTGTGGAACTACAGTAGCTTAAACATGTAGATTTTGCTACTTAAGTGAGCAAACTCGGTTTTACTCACTAGAAACAAAGCATGGCCAAAGGACGGGCTATGGCCGTGGTGAGCATGGTTAGTTTGTCTCACCAGTAGACCAAAGAGAATGTAACCCAGTATGTTCTGGAAGAATGGAATCGGACTGGAATCAGTTGTCAGGAACATGGAACTGTTTTCAAAAATATTTTTTGTGTCGAGATACAACAAATTTTATATTTCGATTTTCGACGTCGAAGAAAAACAAAACGTACGGCGTAACGAACGTTTGGTGAGAATAAAATATTGTTCTCGCTGCTGAAGTGAAAAGTTATGTGTGTCACACGGGAACAAATGTTTTTGCATCTCGTTCCTTTGAATTTCTCGAGTCGCTCAGAATTCTTCCCTATAATCCCTCTGTTCGCTCGTGATTCAAACATAATCCTTCGCGCGCTCGTGATTCAAAATTCTGCACAGTGCACTCGCAGCAAACAACAACCCTGCCCACTTGTATGTAACACAAATAACTATCAAATTGTGTTACTGTAAATCCATATGTCGTTCTCGTCAGAGTTAAAATATACACACATCAAAAGTGTCTAGGGATCAACATATATTTTTGCAATAACTTTTCTCCTGATTGATATTAATTAAAATTTTCTTAAGGATTCATCAAATAAAGTGTCTTCGTTTGTCACAGTAACGATAAACCAAGTCACCTTTGCATTAATAAAGAAATTTGCCATTTT
>NWSH02000210.1:3794677-3816504 GCA_002382865.2 Heliothis virescens
GGCTGACATAGCACAGGAGTGCTCAAGCCTCAAGCAAATAAATGATTTAAAAAAAAAAAAAAATCTTTCTAAGATGATAATGTTTTCAGAGGATAGCCTTAAGATTAGATTCGCTTATCGCTTCAGAAAACCCAAGCATGTGTTCTGTGATCCACCTCATTTTCTCCGGCCATTCACGTTTGAAACATTATCTTACGTTCCGTCATTTCATATGACTACCTACACAATAATACAGAGATCTTTTTACTTAACTGTCCCTTGCTCAACTATCAAAGTAACTTTTGCATTTCAGTATTTCTAGAATTTGTTCATTAAAATATTATGTTAGTCTTGCATTTCCTTTTAATCTGAAGTGCGTACAATTTATTGATGCGTTATTATACGGCACAGCTAAATACTTACTAATTAACTTAGATAACAAAGCATTAGTGCGTTATTACGTAGGATATCAGAATACTTAGGTCTTACTTCGAATGTCATTCCAGATCAAGGCGACAAAATGAATTTTTTTTAGGGAATCAAACTACTAAGCAGTTGAAGCTTGAAAAAATTGAAATTTCTATTAATNTGCGTTATTACGTAGGATATCAGAATACTTAGGTCTTACTTCGAATGTCATTCCAGATCAAGGCGACAAAATGAATTTTTTTTAGGGAATCAAACTACTAAGCAGTTGAAGCTTGAAAAAATTGAAATTTCTATTAATTCATCATCATCTGCCTAGCCTTTTCCCAACTACTTTGGGGTCGGCTTCCAGTCTAACCGGATGCAGCTGAGAACCAGTGTATTGAAATTTCAATTCATTGCTGGCTGAAAAGGTGTACGAAAATAATGACTCATATTACTTTAATTATAGTAATAGATTTCCTGCATGTGCACAGGTAGCCCACGTAGAAAGATCAAGTAAGCTGGCCCCATAGCTATGATAGGTCATTCGAAGCACATTTAATAGATTCATCCACGTATTTTGACATTAAATATATTGCAATTGTATGTACTACAGTAGGTAGATTTAAAAATATCTAAATTGAAATTAAACAATACATGAGTCCAGAGACGTCCACTGCTGGATAAAGGCACCCAAGCTGGGAACCCCATTGCCCAATGCCCATGCCCCATTCTCACCGCGTCACTCAATGCATTGCATTCCTCATTTTGAACTTCAATGTTACTTTTAAATGAGGAATTTTCATAACTATAAATTATGCATATACCAACGATAAACATGACAGGTACAGTGTCACGCAAAAGTCCCGTTTTACAGTATGTGACGTAGTATGACACGAAATATCAAGGAGAATATAAATCTTATTAGCGAATTATCTACTTACTGTTCATGGTTTACGACTAATATTAAGATTACAGTTTGCTAATTCATTCCTTTTTAGATTAAGGTGACAAATAAAATAATAAATAATGTGTTTCACTGCAGAAATCCTGCTTTTGACGAATATGGAGTTTGCTTGATAACAAATTTGGTGCTATTCGTTTCTGGTTGAAGATTATTCAATGAATAATCTCATTATGATGACATGAATATTATTCATGTGTTCATGAATAACAGACATGACTGATAAATTACTAAGTAACTTGTTTCATATGAAAATTAAGTAATTTTACATTCACATATTATGCAAAATCCATAAGCCCCTGAATAGTTTAATTGTGTGCTAGTCGTTCCAGGTCTTTCATGTGTCCATTTTGTATTTTTTTACAAACCTCATTTTTTTATTATCTTTCGTTTAACTACTTATTATAAAAACCTAGTTGCAATAAATCGATCATTTATTTGTTCACGTACATTTTGGATATTGGGTATTAGGATTGATCGATCTTATGATAACCTTTTTGTCATGACGAGTTATTCCGTGTTATCACGTGTTGCGGTAAGTATTCTTACAACCAGTTTTGCCAAGGGTTGAGGAGTTCAGATAGGCGATGTAGACGGTTAGAATCGAATCCTACCCCAACATAGTAGGTAAAAGAATAGGCAGATGATGACAGAGAAACCTACCTAACTTAATACATAGTATGGCAAGAGCAGGGTCATTTATTTTTAGTTGCATAGTTTGGTATCCATAGCATATAATTGTGTGTCGTCTTACTAGGAATTCATAAAATATACAAAGTTTAAGAACCAATCCTTTAATCTCTTTATTTACATGTTACACATAGACATCATACTTAATTGCCGTTTAGTTGAGTTCGTCAGGTAACACCACAGCCGGGGCCGGTAACACAGGTGTTTCTACAAGCACAGGCTCAACAGGTACAGGTTCTATTTCTACGACCTGCTCAGGTACAGGGCGGACGGGAGGAGGTTTAATGACTACAGGTTCTACAGGGGCAACAGGGGCAGTAGAGGCACTTGCTGCGTTGATATTCAAGATTATTTGTACCAGAGGGTTGGGGTTTGAGGGTGTAGGCGTATCAATGATAGCGGGGCCGATGGCAACGGGCTCGAAGTTGTCGATGATGGCTGGGCCGACAGCGATGGGTTGGAAAGCTTCTTCAGGGTCGGGGGCCGGGACGGGGCCACCGGCTACGGGCTGCACAAGCCCGCTGTTGGACTCGGCGACCGCAGCAGCCACGAGAGCAGCGAGGATTAGGAATCTCATGTTTTCTGTTGACAAAATATTGAGTTAGTATAGAGTTTGCTTATGAATGAAGTAGTATTGCGTCGCGAATGTCTATAGTCTCTTAACAATAAGTAGATGAGGTATTAACACTTTGAAAATTGAGTTCAATGTTATCTTTTTTTACTAATGCCGAAAATTCTTCCGAAAATAACAGTTTTCAATATAGCACAAATATAAAACTTTCTATATTTTTCACTCCACCTACCTTGGTTGTTTGTATTTCTAGTTCGAAAGACAAATACACTGTATTTGCCGAAATTAGAACTTTATATACTTATTCCATATCGAAGGGAACACAGGAAGCAGATAAATAATGCAATAAATGCATTGTAAATAGCAATGGATGGTTCTAAAATAATAAACAATATACTTGCTTGCGTAATGTGGATGTGTGTAATAGATATTTCGTCATACGATCGACGGTCATACTTGTAACGTAGATTTTTTTTAATTTTATGTTTTTGTACTTTGCGATCATTTTCATTGGCCTATAAAACTTGTGAGTATGGAGTATGAGAATGGAGTCGATCAAGGAAATAAACAAAGTTGACTCAAAATAAGGGGAGAGTACACATGCACGCAATGCACAAAAATTGGTCATTTATAGTTATTGACTCATACCTACGTAGCTGATTGCTCAATAATTGTGATGTGTAAAGTCAGTATTTCTTTCATTTTCAATAAAAGGTTTTTCTGAAAAGTTAAACGTTCATATTGTATGGCTTGTGTGGTAGTTAGGTGAGTCATTCATTTGTGGCACACATAGGCAAAATGAAACTGATTTATCCTGGAACTGGGTGCGTGCATAGTCTATAGTTTATTAATGTAACTAATTTGTTAATCAAGAGACGGTGTGGCTCACGGGAATGATAATATGTTTTAATATCCATTAGATACTATTTACAAAAAACATCTACTTCGGCTTTTATAGATTTTTGACGCTTTGTCTTGAGCCTAGATTTTAAGGAGTTGGGTTGAAATAATTTAAAGTTAGTATTAGTTAAATTGGTATCTAATGTGCATTCATTTGATTCCAACATAATGCAAAAACTACGTTCAATTATACAGCTGATGGCTTCCAAATGTTCATAATATTATCAACATAAAAAATAACAAAAGAAACGATAATAATTTTGGCAACCGTGACGTCACAGTAGACAATTTTTTAATCGCGATTTACTTATCGTTTTATTAGCTTTTATAATACCTGCCGACTTAACCGCAGTTTATCGGGCTGTCAAGTAATAAGGCTATAAATTAACCGCTTGGTTTATCAAGTTGATATCCAATTTTTTGATAATTTTTGTAGTCATAAATGATAGAAGTGGTTTTCAGTTTCATAATAATTTTAATGTTTTTGTCATGGTATGAATGGCGATTATTCTGTGAACGACGTTTGAGAAACTACGGTACTTTTCTCAACTAGGGCTGAGAATGTATGTACTCTATAGACGATATAAGTTATGTAGGTACAAACGACAGCACAACAAGTTACCATAATCTATCAAATTTCTGCAATCGATTTTCAACCTTATCACAATAGTGTATAGTTAACATTCGATTGGTAAAATTTGACAGATTCGTTTACGTTGACCTGCTGTCTTCTATACTTTACCTACGTGAAGTAGGTAAGTTATTCAAGCCAGCCTGAGATCTTTTAACCTTTTAGGAATGCTATCAGTGGCAGCGAAGCATTTCAGCAAATTACATAGCTCTTTTCATGAAATGGCTCTCTGACTATTGGTCACATCACTATATGGTTTGGGCAGATCAAAGACAGAAAACGTAAAGTATCGACCGTAACCCCTGAATTTACATTAGGTACTGGGCAACTTGACTCCCATTAGTTTTCCTTGGGGACAACTGGCTCAGTCTGAAGATACATTCGGGTAAGTCCGGCCCTAAAGGGTCCGTAGACGACAGCAAGTCAACGTATACGAATCTGTTAAATTTGACCAATTGAACATAATCCTTCCACTATTGCGATAAAGTTGAAAATCTATCGCAGAAATTGGTCAGATTGTGGTTACTTGATGTGCTGCTGTCTGTACATATTGCCCGCGGGCCAGATTTGACGAAGGCGAGAGGTCACCTAACTCGAATGCCCTAGTTTGACAAGTACCTAAAACATGGTCATTTTTGCGCCCCACTAATTTGACCAAGCACCGTCCTAGTATCCGCACTACCTAGTTGCGGAAATCTATCGACATCACCTTGGTTAAAACTGAAAAAGGGCTAATAAAAATTGACTGAAATGCCTAACAAGTATATTCTGGATTTTCTTAAATATTTTGTATCTACGATCTGGCCAAATGGCCATTAACGATCGATGGAACGATTCAATGATCTGATAAATAGAAGTTTCCTATTTTCTTTTTAAAATATTTTTAGACCTGAAAAGAGCTGTGTAAAGACGTCTATTTTTAATTACTATCTGAAACAAATTTCTAATAATACATCAAGTACCTATTTATCAAGACATGCTAACATTAGAGATAAGTTAATGAATGAAGGTGAAATGGATTAATACAAAAATTAATACTTAGATAATAAATAACTATCTTTGCTTTCACTAATACTCTTGTTCTCAGATAATGTATGGATTATGCAATGGTAATCGCTTTTGAAGTTCAACGTTAACCAGTGCCGGACTAAGAAAACGCGGGGCCCGTAGCAAAATCAGGGCCTAAAATATCAAATGTCTTAAACTGTAGTAGTTTATATATGATGGGGGGCCTTACTTAGCATTGGTACGGGGCCCCAATATGCGTAGGGCCCGTGGCAATTACCACTCTTGCTATATGGTTAATCCGACAATGTAATCCATGGCAATGATGACTCATAGATTAAGGATCCCACTACCGATTGATAGGTTTTTACAAATATTTGATAAATGACTCATATAGACACTGAAACGATTGGTGACGCTTTGTCAATGTCAATAAGTAACTGAAAAACATTGAATATAATTATTAACCTGCTTCGACTATCTAATGTTCTTAAGCGTCTTTCACGCTATCCAACTATCCTATGGTACTGTTTACACACAATGGTACATGTTTACTTATCTGTAATAAACAAAATTTGTCATACATCGCTGCATATAATACATTTAATTAGATATGCATTCCATAAAAGATCAATTCAGAACCTTTTGAAGTCTATTTCTTCAACTTTTTTCCCTTTGTGTAGTAAGACAGAACGTTTTATAAAAGAATCATGTAAAATCAAGAAAAACCCCAAATACAGATATCGGAGTTGAGTCAGCAGCAGATTGTGCTGAACTATTTACTCACACATTGCATGTCACTCACCGTGTTTATTGTGACGTATTTCAGTTTTGGCTTCAATCAAATCTCCCAATTTCTATATCTATGACTCATGCTTATCTTTTTAAAGAAGCAAGATACTTGGGTTTCCTTTCAAGATGTATGATGAAACTAAATCTTGCTAGTTGGTACATTAAGTACACACTTATCGTTAAGCATAAGAGTTTGCTTTCTAATTTGAAAAATTCTATTCTATCAGTGTTAGATAGCGTATTTATCGATGAGGGAATTTACCCTCTCCACACAGCGCATCTGTGCGCTTTGTATTTTCCATGTGATGCAGATACTGGAAAGCTATAGTAATTAGATACGACGTTTTTCGCTTTTAATATCCACTTCCAGATTTCCACTAATTACCTAATTACCGAACCATCTTATCAGTGCAGTATTAATTCGATGTTACTAATCGTCATCATCATTACCAGCGTACCGTCCACTGCCGAGTCTAGGCCTCCCCTGATGAGGACCAACGATCCCATCACTGTTTACTGTTTAGGTCACTGTTTACTGTTTAGGCGTACGAAATCGGATCCGATGACTAACACGAGTTATCAACACACGGGAATACCTGTACCCACATCTTGATGATTGATAAAAATGTTACTATGCATCGAGATAATGTCCACATATCTTATAGTTTTTCTATCTAATTGAAACTGTCAACACGCCAGATAAATTGATCTGGATGATGTATTGAAAAGTAATTGTTTTCTTTTTGATAATACATCATATAAAAAGTCAAGATGAGAGAGGAATGATATTCATTGTGGTTTGCATACGGACAACAACGTAAGTAGCCTGATAGAACTCAAAAATCTAAAACAACTCAAATTAATTTTGTTAAATAATTTTTATCTTGGAAATTTTAAGATTAAACTTTGAAATGTTGTGTTTTGGGAATATCTTATTTAAATAATCTATGTATTTTCAGGTCTATCAAAATGAAATTATTCGCAACCATCCTACTCGTCGCTGCCGTGGCTTCGGCCCAGCCCACCAAGTCCAGTATCAACGTTATCCTCGAACAGCTCCGGGAGGTTCTTACTGAACTGAAACATGAACCCGTAGCTGCCGATCCCGCCCACGGTGGCCCTGCTTTCTTTGACGGATCTCAGTTTGATCCCGAACACGGTGGCCCTGCCTTCTTCGACGGGCCCCATTTTGAGCCCGAACACGGTGGCCCTGCTTTCTTCGATGTACCCCAGCAACAGCCTGCACATGGCGCCACTTTCTTTGACGGACCCCAGCAAGAACCCGCCCATGGCAGCCCTGCCTTCTTTAACGGACCCCAGCATGAGCCCGCCCACGGTGGCCCTGCCTTCTTCGATGTACCTCAACAAGGATCGGCCTATGGCGGCCCTGCCTTCTTTGACGGACCCCAACAAGGACCTGCCCACGGTGGCCCTGACTTCTTCGATGTACCCCAGCAACAGCCTGCACATGGCGCCACTTTCTTTGACGGACCCCAGCAAGAACCCACCCATGGCAGCCCTGCCTTCTTTAACGGACCCCAGCATGAGCCCGCCCACGGTGGCCCTGCCTTCTTCGATGTACCTCAACAAGGATCGGCCTATGGTGGCCCTGCTTTCTTCGATGGACCCCAGCAAGGGCCGGCTCATGGTGGCCCAGCTTCCTTCGACGGACCTCAGCAAGGGCCCGCCCACGGTGGCCCAGCTTCCTTCGACGGACCTCAGCAAGGGCCCGCCCACGGTGGCCCAGCTTCTTTCGACGGACCTCAGCAAGGGCCGGCCCATGGTGGCCCTGCCTTCTTCGATGGACCCCAGCAAGGGCCGGCTCATGGTGGCCCTGCCTTCTTCGATGGACCCCAGCCAGGGCCGGCCCACACTGGCCCTGCTTTCTTCGACGGAGCTCAGCAAGGACCTGCCCACGGCGGCCCTGCTTTTTTCGACGGGCCCCAACACAAACCCGCTCACGCCGCTCCCGGACCCGTTGCTGACGCCCATGCTCCCATAGTCCAGATCATCTTGAACGTAGCTGGAGCTACCCCCTTCATCCCTCAGCCCGTGCCTGCTGAGCACGCACCCATCATTCCGCTGCCCGTGCATCCTTTTGAAATTGGCGCCCCCGAGGGTCCCATACCCGTTAAGCCTGAACCCGTAATTCCGCTGCCCGCGTACCCCGTCGACGTTGTCGTCCCTGAGGGCCCCTTGCCCCTCGAGCCCGAACCCTTAATTCCCATGCCCGTGCATCCCATCGACGTTGTCGCCCCCGAGGGCCCTGTGCCCGTCGAGCCCGTGCAGGATGTGAACCCCGATGAACCCGTCGACATTAACTCCCCCATCTCCGAGGAACTCAACTAAAGATCTAATTTAAAATCTGATACCACTTTTTTCCACTCTTAATCTATTGATAAATAAACAAAGCAGTCAATTATAATAATATTACTAAATTATATCGTATTTTTATTATTTTGTATCAACTCTTACCTTCCTTGTGTACGTGAACTTGTATTTTTTCCAGACCTGCGGTACACGGTGTAGTACCTACAGCTGGTCATAAAACTATCGTTGAGGTGGCACCAGATATATCTAAAGTGCCGCTGCAGCCTTACTACTTGCCAACCAGGTTATAGTGCTGTGTTGGGTTACTCTTCAAAACATAATACCCTGACTGTTAGGGTATTATGTTTTGAAGAGTAAGGCCGTTTACACATTATGCCGTAGCTGCAGGGGCACCGCCGCGTCCAGTGTCCAGCCGCTCCAGTGCCGCTGTATTAGTACATCAGTGGTAGCGGCGAGCGTGTGTAAGAATTCATACAAATCCAGCGGCTACGGCAACGACCTAAAGAACACTAAATATAAGATGTCTACCAATTTTTGCTATTAAACCGTTTCAAACCCCACTCAACATGCTTTAATATTCGTCATTAGCAAAGCCATTCGTTTGTCGCAATCCATTGACCAAAAGCTGCACATAGTTTGGTCCCTCCCATCCTTAAGGTTAAATATTCTTAAAAGATATTCAACAACTAGATCATCGCCATATCATTTCGAGATACACATGTATTGCGGCAGAGTGATTGTTCGAAAGAGTAATGTGGCCCTGGCCCTTAATACAAATTAAGGGCTTCAGTAGGAATATTGTGGGTCTTAGTCAGCAAGAGGCTGACACTCCCTCACCCTGATATGAGCTTTACCGGTTGTATTCTTTACTGGAAAATTAATGAATACATATAGCACTCAATTGTTTCAAAATACACATTTTTTTTACAACTATAAAGTTAGTCGTAATATTTGCAATTTATTGTTACCACAGGGATATTATGTAGGGATTAGGGGTGCAACCAAATTATAGAAAACAATATAAATTGTTCTCAATTTCCTTTTATTGTATCACAATGTATAAACATTTTTTAGACACAGTAAATGAATATGAGAACTACAAAGTCGTGCGTCACTGTTTAGTTGAGTTCCTCGGGGAGGACGACGGCGGCCTCAGGCAGCACGGGGGTGCCGATGACGACGGGCTCCACGGGCACGGGGGCAGCCTCGACGACCTGGACGGGCTCAGCGGGGACGGGGGCGACCTCCACAACCTGCACGGGCTCAGCAACGGAGTCCACCACATGGACGGGAGTAGGCTGGATGGCCTCGGGGACGACGGCGGGGTTGACGGCGATGGGGCTGGCCTCAGCGGCGGCCTGGTTGATGTTCAGGATGATTTGAACAAGGGGAGCACCAGCAGAAACATCGGCGGGGGCGGCAGCGCCATCGACGATGGCCACAGGGGAGGGAGCGACGACGGGCTCAGCAACAATACCACCATCAGGGATGGGGAAGTCGATGATTGCGGGTCCGACAGAGATGGGCTCGAAGCCAGCGTCGACGATAGCGGGGCCGACGGCGATGGGCTCAGGCTTGACGCCCAGGACATCGAGGAGCATCTCCTCGAGCGCGGCGGCGGTGGCGGGGTCGGTGCTGGGGCTCTGGATGGCGGCGATGATCTCCTGCAGCTCGGCGAGCTCGGCGGCCGCAGGGGTGGGCCTGACGGCGGCTGAAGCCACGGCGGCGATGAGGGCGAAGGCGATTAAGAATTTCATATTGACAGTATCTGAAATATTTGAGGGATAAAGAAAGTTAATCATAAACAAAAAAAATTGTATTGCTTGCAATTAAGTTATCGCTCTACTTACTTAATAAGACGCGTATCGAAGACGACTTGCCTGTGACCCTTTTGTGCCTCTATTTATACCGAATAGGTTATCTATCAAACGTTACAGATGGATTAGTGATTTATCTATGTCCGAGATTATCATAAGCGTGTCCTAATGCTGTTATAATTCAAATTGCCTTTATACGTATTTAAAGAGATATAATTTTTTCATGTGTATATACATACATACAATAAATTACTCCTCTTTTCAGCTGTTGTTTCCATTGTCTGTTTTCTTTTTTTGCCTTAAATAATTTGTGGTTCATCCAATATGTCTTTCAGTTCTATGTTCTGTGTCATTTTTTCCAATAATCTTCGAATAAATCTCTTCTATCATTGAACACACTTTTTCTTCGACTACATTATTAGCGTGAAATGAACAAATCAGGGACATGGATTTTTAAAAGTTGATGTATGAATGATGAAACCCCAAAACAGTTTGCACATTAATTACAATTGATTGTTTACCAAATATTAACTTTGAATCACAGACCTTTGAAAGGGAAAAAATATTATTTTTGGGAATATTATGTTCAAATTTAATTTGGGTGTGAATTTTGCGATCATTTCTGATAATAATGGTTGTTGTGGTAATAACATATTCTGTACAAGCTCAAAATAATCGTGCAGAGCCTGTCTTAGCTGAAATAACAATTCCTTGCTATTGGTCACTCAACGACACATGTCTAGTCTGAGTCAAACCAATAACAGAATGACCATCAGAGGAATTCGATGTGTACTACGTTCATATTGTTTCTTAAATACGGCAGTAATGGGTCGCGACATTTCAGCCTAAATGAGCTCTGTCTTTATGACTGTTCCTTCAAAGTTCCTTTTGGATCCCAGTCTGCATTTAATAAGATACCCTTTCCAGACTTTCTTTTATGGGTAAGGAAAAATCACAGTTTATTTATAAGTTGATTGAAATATGCAAATTATTTAGTATACATTCACTTGCTATGCAAACTCTTGTGATGTGAGGGTATAGAAAAATAACAAGACAATATTTCGCAATTCACTTTTATTGCATCACCTGTAGAAACAAACATTTTATTGATACAATAACCGATCGATGCTTATATTTTAGTTGAGTTCCTCGGGGAGGACGACGGCGGCCTCAGGCAGCACGGGGGTGCCGATGATGACAGGCTCCACGGGCACTGGAGCGACCTCCACAACCTGCACGGGCTCGGGAGCAACTTCCACAACCTGGACGGGCTCAGGCCTGACGGGTCCGGGAACGACGGCGGGGCCGACGGCGATGGGGCTAGAGTCAGCAGCAGCCTGGTTGATGTTCAGGATGATCTGGACGAGGGGAGCACTGGCGGAGGCATCGGCAACGGCTCCATCAACGATGGCCACGGGAGAAGGAGCGATGGGCAGAGGAGAGGGAACGACGACGGGCTCGGCTACAATACCACCGTCAGGGATGGGGAAGTCGACAATAGCGGGTCCGACAGCGATGGGCTCTGGTTTGATGCCGAGGACATCGAGGAGCATCGCCTCGAGTGCGACAGCGGTGGCGGGGTCGGTGCTGGGGCTCTGGATAGCAGCGATGATCTCCTGGATCTCGGCAAGCTCTGAGCTTACAGGAGTAGGTTTGACCATGGCGGCCGTAGCCACGGTGGCGAGGAGGGCGATAGCCAGGAAGTATTTCATCTTGATGGATCTGGAAAATATACGATTCAACTAAGTATTGAAATTCAATCTTGACACACACTATTCCTTTGCACAATTAGGTGGTTCAAACACTTACTATTGGAGACGCGTTTCTGTGACGACTTGCCTGTTGCAGTTTTGCCATGCTATTTATACTGAGTGTTATCTTTGATTTTACACTGCAATAAGAATAATTATATTGCAAGATTGTGTCGGTTCTTTTCAAAGTTTACAGCACTTATAAATTAATGATTTTTGCCATTAATAAAAATCAATCTGCTATCACTATTTCTCGATGACATTGCATTGCGCCTATCGTGCATATTGATCGTTGTGAGAATTCCTTTACGATTTTCAAAATGTTATTGAGACGAATTATTAAAGTATTTGGGCCTGTCCACATCTACACGTCACGATATCCTTAACGTGCAACGATGTGGTGACGTGACGTGGTACAATGTCGTGACGTGCATTTTTACGTCAGGTAAACGTAAATTCCATCTTGAAGAGCTTGTGGCTAAGTCAAAGCCGCGCGGATCGATCGATCATAAGGTTAAGCAACGCTTGGCGCGGTCTGTCCGTGGTTAGGTGACTATCTTGTCATAACGAGTTCTTCCGTGTTTCGGAAGGCACGATAAACTGGTGGGTCCCGGCTGTCATTTGAAACATCTTTGGCAGTCGTTACGGGTAGTCAGAAAGCCAGAAAGTCCAGTCTTATCAATGGATATAGGGTTAACCGGGTTACTGGGTTGTGGAGGTCAGACAGGCAGTCGCTCCACGTAAAACACTGGTTCTCATGTATAGTTGGGAAAAGGCTAAGCATTACTTCCACGTTAAAGATGAAATTGCATGCATTCCGTGATATGGAAATGCAGAAAGGTTCTACGGAATAAGTTTTGGAGGACTGGTAACTTTCATAGCTATTTCCTCCTTGCCTATTTCCATAAAGCGCTTATTTACTTTTATTACTTTCAAAACCAGTTGAAACAGGCTAACAATTGATAAAAATGGATGTTTAGCACTTGTCGTATCTTTGAGTACCTACTTCGATCTATCAAATGCTTATCACAAGAACAGGGATAGTTTATATGTGTGTATAACATGGGTTATATATTTAGAGTTTCCAATGTGATGTCGCCAAATAAAGAATTTTTTAAAGCTAATTTTGCTAGCTCTGGCCGTACCCTACGATATTATTAAAATAATGTGCGTTGCTAACTCATTAGGCTTGCATTTTTTATTTATTCATTGTTGTTTGTTTAATACAGGAGATATTACGATATAAATAAAACTAAAGACATAAAAGAATAATCTGCTTGCGACCGCATACACTCACACGTACTACCTAAGCAAACGCGGTGCGGGCGGGGAATGGCCATTATTTAATCCATTGCAGCTCTGGTAGGCTGGCGGTGGAATTGGCAGTCCATGGACACTTTGGTAGGTGTATCTAGAAGGTCCATTACTGGCTGACTGCCTGCGCAGTAGACGTTATTTTTATTGAAGGACCACCCTTTCATGGGCAAGATATAGGACATTTATCATTTATGCACGTCTCATTTATTGAGGTGCTTTAAAAATATATATTTTGGAAATCACCAGATACGATAGACGATAGGTCCAGTTTGGGTGGGATGGAAGGGATTAGAGTAACACAGACTCTCCATCCATGTTCATTCTGGCGACCATCGTGTTCCAGGGCCTCAGTAACTCATTTGAACACCCACAGCCTTCTAGTCTAGGCAATCACGGGTAGAGGAAATCTACAAAGATTAATTCAATGGATATTTACACGTCGCGTCGTCGCGTCGTCGCGTCATCACATACTTCTATAAGATCAAAGTTCTCATTTCAATACCTAGCTATGACAAAAGTTGCGTAGCACAGTAATCATTTTCAAATACTTAATATCACACTATCTATCAATATGAAAGCGACGATAAAGTGTTGTTATTGTGATAATTTTATTTATCTTTATGGGTAAGGAAAATTTCAAGATTTTGATGATTTTTTTTTTAAAAGAAAGGGTTTTCTGACAAGATGATCTTGTTACCACCACTTCGTCACTGAAAAGCTAAAAATAAATAAAAAAACGTTAGAAATATTAAACCGTCTTCTATAAAAACACAATTGTCGCCTCAGGGAAATATAATTTTTTCAGAAATATAAAATGGGTAGGGGGATAGGGAAATATAAAATGTTTTTTTCATGTTTTGCCTAAGTTAACAGTCAATATGAGGCGAGATTTTATCTTTTGCGGTTGGTTATAATATACCACAAAGTAATTTCTGATGTCCTTGTTTAACTCCGAAACATCTTACAATTCAAATGTTCCTCGATAAACTTTTTGTTGCGAAATACTATAGTATATTCACCTTAAAAGCAAAAACAGAAAATAACTCTTGCCCTTAAAATTAGGTGTTTTTTGCTTTGTAGTGCTTTTCTGAAGAAGGGTGGGTTGTTAAGAGGAAAGATAGATAGATATGCAGGTAAATGAACACAAATAAATGAAAAGGTAACTAACAAATGTAGCTAAGACTAAGCCCCGCCTATCCATATCTGTGGCTCCCGCATTTTGACTTCTAACTGCGGAATTCAATATTCTATCTATCTCTTGATGGATTTGCTTACTAGTGATAGGACTTTGACATTACTTGTATGGGGCTAATGTCAAAATTCTATCTCCAGTAGGCAAATCCAGAGATAGATAAATTATTGGGAACGTCCATTAATCGGTAAGTAGGTATTGTATCGGTACCATTACATCAGCTATCCGACCTAGTAGACCGACTATAAAGTTCGATAGGATTCACGATTACTTAGGCACTTTCAAAATAGACTCTCAACACCATCGGGGCCAACTATGCCTATATTTATAAAGTCATTTTGTGCATTTAGTTAGAGCAATACAAATATTAAGCAAGTAGGAATGATTTGCTGTGTGCACTGTCTTAAATATACGAGTATATATCCTATTAATGTAATAAATGCGATTTTTTACGAGAACGTATGTATAGATGTTTGTTACTCTTTCACGCAAAAACTACTGGACATAATTTTGATGAAACTTGGCAGTAATATAGCTTACATGTCAGAATAATATATAGGCTAGTTTTTATACGTGTACGGGAAGTGGTTCCCTGGAGAAGCGGGTGAAGCTCGTATTACACATATCTTCTGTAATTTTTTTCTTTCCTTTTCTTTTTTTCTCTTCTAGGTAAGTACTTGTGTGTTTAAAATACATAAATTGATAAACAAATCTTGCCTGTCATTACACAAGGTTCTAATATTATCTCTCTATCTGAATTCAATAAGGAAAAGCTTCAAATAGATTTACGCACCGAAATGAAACCTATTGTTTTGCTTATCCATCGAAGTTGTAAATTATCCATTAAAACTATTAGATAACAATTAATATAAATAATGTGCGCAAAATTTCAGCATCATAGTCGTGTAAAAAGCAGACAAAAGTAAATATACTTACTAATATTTTATAAATTATTGTGTTCATACAGAAAATCGAAATAGTCTAACAAAAACAACTTGCAGATAAATCAAAATGAGATTCCTGATCGCCTTCGCCCTGATCGCCGCCGTGGCTTCAGCCGCCGTCAGGCCCACCCCTGCGGCTGCCGAGCTCGCCGAGCTGCAGGAGATCATCGCCGCCATCCAGAGCCCCAGCACCGACCCCGCCACCGCCGCCGCGCTCGAGGAGATGCTCCTCGATGTCCTGGGCGTCAAGCCTGAGCCCATCGCCGTCGGCCTTCGCCGTCGCCTTCAGTTGTTGTAGAGTGTTTAAGATTTTAGGTCATATTATTTTTTAACGATATCCAAAATTAAATACAGCGGTGGTCAATGTGGTCATACAATTTAAAACACTGAAAGAACATTAAACATATGTGTTGTAAGATATTTGAGATAAAAATAAAGAAAATCGTTAGTAAGTAATTAATTTTAAAATATTCAACTAAATCTCCGTAGTTTGGAAGATTTGAACATACTCCCAAGTAGCACAGAAGCGCTGAATAGTAGCTAAATCACTGTTCACAATGGAGCCTTTAGCTGAATAAACCTGCTGAATACGAGCGTTAGAGGCGCTTACTCAACTGATATAACTCTAATTTGGGCACAAATTACTCAGCTGTTGCTGCACTATATCAGCGTTATTTGAGCATTATTAAAGGTAAATAACGACTAACAGCTGAACAACGACTGGTTATCAGTGTATGTGTTACCTTTTGTACACCACAGGGGCTGAATAATAGAGTTCTTGTTACCTATTTTTCAGCACAAAATACACTCCAGGATACTAAAAACTTCTTTATGAAGCTGACAATTCACAGTTGGCAAAATTGTGGCCAAATAATTTTGTGATATGTTTTGCGTGAACCATTATTTATTTTTACGCGATTTTGAATTACACTCTAGGGGTAGGACAGACAAGACTACGTGGGGTCGGATTTACAGCAATTCGTTTCTGCCATTAAAACCTGACTTTTTACGATGTTTTAGGACATTTATTTTATAGCAATAAATAAACATTCGGAATAATACACATTATTAAACATTATAATTCGAACATTTTAATTTAGGTCATCACTATCACTAACGAGTTAATAGCACTTTTGACTGATGCTTTATTTCAGTTAAAACTACTTTTGACCAAGAGCGTCAGGCAAAATAACTTTTAACTGCAAAATTGCAGTCAAAACTACTATTGACCAATAATTTTCAGTCAAAATCAGTTTTAACCAACCTCTTTAGTCAAAAGTACTTTTAACTGGTTTTGCTAGTCAATAGTACTTTTACAAAGCAAGCTCGGAGTCTAAAAGTTGCTGATTGAGACACCCGTGTATCGGTGAGCACGTTAATTTCGGTCCTGCGCCTGATCTCTCTCCGGTTGTGTCGACTCATTGGGCTATGGGAGTGAGGGAATAGACTAGGGAGTGCACATGTATCTGCTCAAATGCCTGTGCACTAAGTATATTATGTCCCGCACTACTGGCTGATCTCCATATATGGGAATTACTCTTTCATTTTGGAAATGATAAGTTAAATGACTCCTTCTGTCTGTCGTCTGAAGGTGTATGAACGGGTTCAATGACAGATTAACAATACAAAAATTTTGTTGTTGTTATTCGTTTTTATTGCATTAAGATTAAAATTATAATTAAAGTTCTAGATTCTGAGTTGATTCCTTAGTTGAGTTCCTCGGGGAGGACGACGGCGGCCTCAGGCAGCACGGGGGTGCCGATGACGACGGGCTCCACGGGCACGGGGGCAGCCTCGACGACCTGGACGGGCTCAGCGGGGACGGGGGCGACCTCCACAACCTGCACGGGCTCAGCAATGGAGTCCACCACATGGACGGGAGTAGGCTGGATGGCCTCGGGGACGACGGCGGGGTTGACGGCGATGGGGCTGGCCTCAGCGGCGGCCTGGTTGATGTTCAGGATGATCTGAACCAGGGGAGTGCTGGCGGCGGCGGGGGCGGGCTCGATCACAGCGGGGGCGGGGACGACGACGGGCTCTTCAACAACGGCGCCACCGTCGGGCAAGGGGAAGTCGATGATTGCGGGGCCGACAGAGATGGGCTCGGAGCCAGCGTCGACGATAGCGGGGCCGACGGCGATGGGCTCAGGCTTGACGCCCAGGACATCGAGGAGCATCTCCTCGAGCGCGGCGGCGGTGGCGGGGTCGGTGCTGGGGCTCTGGATGGCGGCGATGATCTCCTGCAGCTCGGCGAGCTCGGCGGCCGCAGGGGTGGGCCTGACGGCGGCTGAAGCCACGGCGGCGATCAGGGCGAAGGCGATCAGGAATCTCATTTTGATTTATCTGCAAATTTTTTTCATTAGTTACATATAACAATTTAGATTTTCTGTACGAACTCAATAATTTATAAAATATTAGTAAGTATACTTACTTTTGTCTGCTTTTTACACGACTATGATGCTTAATTTTTTCGCCCATTATTTATATTAATTGTTATCTAATGATTTTAACGGATGACTTACATTTATCTTTCTATATCTAATACTAGATTGTAAGGCACGTGTGTTTATTTACAACTTCGATGGATAAGGAAGCATAGGTTTTATTTCGATGCGTAAATCTTGTTGAAGCTTTTCCTTATTGAGTGTTCAAAGGTACATTTTACTTTCAAAATGTTACAGTAGTAGCATTCACAATGAAAGTAAACATGAAATAAACAGCATACTTAGTCATTTTAGTAACGCACACTATCTAATATTTATGCCAAGCCATGAGATTTAAAGTTGGTAAGTAGTATACACCGTGTTCCTGAGGATATGCATTAATTTTGAATAATACTTCTATAGCTCTTTTGTTAAACATATCGTACAAAGGAAGTAGTAGTTTAAATGGTATAGTTTTTAAGTTATTGGTAATTTAAGTTTAACCAATTTAATTATGTTGTGCTTTGAGAAAGTCTTTATTTGTGAGGCGTTGCTACTTTGTGCAGCCAAAACTATCAAAGAGGTAGGTATAAGGTAAAGAGTAATTCATATTAGATAAATTTCATCTAAGCATTAAGTTTGTATATTTTTTTTAAATTGGAATTTCTAAAGTGACCATAGTAAAAAACCGGCCAAGTGCGAGTTGGACTCGCGCGCGAAGGGTTCCGTACCAAGCTGTAGTTCCACGCTTGAGTAACAGATGGCGTTGTATTCAAATTGCATTGTCTTTATAATTTATTGTATGGGGACCCCCCTTAATATATAACTTTTTTTAATTTTTAGTATTTGTTGTTATAGCGGCAACGAAAATACATCATTTGTGAAAATTTCAGCTTTCTAGCTATCACGGTTAATGAGATACAGCGTGGAGACAGACAGACAGACAGACAGACAGACAGACAGACAGACAGACAGACAGACAGACAACGAAGTCTTAGTAATAGGGTTCCGTTTTTACCCTTTGGGTACGGAACCCTAAAAATGGTCAATTTAATGGACAGAATAACATGCCGAAGTTAATGTATAACCTCAGGAACACGGTGTATAGTATATACGGTATAGTAGTAGTAAATAGTCAAATCTGTACATACCTACGGGACTTGGCATAGTCTAATCAAAAACTTTCGGTATTCCGTACATTTGCGTCGGGATTATAAACATTCTCAATACAGTACTTTGACATAGCGTATGTACGTACATTCCAACTTCTGTACTTTATGAATGCAGTACATCGCCATTTGGAACTTCGCGATTCTATTATACAGTCAGTAACTTAATGTTATATTGTGCATGTAGCATTAGGTACGCACGTACATTATATCGCTAACTTACCAATTTTATTTAATCACCTTAATGTTTCATGATTTTCTGATGCACAGTAGGCCGGGTCACAGAAATAATTAGTTTTCAGCAGCTGGAGTAATATATTCGGTTATTTTCTTCTAAAAAACTGGTCAGTTCATTTAAAATAAAATATGCGTAACAAACTCATTAAAATATGGTATCTCCAGTGCTTATTATTTATTATACACTAGCTTCTGCCAGCGACTTCGTTCGCGGATCATGTCGCTTATGTCAGCGACAACGGGTCGTCATAATTTCTCCCGTTTTCCCAACATTTCCCTTCACTGCTCTGCTCCTATTGATTGTAGCGTGATGAAAAGTATACTATAACCTGCTCAGGAGTATGAATAATAATTGTACCAAGTTTCGTAAAAATCCGTCGAGTAGTTTTTGTTTCTATAACGGTTATTGAGACAGACAGACAAAAAATTTACTGATTGCAATTTTGGCATCAGTATCGATCCCTAATCACTCCCTGATAGTTATTTTGGATATATATTTCATGTACAGAATTTACCTCTCTTCAGATTTATTATAAGTATAGATATAGATAGATATAGAAGATAATATATTTTTGATTAAGGTTACATTACAATTTAATAATAATAAAATGTTATATAATTATTGATTTAATGATTCCCCGTATAATATAAGAAATGTCCATAGAATAATTAAAATTGAATAAACAATTCCTAAATTAGCGTTTTCTCGAAATGTTACAGTGTGCTGAGATATCTTTTTAGTTTATTCTTTAATACATTCATACCGCTGCTTTCTTTTGTTTCTTTTAGCAGATTATTATACATTTGTGCTCCCACAAATAAGATCGTTTTTTTCCCGTAGTTAGTGCGTGGCTTCTTCTTGAATTTGTCAGTACTACTTATCTGATTCTTCTGCTGGGAGAATAGTTAATTTACGGTAGTTCGTTGAATACAAACTATGTATATTTAATCACTGTTGTCTTATAACATTCAGATGAAAAAATACGGTCGAATTGAGAACCTCCTCCTTTTTGGGAAGTCGGTTAGAAATGGTTTGGCATGACAATATTAATTAAGGGCATGTTACAACTATTCGTCGTTGGTACTCAAATATTTGAGAAATCACAGAACATGTAAAGGAGGACCTCCTTTATATGTTCTGTGTGAGAAATAAGCATGTATAAGGTAAGGGTTAGTAAAAGCATAAAAGAAATAAAATTGAAAATACTGTTTATTGAAAAAAATGCAGGATTCGAGGTTTTGGTTACAGTTGAACTCCTATAACAGGACTATTGTAGTATAGAAGACACATTGTGTCCAAAATATTGTGTACAGAGATTTTATATCACGACGACTAGCTATATTTATTATACGTATAGTTTAGTTGAGTTCCTCGGGGAGGACGACGGCGGCCTCAGGCAGCACGGGGGTGCCGATGACGACGGGCTCCACGGGCACGGGGGCAGCCTCGACGACCTGGACGGGCTCAGCGGGGACAGGGGCGACCTCCACAACCTGCACGGGCTCAGCAGCGGAGTCCACCACATGGACGGGAGTAGGCTGGATGGCCTCGGGGACGACGGCGGGGTTGACGGCGATGGGGCTGGCCTCAGCGGCGGCCTGGTTGATGTTCAGGATGATCTGAACCAGGGGAGTGCTGGCGGCGGCGGGGGCGGGCTCGATCACAGCGGGGGCGGGGACGACGACGGGCTCTTCAACAACGGCGCCACCGTCGGGCAAGGGGAAGTCGATGATTGCGGGGCCGACAGAGATGGGCTCGGAGCCAGCGTCGACGATAGCGGGGCCGACGGCGATAGGCTCAGGCTTGACGCCCAGCACATCGAGGAGCATCTCCTCGAGCGCGGCGGCGGTGGCGGGGTCGGTGCTGGGGCTCTGGATGGCGGCGATGATCTCCTGCAGCTCGGCGAGCTCGGCGGCCGCAGGGGTGGGCCTGACGGCGGCTGAAGCCACGGCGGCGATCAGGGCGAAGGCGATCAGGAATCTCATTTTGATTTATCTGAAAGTTGTTATTGTGTTAGCTTTAACTACTTACTTATAACAATTTATTTTGTTGCGATATTTGTAGGAACAACAATAAGTAGTTTAAATATAAACAACCCGGTCGGTTAATTACAAGTGTACTTACTTTTGTCTGCTTTTTACACGACTGTGATGCTTAGAATATCTACGAACTATTTATATTAGTTTTTATCTTATAATTTAATGGACAATTGGACATTATCTAGTGTTAATGCCTATTAGGATTAGGCTATAGGCATTCTCCTCTAAGATATGACTCCAATCGGATAATAATCTATGTCTAGGTTTTATTAGAGTTCATATACTTAATCTTTGTATGTACTTCCGTCACAGCCGTATGTGTAAATTATATGTGTTTTTGTTTAATAAAATGAATGATCAAAACCACGCTCTGGAACGTATTTTGCCATCCGTTTACCACCCCTTTACAAAAAATATGATGGCGTCCTAGCCGATTATCGGCCACGGCGGCTGTTCTCATATAAGGAGATCAGCCAGCTGCGCAGGACATATTAAAGTGCACAAGCATTTGCACAGACACAGGTGCACTCCCTATTCCCTCACTCTCATAACCCGATGGGACGGCAATCCGACACGACCGGTGAGAGATCAGGCGCAGGACCGACATTAACGTGCTCTCCGATGCACGGGTGTATCAATCACCAACTTCCAACTCCGGGCTGCTTT